>OY754987.1:23593207-24068210 GCA_963576475.1 Molanna angustata
TCTTGACTAAGTAGTGTAATCATATCGTGGGTAACGTCGTTCTTGTTTCGCGATAGTTAAGTCGTACAAAATGTATGGCGAGACAAATCCAACCGCTTCTACCTACTTCAGTCTGGATCTGTGAGACGATAAATATCAAAAATCTCCAAAATATGGCAGCTTTTTATTAGGTGCGTGTTTAATTAATATTTGATGTAGGATCTACCTGTTAGTTGCCCAAGAAGCAACACAAATGCTAAGAATTTTTTTTTTTGTAAATTGAAGTTTTTACGACGTTAGACAAAATAAGGGAATAATATATTTGAAGGGATCGATTTTGAAGGGATTTGTTCTTCTTCTTCTTCGTTTAGTAGACCTAGTTGGTCTGTTCTTCAGAAACTATGCCTCCTGGGATGACGAAGTCCAGCTATCCTTCCATCTCTTGGGTGGTCTACCGGGCAGGCGGCGGCCGGAAGGAATTTCATTTGCTGCTATATTTGCAAGCCGATCACTGTCCATCCTGGCTACGTGGTCCCTCCAATGCTTCTTCTAGATCTACTCCATCGAACGATGTCCTGTATTCCACATGTTTTCCTTATTTGAACATTGCGAACACGATCTCGGAGAGTTTTACCATTACGGGATTTATTCATTCAAACATTCATTCTCCCCATGAGGCCAAACCATCTCAAAGAATGAGGAACGCCTGACGAAGAAAGTATACATTGCGGACAGGAATTCATTCATTTATTCATCCGATTCATTCATCCCATCCTTGGTCTAATTTGTCTAACAGATGTCTAATTTTGTAATTTCCCAACTATCATACCCGGCAACCATTTCGTATTCGAGAGGTACCTACCTGCCTACCTTACCTACCTGCATTCAACCCTGCTGTGTGATTTTCCAAATTTATTTTTGTGACCAATGGCATAAATAATAACTTATTTTAATTTCTGGTAATTGTACCTCACCCTATTCTCGTCCCTTTTACGTATTAACACCATTTTAGAATACAATGTATTATATTGACTTTAGAATACAATGTATTATGCACGATATTTAATGTAACAATCGTCAGGATGAGCTTTAGCAAAAGCGCCAAGGTTTATTGGATCTAGTTTCAGTGGATTATCCGTCATGTTTTATGATTTTTGCAGATGGTGTAATATTATTTCTAAGTAACCGGGAACTTGATGTCATCGGCTAGTTTATACAGGTATTTTCAAGGACTTAACTCAACAAGTCGTTGACGGTGAGCTTTCAGTGTGAGTAGACGTGTGTCGCGCGCGTGCTTTTCGTTAAGTCCTTGAAAATGCCTGGTGATATTCAGGCGAAACGTCGGAAGACAAATGGTCTTAGTCAAGACCTACTGATATATATATATATATATATATATATATATATATATATATATATATATATATATATATATATATATATATATATATATATATATATATATTATAATATATATATATATATATATATATATATATATATATATATATATATATATATATATATATATATATATATATATATATATATATATATATATATATATATATATATATATATATATATATATATATATATATATATATATATATATATATATATATATATATATATATATATATTTCCCGATTTCCCGAGCCGTTTCAGGACATATCTGTATGTAACCTAAGGAGGAGGAAAACGACATAATTCTGAAATTACCGTGCATGCGAGAAAAGAAAATCTAATCGATTAGATCGATTAGATATAATCTAATCATGCATTCTTATGCTAAATATTGGTTTTGATAAGGAAACCGCCTTAAGGGCGGTGGTACGAGCTCACATACCTCGCCGCTCGTCCCCGTCTAGGCCGTCCTTCTACTTTAACCTAGCCCGACCCTGCTCTTCCACATCCTGGAACAATCGCAAGGATTTAGCAATGATCACGTTTCGCAACTCGTGTCAATTTACCCCGTGCTTCTACTTCTTCCTTTCCTTTGGGTGACACTGATGTGTTCCTCTAGGAGTTTTAGGCCTTTGCAGCTCGTATCGAGCCTGCGGCTTATTTTCTACAATACCAACGAGATATACGCTCGACCAGGTTGCGATCTGGGGAACGTACATTTCGTTGGTAGAACGAGCATCTACAAACTACCGTCTATCACTAGCTACATCTGCTAACAGGCGGTTAGTAAAGGATGCAAATCTAATTCGGCCACAAGCGTGTGTATTTGTGTACAAAACTGAACATCCAGCTCAAATTTTTCTCTCATTCGCGTTTGTTTCAGAGACAGAAGGTCTAGTATCTACTCATTCATCCCCTCGTCTGCTTTCTCTCCTCAATCAATAGGTCACACTTTGGACAAGGAGGTTAGAGTGTAAGGATGGTCTAATTCTACAATGGGTTGTGTAATGTGCGTGTACTTAGGCCAGACACAGATTGGCCCCTTCTGTATCCCGGCTAGAGCGTGCTGTACGTGTATGTATGAGTGTGTGTAATTGGACTTCCCACAGTGTACTGAAAGCGTGTTAATTTAGGGACATGAGAAATATCGAGAGCAAGAAAGACTCTGGCGCGGTTGGCCGTTCCACGCCCAGCCTCCCCCGTCTCCCGACGTCCTCACGAAATGGGTAGGATGGGTGGTCTTCCTCTGTCTTTCACTTCGACCCGCACCACCACAAGAGTGCCACCGGCTCCCGACCCAGCGGGCATTTAGTCCCCCTATCCGAAGATAAATGCTGAACAAGGAGTGATCGGCAGGACCTCGCTGGCTAATGACCGAATACTATTTCATTCTAATTTCATTAGTCAACTGTTATAGGAACAGTTGACTTTGTGGGATATGTAAACTGCTGTGTACATACCAGAAACATGCATTTTCTCACTCAGCATTCACTCACAGTTGTTTGAATGGAATTGTCGTTCTGGGAAAAGTTCAAAAGCTCGGTATGATATAACATCAAATTGTGGACAGTAAATAATAAATTTAATACCTTGACAAATCCATTCCGTACAACCCCACATAACAAAAACAAATAATGTATCTTATCTTATAACTTATATCTACCACTTGTTCTATAAATAAGTAAATAAATAAATAAATGAAATATGTGAATAATTAAAATGAGAATAAGATGTTTGTGTAGTAAACAATAAACAGGTAAATAAAATAAATCAATGAACTCAGCTGAATTTTCCGGCGTTGTAGGCAGCTCCCGAGTTAGGTACGCAAATTCGTAATCTCCCGCGATCGCGACGAGCGGCTTAGCTCTATTCTACACAATATCTCCAGTGCAACACCCAGTCTCTGGATTCAACTATCGTTCGGAACACTCATCACCAAAACCACAGCACAGCTCGTCTTATTCAAAATCTCGCGTTTAAAAACAATACCGCTCGTTTTGCCCGCGCCCAAACGACTATCTCGACCGTCGTCTTTCCTAGTCCCGCGCTGACTATCCGATACCGCATTTTGATTCCCTTTCAAGCTCTCAGGAATGCATATAAAAACTACACCCCTAACGACATATTTACGAGAAACATATGTGTTTCAAAATCTTTATACTGGATAAATATCTTTATACTACTAAATTTATATTGGATTTTATTTTTTATTTTGTAAACTACCCATTGCTGGAGATAGGTCACCCGCACATTAATGTTGAAATTTAATGAATCATCGCACGGTCGTAAATGCAGTGCCGTTGTAGGTACCCACTAACAATACATTGATTTTTATGTGACCCCTTCAGTGACGATGTGGCTATATTTTCGTTATTTTGTATTCATGCAGTTATATATATGTATATATATATATATATATATATATATATATATATATATATATATATATATATATATATAATATATATATATATATATAATATATATATATATATATATATATATATATATATATATATATATATATATATATATATATATATATATATATATATATATATATATATTATATATATATATATATATATATATATATATATATATATATATATATATATATAATATATATATATATATATATATATATATATATATATATATATATATATATATATATTATATATATATATATATATATATATATATATATATATATTATATATATATATATATATATATATATATATATATATATTATATATATATATATATATATATATATATATATATATATATATATATATATATATATATATATATATATATATATATATATATATAATATTATATAATATATATATATTATATATATTATAATATATATATAGATGTTACTCTATGTGATCTAATGTTAAAATAGTAATCGATGGATGTGTGGGGATTGAGGAGGCAAGCCCCTCTGGCTTGCCTATATAAATCCCCACCAACGACGAGCCAAGACAGTTCTCATTTAACATTCTCGCGGGCCAGTCATTTCCAATAAACAATGTAACCCAATCAGCAGTTTCAATATCATCCCACTATAGGTACCCGTCATACATATATCCATACATATATCCAAAAAATGGACTGAGAATGAATGCAACTAAATCTATAATGATGGTATTTGAGAAGGACAAAAGACGAACAAAATGCGAGATACGAGTGGAGAATGTACAATTAGAACAAGTCGATGAATATTTATACTTAGGAAGCATGTTTCAGCATGATGGAAGACTGGAAAAAGACATTGAAAGGAGAGTAACAGCAGGGAATAGAGTGAAGAGTAAAGAAATATCGTAAGTAAGATGAAAATAAATGTCCTAAGGTATTGTGGCCACATAGAAAGAGTAATGACAGTCTGACAAAAAAAGTATATAAGGCTGATAAAAGAGGAACGAAAAGTAGAAGTCGGCCAAGGAAAATTTGGCACGATCACATAAATGGAATTTTGAAAGATGGAGACGTAAGAACTAAGAATAACATAAGAACGTGTATGAGAATACGCATGATCGTGAACGAAGCGAAAATATATGTCAAGAGAGAGGAGTCTGGCGTTCGGTTCTCTCTGCCTACCCCCAAAATAGGGAAAGGGTGTGATGGTATGGAATAGATTAGCATGACGCGCTCCTCTTATCACGGTTGTGCATAGACTAACGTCACAACGAGACAGTGCCGTTGTTTATAGCATTTAAGTAACGACAATTTGCTCCCTTAAATTTACAGCTAACAAACCACTTCTGTACTTTTGGTATTTATTTTATTTGATTAACAGACAATCATAATAAAAATATGATTGCAGTAAAATGATTAACACGTTGAAAATTATTAAAGATGTGTGAAGCAAATTGTCTAACGTGCCGAAAGTAGTAAAAATGAAATGGGTTTATTTGACTAAAACGCCATTGGCTTATTTTTTCTAGTGAGTATAAAAGACTAACACGCCGAATGTAGTATAAATGAAGTGGGTTTTATTGACTAACCATCAGTGACATACTATTTTCGAGTAAGGATTAAAGGCTAACGTGCCGTAAAAAAATGATATAATCGAGAAAAAACTCTAAACAGATATATCGAAAAATTATCAATCAAGAATAAAATCTAATAAGCTCAGATTGTTGAAATCATAAAAAGGCAAGGTGCCTAAAATCAAAATATCATTTCTCAACTCATAGCTAACTGAAGTTTAAAAAAAAAACACAGTATTTTGTGTCGTTTTAGCCATAGTATCTTTTTATATCTTCTTAAACTGTAAACATTTTAAAATGACTAATACGCCAAAAAAGTTATTTGATCGTCGTGAAACCAAAACCATTCGACGCAGAAAAAAAAGACGATTCCAACGGTGTATATAACTCAATATCGCCAAAATTGGCGTGTTAGTCAATTAGCCTTTCCACCGTCGATATATATATATATATATATATATATATATATATATATATATATATATATATATATAATAGATATATATATATATATATATATATATATATATATATATATATATATATATATATATATATATATATATATATATATATATATATATATATATATATATATATATATATATATATATATATATATATATATATATATATATATATATATATATATATATATATATATATATATATATATATATATATATATATATATATATATATATATATATGCTATAATATTTTTATCTCGGTTTTCCCGTGTCAGTAGGTCTTGACTAAGACCATTTGTCTTCCGACGTTTCGCCTGAATATCACCAGGCATTTTCAAGGACTTAACGAAAAGCACGCGCGCGACACACGTCTACTCACACTGAAAGCTCACCGTCAACGACTTGTTGAGTTAAGTCCTTGAAAATACCTGTATAAACTAGCCGATGACAGGAAGTTCCCGGTTACTTAGAAATAATATTACACCATCTGCAAAAATCATAAAACATGACGGATAATCCACTGAAACTAGATCCAATAAACCTTGGCGCTTTTGCTAAAGCTCATCCTGACGATTGTTACATTAAATATCGTGCATAATACATTGTATTCTAAAGTCAATATAATACATTGTATTCTAAAATGGTGTTAATACGTAAAAGGGACGAGAATAGGGTGAGGTACAATTACCAGAAATTAAAATAAGTTATTATTTATGCATTGGTCACAAAAATAAATTTGGAAAAATCACACAGCAGGGTTGAATGCAGGTAGGTAAGGTAGGCAGGTAGGTACCTCTCGAATACGAAATGGTTGCCGGGTATGATAGTTGGGAAATTACAAAATTAGACATCTGTTAGACAAATTAGACCAAGGATGGGATGAATGAATCGGATGAATAAATGAATGAATTCCTGTCCGCAATGTATACTTTCTTCGTCAGGCGTTCCTCATTCTTTGAGATGGTTTGGCCTCATGGGGAGAATGAATGTTTGAATGAATAAATCCCGTAATGGTAAAACTCTCCGAGATCGTGTTCGCAATGTTCAAATAAGGAAAACATGTGGAATACAGGACATCGTTCGATGGAGTAGATCTAGAAGAAGGCATTGGAGGGACCACGTAGCCAGGATGGACAGTGATCGGCTTGCAAATATAGCAGCAAATGAAATTCCTTCCGGCCGCCGCCTGCCCGGTAGACCACCCAAGAGATGGAAGGATAGCTGGACTTCGTCATCCCAGGAGGCATAGTTTCTGAAGAACAGACCAACTAGGTCTACTAAACGAAGAAGAAGAAGAACAAATCCCTTCAAAATCGATCCCTTCAAATATATTATTCCCTTATTTTGTCTAACGTCGTAAAAACTTCAATTTACAAAAAAAAAAAAATTCTTAGCATTTGTGTTGCTTCTTGGGCAACTAACAGTAGATCCTACATCAAATATTAATTAAACACGCACCTAATAAAAAGCTGCCATATTTTGGAGATTTTTGATATTTATCGTCTCACAGATCCAGACTGAAGTAGGTAGAAGCGTTGGATTTGTCTCGCCATACATTTTGTACGACTTAACTATCGCGAAACAAGAACGACGTTACCCACGATATGATTACACTACTTTAGTCAAGATACAAATTATTATATATATATATATATATATATATATATATATATATTATATATATATATATATATATATATTATATATATATATATATAATATATATATATATATATATATATATATATATATATATATATATATATATATATATATATATATATATATATATATATATATATATATATATATATATATATATATATAATATATATATATATATATATATATATATATATATATATATATATATATATATATATATATATATATATATATATATATATATATTATATATATATATATATATATATATATATATATATATATATATATATATATAATATATATATATATATATATATATATATATATATATATATATATATATATATATATATATATATATATATATATATATATATATATATATATATATATATATATATATATATATATATATATATATATATATATATATATATATATATATATATATATATATATATATATATATATATATATATATATATATATATATATATATATATATATATATATATATATTTTTTTTTTTTTTTTTCTCTTATGTTACTTTATATTTTCATATTTACATGTTTTCTATGAATGCGTGTACGTGTTCTATGTGAAGTACTAATATATAATAGTCTGTAATTGGCTCAATTTATATGTAATTGTTTTATATAAAAAAAATTATACAGCTGTTGACTATTTATAAAAATAAATAAAAAATAAATAAAATAAAATAAATTTCGGGAATAAATAAATAAACAAAAAATTCGATTATTATTAAGTGCCAGTAAAACTGTTCTAGGTCATGATCATAGCCCTATTTGTTCAAGATTTTATATTATGGCGAAGCCCTAACCCGATTATTATGAGCACGGCGGCGCTCTATAAGGGCACGACGACGGAGCCCTGGCGTGTACGAGGAGTCTTTTTTGGGAAGGAATAAAGGGGGTTCCCAATATGCTCTCAAAAGTGAGGCCTTTTAAGGTCTTAAGGAGCATCGCCCAGGGGCAATGGTTCCACCCAAAAAAGATAATCCGGGCATTAAACCCTGGATTAAACCTCGTAGAGCATGGAACAGGTAGGGTTAGGTTTTTGTCGGAATGGCAAGGATTAAGGAGGTTATCTGCATCTCAAAAAGAGGCCTTTTGAGGTCTTAAGGAGCATCGCCCAGGGGCAATGGTTCCACCCAAAAAAGATAATCCGGGCAATAAACCCTGCAATTAACCTCGTGCAGCATGGGACAGGTAGGGTTTCAATCAAGAACAGGGCGCCATGCGTCCGTAGACAGATCTCAATAGGATCAATGTCTCAAGCTCTTGAAGGGGCTGTACTACACCATAAAAATGGGAGTACTTGGGTTTCTTATCGAGAGAATCCGCCGAGGAATCATTTGTCATTTGTCATTCTGTTCAACGGAGTACCGAGTCTAAGGACTCCTGACTCCTTCATCTATCGTTACATGAAGATATTATTTTTGAGATTTATCTGAAGAGGTGGAAGAATTGGGGTGAAATAAGAGAATGAAAGATTACTAGATTAGAATTGAATTTGGATTTGTTTTATGTTTTGTATGAGAGAAATTAGCGAGGTAAGGTGAAAGTAAGTTGGCGTGTCAGGGTTGTTTCTATGGAGGGGGTTCGGGTGGGAGAGGTCGTTTCAGGACGGTTTTAGGTCTTGGATATTTAAAGGTGTCATTTTCGTCATATCTGGCTAGACTGTTGATAGATGGGTTTTTATGCGTGGGGATTTTCGCATAAAAACGCTGTGAAGTGGAGGTTATGAATTCTTTTATTGTGGGTATTTTTGCATCGTCATGGAGGAGAGAGTTTCTCGACCATCTTGGAGCGCTGAAGGCAAAACGGATGGCCTTGTTTTGAGTGATTTGCAATTGATTTATGTGGGACTTGGCGGCGTTGCCCCAGACGGGACACGCGTACGTCATCATGGGGCGGATGACACTTTTATAGATCAGTAGCTTCCGCCGAGGAATAATTTTTGACCTATATTTAGATATATCAACAGGTTGTTTCAATATGGTTTTATGTTCCTTAGTTATGCCATCTATTGTTTTAATTTTGAACTACTTCATTTCAAATATTTATATTTATCAGAAGTCTTACTTAGCGCCCCCACATTTAAAAAAATATATCAAACTTAAAATTTCATCGTCATAATCAAATTTAACACTTAATATACTGACACATTTATATATGCAATTTCACACATCATTCACACAATATCTCACCATAATATGTAACCATTCCTAATGTATCTTAATATACTACAATAACTTTAGCGACAACCTGTACTTGGCTTTATTCTTAATCAAATTATCTTTATGTTTTATAATTTATTATATGCTGTATGTTGTCCTTTTAAATAAATAAATAAATAAATAAATAAAGTCTTATTATAATTGTGTTCTAATGGCTCAGTTCCGCCATCTATCGTTCAAATTTTGAATTTTATCTTTTCTAGAACAGTTTGCTTGGCGAATTTATTGATTTACAGTTTAACATTAGGTACAGTTTAAATAATAATATTATAATATAACATTAGGTACAGCTTAAATAATAATTAAAACATTAGGTACAGCTTAAAAATAATTATAATATAACATTCGGTACAGTTTAAATAATAATTATAATATAGAAACCTAAATAAAATTATATTCTATTTAAATATTGGTTTTACTTGTTGCGCGGTATTAAATATATATTTTTTTGTCATAAAGAACCGCTTATTTATTGGCATCTGTAAAACCGATACCGATACCGAACGATACTTAAATAACACATTTATTAAAAGCAACATTAATTATACATTTATCAATACTCATAAAGGCAAACAAAAATAATCAAATTATAAAATTAATAAACCTAAGATGATGTGTTGTCAACAATGATTAAATATTAATAATAAGAAATTATTTTGTTGTTTTATTAGTTGATTGCCAAAGAAAAGGATTCTTCACATTTTAAAATGTGTAAGACTTATTCTAAAATAAAAATATCTCTAGACAATAAAGATTTATAAACCTATAATTCATTCAGAAATACATTTATTTATTTATTTATTTATTTAGGGACAAATACAGTCTTAAAATACTAAAATGGAATAATACACTACAAAACAGACCAATTACATTTGTCCACAGATATTTAATATAAAACATTTTAAATATCCATAAATTTAAATATAACTAAGATGTATGTTTGCCTGTGACGGGAAAGGAAGGGAAGAGAAAAAAAAGGATGGAAAAAGGATTGTGACAGTTAAATTGTTATATTTTTGTTACAAACAACAACTCAAAATGTAAATAAAAGTATACAAAAGATAATATTACAAAAAACACAAATAACTAACAAAAAAAAATCAACATACGAGTTCATGCTATGCACTTATAGAGAGAATTTTTGTATGCGTTATTACTAGCGGTGAATATATCAGAATGTGTGATACTGGCTGAGAGGTTGACATTATAGAAGTTACAAGCCCTTTTGATAAACTCATTTTGATTAGAATTAGTGTTACTTCGAGGAACATAAAACAAGTAGGTAGTTCAATCTGCCATTTCGCAACGGCGCATGGAAATTAATTTTATTTAATAAATCAGGACAGTCAACTTTTGAATAAATAATTTTAAAGAGAAACATTTGATCCGCAACTTCTCTCCTGTGTACGATTTTTTTCATTCGGAAATGTTTCTCAATTTCATCATAAGAACTGTATATGTTATATAATTTGAAATTTAAGAATCTTAGAAATCGTTTTTGGACTCTTTCTAGTCGATCAACGTATTTACTGTAGCGTGGGTTCCAAATCTGTGAACAATACTCTAAATGTGGACGAACATTACTATTGTAAAGGAGCAAGAACGTTCTGAAGTTGGTGAAAAAATTACATGTTCTTAGAACAAAACCCAGGCTCTTTGTTGCCTTAATGACTATGCTATTAATATGAGCCTCAAAAGTAAGTTTTGAGTCCAGAATAACTCCAAGATCACATACACAGTCTTTGTTTGATAAGAGCGACCCAGAAATATTATAATTATGGATTACTTTATTACGGTTACGAGTAAAGGTAACTTTGTAACATTTAGATATATTTATAAACAGTTTATTTTCATGGCAATATTGGGACAATCGATCAAGATCTTCCTGTAGGCTCACACAACTACTAACTGAGTTGATGGGAAGGAAAATCTTCATATCATCCGCAAAAAGAAGTATTTTAGCAGAATGGAAACGAGTTGCGATATAATTTATGTAGATGGAAAAAAGTAAGGGGCCCAAAATGGATCCCTGAGGTACACCGGATGTAATCATTCTCCAAGTTGATGCAAACCCACCCACGGCAACAGCCTGAGATCTGTTTGTTATGAAAGATGACACCCAGCGGAGTAAGGTATTACATACATAATAAGAAGCCGGATAGTCGATGCTCTTTGCCGATTAGTGCCGACTAGTCGCCGACTACGAAAGAGGCCGGATAGTCGGCTTTACCGACTAGTCGGAACATCACTAATCCTAAATAATTCATAATCAGATAAACTATAATCATAAATATAACTTTGAATATTCGAATTCCAGGTTATTATTATAATTTTGGATGTCAGTTGTCAAAATTCCGATACGTCTTTCCAGCGCCAGAGCTCAAACGATTCTAATGTCAGGGCCAACGTGTAATTGACTCGAAAACGTCTGCCGCAAACCCCCTTTGACTAGTGCCAAAATACCGACACTCGATCGGATCGGGCGCGAGCCCAGGCGAGACCACGCGAGTCTATCCAAACACCCTATGTATTTACACGTTGAAGCTCGGGATGTCTCGCCGAGCCAAGGCGAGCGTGGAAACGGCCTATATCATTTACTCATTGATGGACATGGTAGTGGCGGGATCTTTTGAATTACATTTTTCAATTGGTGACTTTTTAATTAGCAAAATTTGATGAATTTCTGAAATCACATTATTCTAAAAAATACTAAAAAGTATCGAACATCAAATAACTTCTGTAAAATTAGATGTATCGTCCACATTGGACAAAGTTTGTTGACATTTTGTGTTTTGGTGGAGTTAATAATTATTATGAAGCGAAAATATGAACAAGAATATTGTCCTGAAAAGGAACAGAAATGAATTTCATAATAAATTTTCTTTTAGATGCACCATCTTAAATCTTTAAGTAATCTCAATCTTTTGTTAATCATACTCTTTGTAGGAAAAATTAAGTTTTTTTGTATATCTACGGGGCGATTAAAAATATCTTTTTTTTCGAAAGTAGTTAAGGCGCTAAGAGCCTTTGACCATCATGTTTGGAGGTTAACTCCTCTTTTACGATTCCGTTGAGAGTTTTGAAAAAAATATACGTAGCTGTAATTCCTACAGACAGATTTATTTTTTTATATGGCAACCCAGTATTTTTTATATGGCAACCCAGTATTTTTTATATGGCAACCCAGTATTTTTTATATGGCAACCCAGTAATTTCTAAGCACAAATGTATGGCAACACACAAACTTCTACGAACGTAAGCAAGGATTATTATGGTAACACATCAAATGTTGACAAAAGTGTCTATTTGTTGACACAGATTTTTCGTTTGACAGCTATCAGCTGTTTTTTTGTGTCGGTTCTTGGCCGGTCGATCGATTTTTTTTATCAAACATCGTATGGCTATAATAATTAAAAACAGTTTTGTTTAGGTGTTTATTTAAAACTTATATGATTTAGTTTCCTAAATTGCAAGACATAATTCTAATTTATGTTCTATGAAAACTGTTGACACGTAATAAGACCTCTCGTCAAAACTTGGTTCGATTGTGAAATTGATTTTAAAAGTAAATACGCCTACGGCAGTTCTAATACTGGCCAATATGGGCGACCGCTCATCTCTCCTATTCACAGAAATATTCCTTCTCAAACGAAAATAGAATTTAAAAATGTTTATACGCAATTACCGTAAGCGAATTGTTATCCCGTTTTTATTCTCTGATGAAGATTTGTATACACTCTGATTGAACAAAATGCCATTTTCCTACATTAATAACTGTTTTATTAAACAAAGTGCCCACTTGTGATGTTTTCACAGCAACTTTGAATATATATGCCGGTTGAATGGTAAATTTGACATACTTGAAGTTTCAGAGATGAGGTTTTATCAAAGCTGACTCCGTAGATAGCTGTATAGTAAGTAAATATAATACCTGATCATGAATGGCAAGCTTGAATCGCTGATCTATACTGGAGCCATCGTAAGATGGCGTTCCCGATAGATTGTAATAGTGTTGTGAGACACTTAAAATCATTAACAAAAAAATACAGTTGGATAAATTATTATTAACATACAAAAAATATTAACAATTCCACTATAATATGAAACCCTGTCGTATTATTATCATGTGAATCCAAACATCAAATAAAATGGAAAATGGAAGTGATGCAGAGTCTTAAAGAAGTGATGCAGCAGAACAAGCTAAAATATAGAGATATAGGAGTTAGTAAAAAAATAAATTATATAAATGACAGTTTCGTTATTATGCTAGTTTGTCTAAGTTTATTTGTATTTTGTATTTATTGAAATATTGAGATGCAACAGACAAAAATAGAGATGAATAAGTTAGTAAAGAAACTAAATGGCAGTTTCGTAATTATTAGAGTAAGCGAGTTTATTTTTATTTATGGAAATGTTAAGAAAAACGAAAGTACTGTTCCTTTTAGTTATTCGAAATTAGTACGTTTGCTATTTGATTTTTTTTTCATTAGTTTATAGCCGTTTCTATTACAATTATTCAACCAAGGAATTAATTGGAATTTTTTTTTTAAGTGCTGTCCACACTTTTTTTTTGTGTCTGGCAACACCAATTTCTGTGCCGATATAAATCCTGTTAGCGCCGAACTTGCCGAAGTTCCAAGTCGGGCTATAAGAGTGGACTGTATATTATTATCGAAAAATTAAAAAAAGATATTTTGTCTTCGACAATATTGTCACAGGTTATGCATCATATTGACTCCTGAATCTGTGTTTATGTGAAACGCCGGTAAAAGGAAATGAAAGGATATTAGACAGGACTCACCAATATTCTAAGTCGCCTCCTTTCACTGTTGCACTGAGAATTTTGTATATTTACTATGTATTTGCGACGAGCGAAACTTTGTGTCACACAAACGACAGCGAACGAAACGTGACAGTACTTGCGACCGATCGGCTACGACAACTGTCGACTACTGGTCGACTCATTGGCCTTGAAGGTGGGATCGGAAGGTAAATGGTAAGGAGAGGTAGGGAGGAGAAGGCAGTTCGCACCGTAGCGCTGATAAATGATGATTTTGGCGCGTAAATTCGGAATACTGAAACAATACCGAACATCCCCCCGGGCGGAAAGGGGCTGAAAGCCACCTTTCCAAATTGATACACCTACCACTCACATGTCGATTCCCATCACAACCGAAAAACGAAAGAATGATACTTAACGCATCAGTTGAGATGATTAAATGATGCGTTAAGCATCAAGGATCGATAAGCAAAAAAATGATGAATTTTCCAAAATAACGAATAATAACTATGATAACGATACCAATTTAACAAAAAATAACGAAATTAACAAGAAGCTTGTTATGTGATACATAACTTCAAAAAAAAAACGACAACAAGTATATATACTGATTGTGTAGTATACATATAAACAATAAAAAAAAAACTTAAAATCTATCGTATGGTATGCAATACCTGATACAAAATATAAAAAAAATAGTGTCCCCATTGAACACGAAAACAAAATTAAAAAAAAAAATACAAATAGATAAGAAAGTAAACTTATTGCGTGGGTAATGGACAAAGTTTGATTACCGGTCGCTGGATAATACCATGCGGCGTACGCAGGGTTACAACGCGAACAATATTATCCTGTCCGGGATGACAATCAGTAACTCTACCCATTTTCCACTGTAAAGGTGGTGAATGTGGATCTTCTATTAAAACGAGAGTGCCAGTAGTAATATTTTGTTGAGGCTTTATCCATTTGCCTCTTTCTTGTAATGTATGAAGGTATTCCTTCTTCCAACGAGTCCAGAAATGTTGACACATTTGTTGGATAAGTTGCCATCGAGACAACCTGTTCATGGGAAGATCTTGTACATTGTATTCAGGAATAGCAACTAATGGACCACCGATCAAGAAATGTCCAGGGGTTAGTGCCTCCATTTCGTTAGGGTCCGACGATATTGCCACAAGAGGACGCGAATTCAATATTGCTTCAATTTTGGTGAATACAGTTGTCAACTCTTCGAAAGTCAATATTTGACAACCGATGACACGTTTAAGGTGGTATTTGCATGATTTAACACCAGCCTCCCACAGCCCTCCGAAATGAGCAGCAGTGGGGGGGTTGAATTTCCAATTAATTTGACGTGCAGTCGCCTGATCGATTAATTCTAAACGATGTTTGTCATTTTGAAAGAATTTATCTACCTCCAGAAGGTGTCTTTGAGCTCCTATAAAATTAGTCCCACGATCACTAAATAAAGTATGACACTTTCCTCGACGACTAACAAAGCGATCTAATGAAGCTAAAAATGCATCTGTAGTGAGGTCAGACACAACCTCCAAATGTACAGCCTTTGTCGATAGGCAAATAAATAAACAAAGATATGCCTTGGTATTTTTGGCACCACGACGTTTGTGATCCTTAATAACGAAGGGACCTGCATAATCCACACCAATATTTAAAAAGGGTCGACCTTCATGAAATCTAGAAATAGGTAAATCACTCATGAGTGGTTGAACATGAGTAGGTTTGTTCTTAAAACATGTTAGACATTTTCGTATTTCTGATCGAATTGCACTCCGAGATGATACTATCCAATATTTAACAGAAATAAGCGATTGGAGTGTTCTTGGACCCACATGTAAGTACATAATGTGGTAATAATTAACTATTAACTTTGTTAAATGGCAATGTTTTGGTAATAATATAGGATGACGTGCATTTTCGGCAAGAGAAGCAAAGCGGATGCGTCCACCAACTCTCAAAACACCTTCATTGTCAATGAAAGGCGAGAGTTTTTGTAAATAAGGACTTGCTTGTTTTTTGGTTTGTATCTTTTCGATTTCATTATTAAGGTGCAAACGTTGTGTAATCTTTATACAATAATTGATCGCTGTATTGACTTCCAAGAAAGTCAATGGACCTACAGTTCGATGTTCTAGTTTAACTTGCGAATTTGTAACAAATCGACGACACCATGCAATTACGCGCTGTAATTTGGTAAATGACGAGAATTTGCACAAAATATCTTCTTCAAATGTAGAAGATTTGCTAGTAGAACATAAAGCTACGGTTTTATTTTTACATTCCGGAAGGTTTTCGACGGGAAACAGGTGACCTTTGGTGAGAGACCATTGGTCGACTGGTAGTGTGGCAAATGATGGACCAGACCACCAAAGCGTTGAATCTACCAATTCGTTTGGAAACATACCGCGTGATCCTATGTCAGCGGAGTTTTCCTTTGACGAGATATGAAACCAATTTTCATACGAAATATTTGTTAATATGCTTTCGACACGATTTGCAACAAAGGTTTGAAGCTGATAGGAGGGAGTGTTTAGCCAAGATAGTACAATAGTAGAATCAGTGA
This sequence comes from Molanna angustata, assembly GCA_963576475.1. NCBI lineage: Eukaryota > Metazoa > Arthropoda > Insecta > Trichoptera > Molannidae > Molanna > Molanna angustata. The sequence continues at coordinate 23,610,360 of OY754987.1, forward strand.
AAGCAATTATTCGTTCTATGCAAAGTTTATTGAAATAAATAGTTTTACAATAATTAAGCAATTTAGACAATAAAAGGGCACCCATTAACTCGAGGCGAGGGATAGATAATGTTTTAACCGGCGCGACTTTTGATTTTGACAACAATATATGAGAAGAGATAGTGTTATTTACAATGACTAAATATACAACCGCGCAATAACCCTTTTCTGATGCATCTGAACAACCTATTAACAGACAGCGACTGGTCGGCAAAATATTCATATACCGATTGATTTTTATGCGAGATAACGAAGGGAGCTGCGTGATAAATTTATTCCATATTTGACATAAGTGTGGAGGTATTTGTTCATCCCATGCGAGTTTTAAATTCCACAGCGATTGCATAAAACATTTTGCTATGAATACTACGGGTGTTACAAAACCTAATGGATCAAATAATCGACCGATAATGGATAATATTACACGCTTTGTACAGATCTTAGGAGGGATTAAATTAAGTTGATATGTAAATTTGTCTGTCGATGGAATCCACTGTATTCCCAAGATTTTAATGTTTTCTTTATCTTTGTCTAAATCGAACGATAATGGCGTTTCCCTATGGTTCATGGGTATATCATTCAAAAATGCAGGAGAATTACTAGACCACTTTCGCAGTTCGAAACCACCGCGATGTAATAATTCTATTAACCTATTCTTAATAGACACGGCATGTCCCAAGGACTGGGCACCACTAACAATATCATCTACATAGGTGTCTTCGATCAATAGTTCAGATACTTCTGGGAAACCTAAGCGTTCATCAGATGCCAATTTGTGTAATGTGCGTATGGCGAGATATGGCGCGCTAGCAGTACCGTAGGTAACAGTGTTTAATTCATATTCTTTTATCGGTTGGTCAGGAGTGTCCCGCCAAAGAATATGCTGAAACTTACGAAACTCGGGTGCGATAAGAATCTGTCTATACATTTGACGTATGTCAGCTGTGAACACAACATTATGTATCCGAAAACGACACATTATTTCACTGATGTCCTTTTGCAACTTTGGACCAATCAGTAAATTGTCATTTAACGATACGCCCGATGTCGATTTCGCACTAGCATCAAAGACAACCCTAAGTTTGGTTGTAGAACTAGTATTCTTAAGAACGCAATGATGCGGTATAAAATATGTACCTACTTCATTTTTAACCGATACCTCAACCATATGACCCAATTCTTCATACTCTTTCATAAAGGCGACATATTGATTTTTAATCTCAGAATTTTTGATCAATCGTTTTTCTAAAAGTTCGAATCTAGACATAGCCATTTGAAACGACGAACCCAATTTCTCGTTATTAGATTTAAATGGTAACGGCACAACATACCGATTCAATGCATTTCGATAAGATTGGTCCACATAGATTTCTTCACATAACCGTTCCTCTGGCGACCAGGGATCGGGGTGAGTAGGATTTTCTTCAATTTCCCAAAAACGTCTTAACGATACGTCTAATGGGTCAACAATTTCAGTAACAAACGAATGAGTGATGGTATTAGAAATCGAAACGCTTCCCATTAAAACATAGCCAAATGCTGTATTTAACGCTATTGGCTCATTTTGATTTCCGACCAATTTTCCAGGTTTAAGCACTGATGCAAAAACGTCACACCCGAAAAGTATATCAATAGTTGAGGGTATATGAAAGTTTGAATCTGCCAATTTTAAATTTGCAATATGCGGCCAATTATAATTTTTAATATTCGTTGTTGGCATATTGGAACAAATATTTGTTAAGATAAGGAAGTCCGTAGCTATACCGGGCTCCTTGGAATTTACTGGGCGATAATTTGTCGTTATTGATCCCTTAGGATCTGAACTGGTATTGCCTATACCACGAATCGATAATTGTTTTTTCTGAGGAGATAGTCCAAGACGAGTGACGAATTCTTCAGACATGAAATTAGCCTGACTAGCACTATCAAGTAGCACTCTGGCTTTGTGATATATACCGTGATGGCCACGCATTTCTACAATTGCAGTAGCCAGCAACACCGATGACGTATTAGTCTGATTATATGTGGCTGCGACACTAACAACTTGTTCTGGTTCAGAAGTTTGCGATGGACCGTCGTTGGCGAAATGTTTAGACGGGAAATGTAAAAGTGTGTGATGTCTTGAATTACATTGCTTACACGAATATTTCGACTTGCAATCTTTGGACCTATGACCATTTTGTTGTAAACAATTTAGACACAATTTATTATCTTTTGCAAAATAATAACGATTTTTAGGAGACAATTTTTTAAATTGCTCACAATTATGTACCGAATGTGATGATTTACACATTATGCATTTTTCTGTGACATTTGTAAGAAATGCATAGTTTTGACGACTTTTATGATGTGAATTTTCATTGTAGGTATGGAGTTGAGATGACGAGGCTGATTCAAGTGATCTACATTGCAATTCTAAGAATTCTAGCAATTGATCGAATGTAGGAAGGATAATTTCCGAAGCTGAACTACTATTCGACAAGTAATTTTCAAATTTAGTTCTCAGATCTAAATTCAATTTTCTTAACGACAAATTAAGTAGAATAAATGACCATTGTTTTACCGGAAAATCTAACGAGGCCAGAGCATTATAATTTTCAATTATTGTGTCCACAAATGAACGAAGATTTACAATATTTTTCACTTGACCTAGGTTGATTATATGATCTAAATGAGAATTTGCTATTTTGCGTTTATCATAAAGACGCTTGTTTATAATTTCAAATGCAATTTCATAGTTTTCTTCCGAGATCGACACGTGTTTAATAAGACTTAATATCGAATCTGGTAGACAGCCTAAAAGGTAATGCATTTTTTCGATGTTCGATATAGTTGAATTGTCGTGAACAAGTGCTCTAAACGAATTAATGAATGAGGGAAAGTCGCCGATTTTTCCCGAAAATTTCAAAAGATTAATTTTTGGTAACAATGCATTAATTGCCGAATTTGTTTTATTTTGAGAATCTATACAAGCGAAATTATTTTTAATTTGAAAATAAGTATCTAAAAATGACTCTTGAACATCAGTGTCATCACAGTCTGATTTCTTCTTTTCCAAAGTCTCCATACATTCAATAAACTCGATTCGAATGGATTCAAGTTGTTTATAATTTAGCTTGAAGGAATTAATGACATTTTGATCTCCTTCCAATGCTCGACGCGACAACTCTAATAATCTATTCATGGATGATTGCACAAATTTTAATTTGGCCGCCATGTTTAAAAAGATTTACCAAATAAAAAAATAAATAAAAACAAGAATTTAATTTATTTCAATTTCGACGGAAATAAGCATGTGAATGGTTCTTGATAATTTGTCTCTCACTAAGATTAAATCTTAAAACCATATAAGTACATTAGGTATATATAAAATTCAGTAAGCAAACGAAAATTTACTTCACTATTTTGAAGTAACTGTATGTATATTAAATGACAATAAGAAATGTTCAAAAAACTATACAAGTATATTTCCGATTAAATCAAATTACATAGAATGTATGAAGAATTAATAAAATATGAATATAAATAAAAGCGCGAATTTAATTTATTTAATAACGACGGAAATAAGCATGTGAATGGGCCTTTATGTTATGTATGCACTAAAGAAGGAATTTATAAAGACCATATAAGTACATTAGGTATATATAAAATTCAATCAACGAAAATTTACTTCACTATTTGAAGTAACTATGTATGTATATTAACTGACAATAAGAATGTTCAAAAAACTATACAAGTATATTTCCGATTAAATCAAAGTACAAAGTATGTATGAAAGATTAATAAAATATCAATATAAATAAAAAACACGAATTTAATTTAATATCGACGGAAATCAACATGTGAATGGGCCTTTATATTTGGTTCGCTCTGAAGAAGAAATCATAAAACGATATAAATACAATAGGTATATAATTACGAAAACTAAATTTTGTTATGCTATTTTCATAGAAAATAACTGCTCATATATCTATATACATACATAAGTAATATATAATATGACAATAAAAATGTTCAAAAAAGTGTAGGTACTATAAACACAATATCACAATAACATCAAAATGTAACTATACGTGATTCAGCGTTTATTAGTTTTTCTTTCACATATTCAAAGACAGAAAATACTTACACGATTCGACACAATCAAGTATATCGGCGTTCAAAATATACGTAGATATATAATATTATGTACGTACTTACTTAAAAACTATGTGAAATAAAAATACTAAATATTATCATGCAAATAGCAATTAATGTGCATAATAAGTGGTAATAACGAAAACAATATACACGATATTATTATTCCTTCTATACTATAACACTACAAATATGTATTTTTAATACAATTTGTACATAGAACAAAAATGACAAAACGAAAATGATCTGTTCTTCAGTAACCAAGATATGTATCCAATAATAAATACCCGATTCAATTTACTATTAAATGAGTACGAATGGTAGGTATACTATATAATATGTAGGTAACTTGATATAACAAGATATCACGACTATCGAAAACCGACAAAATTATATAGGTACGAATATATGTTTCAGTATGTTTCAGTACGAAAAATCGACACAGCTTGGTATGTGCAGGCAACAAATGAAATATATATATAATATTTATAAACGAAACGAGTTTAAATTCATTTATCAGAGCAATAGGTACGATTTTTTGGAGTGAGTTATGGACAAGCAATCACAAAACACAAAAACAAAATCCAAAAAAACACAATTCTGCGACAATACTATCTTCTCGAAAATATCTGCTTCACTGGGTATATTCGGCCAAATGACGAATATATCCGGGTCGTAGGACCAAAATGTTAGCGCCGAACTTGCCGAAGTTCCAAGTCGGGCTATAAGAGTGGACTGTATATTATTATCGAAAAATTAAAAAAAGATATTTTGTCTTCGACAATATTGTCACGGTTATGCATCATATTGACTCCTGAATCTGTGTTTATGTGAAACGCCGGTAAAAGGAAATGAAAGGATATTAGACAGGACTCACCAATATTCTAAGTCGCCTCCTTTCACTGTTGCACTGAGAATTTTGTATATTTACTATGTATTTGCGACGAGCGAAACTTTGTGTCACACAAACGACAGCGAACGAAACGTGACAGTACTTGCGACCGATCGGCTACGACAACTGTCGACTACTGGTCGACTCATTGGCCTTGAAGGTGGGATCGGAAGGTAAATGGTAAGGAGAGGTAGGGAGGAGAAGGCAGTTCGCACCGTAGCGCTGATAAATGATGATTTTGGCGCGTAAATTCGGAATACTGAAACAATACCGAACAAATCCATTGCCAAAAATATATATGATTCATATACTTTTATACTTCAAAATCATCAGAGGAAAAAAGTCTACTTCTATTTATAATAGTAAAAAAAAAATTTGTTATTTTACTTCACGTATTTTCGATAACACTACACATACGTGTATCCCCACACAACAGTCTCGTCTCATAGAAAGGCAACATTCAGAATAGATGGTGAACCTCATTGCTGAACAATGTGGAATGTTATTTTGCCTCGTGTATTTTCTATTACACAACACATACGTGTATCCCCACACAACAGTCTCGTCTCGTAGAAAGGCAACATTCAGAATGAATGGTGAACCTCATTGCTGAACAATGTGGAATGTTATTTTGCCTCGTGTATTTTCTATTACACTACACATACGTGTATCCCCACACAACAGTTTCGTCTCGTAGAAAGGCAACATTCAGAATGAATGGTGAACCTCATTGCTGAACAATGTGGAATGTTATTTTGCCTCGTGTATTTTCTATTACACTACACATACGTGTATCCCCAGACATCATTCTCGTCATTTGGGATAATTAAAAAAATAAATAAAGTATAAATGAGTTTATTTATTTATTTGTTCTTTTGCGGTTTCAAATAGCCTTTTACAATACAAAAAATATGATACACACATTGATAACTAAACATGTTTTGAGTTTTTGAAGAACAACTCCAAGATCTTGCAATTGATTTATGTGTAGTACGTATGTAGTACCTACATGTTGTTGTACCTACACTAAAAAACGATCACTCGTGCGCAGCAAGTTACGCAGTCTCTCGTTCAACAGTTAGAGCATCACTGCCGCGCCGCGCTGCCATCCGCGGCCCTTCCCTTGTCGCCCCGAGTCGCTCGCACGTCTCGAGGATCGGCGTGTCTAGTAGAGGGGTGAGGTTGCGGGGGGCGGGGATGTGTCTAGCGGAACTAAATTGTAGGACCGCCCTTTCATGCAAGGTCATTCGCGCTTATTATCACCTTAAGTGACAGTGCTAAGTATTTAATTAACAGCTCCAGTACGGAAGCAGCTCAGATTTATAAGATATTTTTGATTATATATTATTTTTGCCTTGAATATAATTATGGATTTTCAGGTACATGACAGCCGATTATTTTTTAATTCTTTTCAGCAAGGGCTAATGTCAATGTGTTTAATTTGACTTTACTTCAAAGATGATCATTATTATTCAGTACATATACATAACTGAATTTCATAGATGGGTCACATAGATGGATATAGATGGGTGGTGGCAGAGCGATTGGCGCGCTGGGCTAGTAATCCAGTTGTCGCGAGTTCGAATCTTGCCTCGACCGATTTCGTTCACCTAAGCACAAGCATTTATTTGCTTATTTTAGGAAACGTAGGAAGATGTATATGTACTTGTTTTACAAGGACATATTCATTTTTTATAAAAAAAAAATATGATTCCATTTCTTACTCGCGACACATTCTTTCTCCCCAGCCACATTATTTTGTTTATCCGGTGTTTTACTCGTTTTTCACGCTCTTCCTTGTTATATACGTGATAAATACATAGGTATTATGATCAAAATATTACCATGGGTTATGGTAGCATAGAAGCCAGACATCTATTATTTTGTTTCAACAAAATACCTTGATTCTTGGAAAACTTTCTCTTATAATGGTTTTATCATATTAACGGGTCTTTGGGTCCTTAATGTGTTTAAACAATGCTTATATTTTGTAAATATGTCATTTCTAATAATTTTATATTCAATGCATATTCCTGGAACTTTATACTTTCTAACTTGGTAGGTGAAATGGAGGCTTCCTATTGGTAGATGGTAGAACGCGCCCCGCCGCGCGGTGGGGTAGCTCCTCCCCCCCCCCGTCTCCAGCGGTGGACGCGATAGCTGGTTTGAATCAGTATTTGAGTGGACGCTTGGTCGGGATATACGAATTTTAACTCACGCGTACGAAAGATAACTTATATATATTTTTTAAAACAAACGTAGACCGCGAACGTTGAAAGAGAAAATCTTATCTCTGCGAGGCGTCTGCTTGAAGCTCAGCATTAAATTTCATATTTGCATGGTAGTGCATAAGTGTGTTTCAGGTCCATACATAACCAACGAGGGGTGAATTTAAGATAGTTTAAGTTACTATTAAAAATAACTTTTAAGAATAAACATAACTTAAATAATCGTATAATAGTGAATAAGTGTGTTTCAGGTCCATATAACCAACGAGGGGTGAATTTAAGATAGTTTTAAGTTATTTTCAATTAATAAAAAGTGATATTATGTAGTGTAAGTGTTTCATCTATAGACCCGGAACGAGAGCAGCGGTTGGTAAGATCTTTCTGATTTATTATTATTTGTTTTCTTTGCTCTGAACGTTTCGTTTCGTAATTTATTTTAGCAAGATTGTCATCAATATTACACGTGCATTTCATGTATTTGATTATTCTTTTCAGCACTATTATTCTCTGTTCCACGTGTATTTCCTGTATTTAATAATTCTTTACAGCGGCCGTCATCACTGGTTTTTCTAATTTATTTTCTTTTTAATTGTACAGCAATTTTTATTAACCGATAATTACTATTACGCGTGTATTTCTGTCAATTTAAGCATTGTTTTATTTTATACGCTCAACACATTCTTTCGTCTCCACCATATTTAATTATTGTATTGACTAGCCGGCATGTAAACACCTTTATCAACGCTCTTCTTTGTTATATGCGATAACAAACTGCAAAAACTGCAAATCCAGAGGGCGCTGTCTTGATCCACTCCTCTTATCCGTAAGTTATATTCTCTTTGGTTCTAACTTGACGACAACTAAATAAAGGTGTAGGTAAATTTTTCGAAAATCACTCTATATTACCAGGTACTATAAATAGTTTACGTTTATAAGTAAGAGGGTTATTAATGTCTTACCATATTACATTTACACGGAACAACATATAGTAAGTTTTTTAATTAATCTTTTGTATGAATATTTTTCAGACAATGGACATCCCAGTGAACCAAGAGGCAAAAATATTAATAAAAGAAGAATATATTCATTCAATTGACTGCAGTGTCTGAATTGCAGTGTCTGTGGAAAGACATTTTCTCAGATGGGAAGTTTAAAACTACACAAACTAACTCATTCGGGTGAAAAACCACATGAATGCAGTGTCTGTGGAAAAACATTTTCTCAGATGGGACATTTAAAACGACACAAACTAACTCATTCGGGTGAAAAATCACATGAATGCAGTGTCTGTGAAAATACATTTTCGAGAAAAGATAATTTAAATAAACACAAACTAGCTCATTCGGGTGAAAAACCACATGAATGCAGTCTCTGTGGAAAGACATTTTCTCAGTTGGGAAGTTTAAAACTACACAAACTAACTCATTCGGATGAAAAACCACATGAATGCAGTGTCTGTGGAAATACATTTTCGAGAAAAGATTATTTAAATAAACATATACGGCCTTACTTACTATTTTCAACAAACCTCAGGTTCAGCCTAAGATATCGTAAATGCATACTATTTGGTTTACGTCAAAGTGTACTTACTAAATTTTAAACAAGGCGGTTTAAGTAACTCTAGGGTAATACAAATATGGACGTGGCATCGTTGTAATATATCGTGTTATGTTGGTACCATCGTTGCATTGTTGCATTATTATCGACACTTCGCGCTTCGCGCGCCAGTCTGTCCGTCCATTCTTGTCATTTTATATTGCGTTTTATTTGCATGCTGTCTATTTACAAACAAAATAAAGCAATAATTTAATCGTTACACCTTCGAAAATTGTCAGGAAGACGAAAAGGTATGTTATGTGTATTAAAATAATTGGTGATTTATCATTTTATATATTTTTGCGTATTTTCAAAAACATTTGTATGCTTTTTTTACAATTGCGTAGTTTACGATGTGTTCAATATTGTACTGTTCAGTTATTTAGATTGTTGCTAATGTAACATGTTGATTTACTATTTGTTTGTTTTGTCTTATTTCAAGGATCTCGTTTGCTGTGTATCAAGTGAAAAATTATAAACAAATCATGAAAATAAATCGTCAGATACCAACTAGAAAGTACGACGTATCCCAATCGTAAGTAGTCGATGATAATATAAAATGTTGTGAAGCCCATATAATATAATCTAAGTGTGAAGCATTGTTTTAAGTTAGATAAAGATTTTGTATTAAATTATCAGCAATCTTAGCGAGTTTTCGATTTCCCATCTTATGAATTGTCAACAGTGATGTAAATTGCAAGGAAAGTTACTTTTATACCATAACTAGTGTTGAGATATTCTATACATTCTTTTGTTATAAAAATAATGGTCAATTACTCTTGATAGTAATACATTTTTAATGAATAAATATATTATTAAATACTTTCATACGTGATAATTTCAAATTAATTCACATACTTCCAAAGGTAGAGGTGTATGGCACTCAGTTCTCACTGCCTACCCGTTTATACAGCCTTATCAATGCCAAATGTGTCAAAACTCACAAATTTATTAAATATATATTTTAACTTATTTTTTCCTAATTACGATCGTCAATACTTAATCACTTTTATATTTTGGTAAATTTAGACAGACAATTATATCGCTGTAGTATATAAATTCTTTGTTTTATATTTACTTTGTGAAAAAAAATTTCAGATTCAACACATTAAACAATGGACGCAGTCCCAAGTAAATACTTTATGGAAGACAGCTATAGGTGATGTACACAGACCCCATCGCATGATTCATTGTCAGACATGTCAATGATACTTCACGAGAGTTTGAGAGTGATACAAACATTTTTGACATAGGTGGAATTTAATTAGTAGAATGGTATGTACCAACCACATTTTTTCAATTTTATTACATACTTTTTATTTATTTTTGAAGTAAAACATGCTGTCATGCTTGCAATACACATAGATAGTGAATGAATAAACTTCATATAGTCAATATGAAAGTGTTCGAAAAATTTAAAACACAACAATAGGTTTTGTCATTTATATGAAAGTTTTATTGAAAAAAAAAATCATTTTTAATACACAAATATGTACATGAAACTGTATGCATTGCATTGTTATTTATGTTGCTTCTCAGTAAACTAACAGTTAAAATATTATTTTAACACACACTCAATAATAATATACTGTTTGGAGACATGAAGTTAACCATCTCATAAACCCAGGAAAAAACTGTACTCGCTGGGAATTGAACCAAGAACCTTATAAATAATATAATTTTGATTAAATTGTTTTATTATACATTACAGAGTGAAAATATTGTGATAGCAGAAGACCAACCAACAATCTATCAATTGAACTGAGGTAATTTTTCATATACTTACTAACCAATACTTAGTCAAATAGAATTTGACATTTAACGCAGATATCATTACATAGAGCAATCCAGAACCATGAAGTATAATGAATCTCATTAGCTAGGACTTGTCTGCATTCTTCCAACATAACAGTTCTGACTAGTATAGAGGATATGAAGTGATATTTGTGAACAGCTTTGATTTATAAAAGGGCTGCAAATACACTGAATAATTTGAACGAGGAAAAAACCAAGTATAATAACTATCCATTTTATTGTCAGAATAATGTATCATAAATATAGTTTTCATGAGATTCATAGATGGCGTTATTAATGACCCAAAAATGAACAAATATAATCAATCTTCATCATAGTAAATCAAATACAAATTCAGTGTTTTATTACATTTTTTTTATTACTTAATAATTTATAAAAAAACAATAAACCAAATTGCTATTTGAACAAACATACAAACCAATTACAATTAAGATAAATTACTTTTCACAAAATGTGTTTATACTGCTAATTTAAATCAATTTTTCTTTACAGTATGTACATGCAGATGTGTGATAAGAAACGAGACCCAAATTTTGACTATGGTAATTTTTATAACAAACATAATTTAGTTTGACAAATATATTTTTATAATATTTTTGTACTTAGTAGCTAAGATGACCAAGAACTGTATTACATTCAAGAACGATCCCAAAGAATATTCTAGTTATTAGGAAAATACCTTACTTCACATCTTAGATAACAGAGTACCTATTAACTACTAAAGGAAGTCATCAACGATGACTAAATTGTTCAGTTTCATAAATATTATAATCAAAGTCATCTTTGTTATTTTAATAACACATTTCAATAAAAGTGATGGTCTCGTATCTTATGAAATATATTACCAAGATAGCCATTATTTTTGAATATTATTAAAACTTTTATGAAATGTCTTGTCTTGTATATGTCAAGTAGAATACCATAATTTTTTGATAACAATAACAAAGTATTATGTAATGCATATATTTTTTTACAGTTCAGGAAGAGGAGCGTATTCAAAAAAATAGCACCAAGAGGAACACCCTTGGAGGAGTAGGAACACCCAACTTTTTTGGAATTGAATTTACTGTTGTAGGGTCGATGGCAGAGCGGTTAGCGCGCTGGGCTAATAATCTAGTGGTCGCAAGTTCGGATCCTGCCTCGACCGATTTTGTTCACCTATAGCACAAGCGTTTATGCTTAATTAAGGAAATGTAAGAAGATGTTTATGTACTTGTTAAACGAGAACATATTAAATAAAAAAAAATATTTTAAAAATCTGTATTCAGGAAAATTTAATTTTAAATAAAGGGAATATTTTTTAATTTGTAAATAACAATGGACTGTCCTGGCTTTGGTTTTGCTCCATTTATTCTGACTTAATGCATATTTATTTTTACTTTCTTTAGATATATTTATGACTATTGTTTTATCTTTCATTATTTATTATTGTCTATTGTTCATATATACATATTTTTGAGTTCATTGTTTTTATCCAATTTTGTTTTATATTTTTAGTATTGTTTTTTATATTTTAATGTTATACGTATCTAATAAAGATTTATTTTATTTTAAAGAATTATCAAAACTGTCCAATGTGATCATTGTTTTGTTATGTGTCATGTATGATTGCACCTGTGTTATTGTGTGCAACTGTACTGAAATAATTGTCATCCCACACAGTTTATATTGAAATTATTGAATGTCATCTGAAATTTGTAATTTTTATGCATTTATTTTTGAAATATTATATAGATGATAGAATGGTATGGACTAGTTGTAATAAGGGCAATATATCTATTAGAAAGAAAAAAAGCCCTTAATGATATATATTTTGTCATACTTTCAATGATGTGTTAAGTATATATCTTTGAGTCCATTGTTTTTATCCAATTTTGTTTTATTTTTTTAGTATTCTTTTTATATTTTAATGTTATACGTATCTAATAAAGATTTATCCAATGGAATTATCATGTGATCTTTGTTTCGTTATGTGTCATGTATGATTGCACCTGTGTTATTGTGTGCAAATGTACTGAAATCATTGTCATCACACACAGTTTATATTGAAATTATTCAACGTCACCTAAAATTTGTAATTTTTATGCATCTAATAAAAAAATATTGTCAAATATGAATTTTGTTTTATTTTATTTTTTAAATATTATATAGATGATAGAATGGTATGGACTAGTTGTAATAGGGGCAATATATCTATTAGAAAGAAAAAAAAAACCTCAATGAAACAGAAAGAATGTAAGATGACAGAAAAAATATAAAAGGTCAACAGAATGAATCAAGGTATTTAATTACAGGGACAAAACCATTATCACGGTAAATATGTATAATTTAATAAAATTTATGAATGGCTAGTGCTGGATTGGTAATCCAGTGGATGAGGTTTCGAATTCTGTCTCGACTGATTTCGTTCACATTTTAGTGCTTTTTTTTTTTTTTTAATAAAAAGTGAATGTCCTTGTTAAACAAGTACATATACATCTTCCTAAAATAAGCAAATAAATGCTTGTGCTATAGGTGAACGAAATCGGGAGTTTTTACAAGGACATGTTTATTTATACATATTCAATAAAAGAAAGAAAGTAATGAACCTAACATTACCTAAATCATTGTGCACATATGAGATTTGTTGTATGCTTCTTCTATTGGATTGGATGAATTACGTAGAATAAAGAGGTAAGGCTTGCTTGCTTTTAACATCTAAATCAGATTTAATCAATAGAAAGATTCAATTTATTAGCAGTCTCTTCTATTCTAAAGCCTTTGTATTCCAGTTTCTGATTTGTAGAATGGATATATCAATGCAGTTTGAGCCTTCCTGGTCTTATTTGTCCTTGTGGTCTGGAGAGTGTGAAGCATTTTACTGGAATGTCGTCGTCCATTCTAATTAGGTATGTGATCAGCCCACCTTCGAGGATTTCATCATACCTAGCTCTCCATATAACTCTTTGTTGTATCGACGACAACAATCATCAGTATATACATATGTATCACAGTACCGTATTCTGTTCTTAGGATCCATCTTTTAAATTTTACAATGGATCTCTATGGAGCCTTCTCTGATTTTAGAAACATACTTCAAGACTGGTGTTATCGGAGTTTATTTTTAAATCATGTCCGATAGCAAAAAAGGGTCAATGCGATTTTTATATATTTTACGCATTCGTGGTAAATTTATTTCACTCACTATAATTATTGTATCAATATAATTTGTAATTTGTTCTAGAAAATCCATAATATTATATCAATTTAAAATGAAAAATACAAAATACGATGCATAGAAATAGCTACCAAATACGTTAAACCGATGTAAAACCTGGGGTCTAGATAGTTTAGGGTGACAGCTAAAATTCTCGCGACTTAAACCAGGTTTAACGACAATTCGGGGAAAGTAAGTACACTTTTTTGATAAATCTTGCCAAATTTGGTTCAACGTACGTAGAACGTCTGGACAAAAAATAGTAAGTAAGGCCGATAGTGACTCATTCGGGTGAAAAACCACATGAATGCAGTGTCTGTGGAAAGACATTTTCTCAGATGGGAAGTTTAAAACAACACAAACTAACTCATTCGGGTGAAAAACCACATGACTGCAGTGTCTGTAGGAAGACATTTTCTCAGATGGGACATTTAAAACAACACAAACTAACTCATTCGGGTGAAAAACCACATGAATGCAGTGTCTATGGAAAGACTTTCTCAGATGGGACATTTTAAACGACACAAACGAACTCATTGGGGTGAAAAACCACATGAATGCAGTGTCTGTGGAAAGACTTTTTCTTTGATAGGAGGTTTAAAACGACACAAAATAACTCATTCGGATGAAAAACCTCATTAATACAATTTCTGTGAGGAGAAATTATCTCAAAACCACATGACAACATGCATAACATGAATGAATGCATCGTACATTAGGGAATTCTGTGTTGAAGCTTTATGTCATTTGTCTAATCTAATATATATTTTTTTTTGTTTCATAGAGAGTGATACTCTTTACTATACCTAATTTCGATTTTGAATTTTTTTTTGTATCATGTTATGAAGCATTTTATGTGTAAATTTAAAACATGAAAGTGTATTTTTTGTTTGACAAACCATATGTTTAGATTATTTAGCAATTTATGTATCGTTGTTTTTCTATTACAATTAAATATAATTCTCATAGCTCGGTTTTGTATTATTTGTATTTTTTTTATTTGAGTTTCATTTATTTTATTTATTTATTTTAATTTTGGCACATTTTACAAAATTAAATAAACAACAAAAAAAAATACAAAAAAAATTCAAAGAAAATTACAAATAACAATTACTGAATACCAAAATTCCCACAAAGGCAATGCCTGTGTGTGGGTATACAATATAAATATAAAAAAATAGATTTTTATATCTACTTAATATAAACATATGTATAATATAAAATATTAAAAGTGAAAAAGAAGAAATATATTTACAGTTGATATTATTATGAACAAATATATTCTTTATATAATATGTACGTGCCCATAACAAATGAAAAAAATTAAATGTATCTAAAATATTATGAATTATAACAAGAGTGAAGTGAACCAGATAAAAAAATTATATGCAATAAAATAAATGCTAAATAATGCAATAAAATAAAAACAGGTACATTGAACGAGGCAAAAATGTACTGGCCACAACACCATGAATACAGTCTACCCACAAATGTATCAGGCGACTCACAACAATAAGCAACGTCAGTTGCTCGGTTCTAAACTATGTATGTTGCAGTCAAATACATTTATTCCCCGTTCACCCAATAAACTCGTAAAAATCATACAAACAGATACTTAAATAAAATA
Organism: Molanna angustata; assembly: GCA_963576475.1. Taxonomy (NCBI): domain Eukaryota; kingdom Metazoa; phylum Arthropoda; class Insecta; order Trichoptera; family Molannidae; genus Molanna; species Molanna angustata. The sequence goes on from OY754987.1 coordinate 23,625,890, forward strand.
ACAAATTATATGTTCATGAAAATATAAAAATACACACATATATCGGATAACAATACACAACAATCAATAAATAAAAATATAGAAAGTAAATAAAAATGTATCTTAGCTTTATGAAATATGAATTAATTAAAAGAAACAAGTAAAAAAGAAGTAGAAAAAACAAAATAAAAATACAGAGGAAAAGAAAAAATACGTAGGTATTTTGAACTAAAAAACAGTTAAAAAAAATAAATTAATAAATAATAATAATAACATATGAGGTAGTAGAATGATATAACAAAATAAAAATACTATAAGGAGGAAAATATATCATAATAAGAATTCACAAATAAAGAGAGGAAAAAAAAATCACTTTAAATTAACATGTAAAACAATATTTTTAGATATAGATAAAAAAAATATGCATATAAATTTCATATAAAAATCATAACAATATTTTGTGTACTTCACATTTATCTCTTAACCAACATTTTATTTGTTTAACATATGACAAATGACTTTTTATATTTTTCAGATGATTTGTTAAACTATTGAATGTTCTTGGAGCCACAAACATAGCATGTCTTTGAGTCTTTCTTGTTTTGCAATTTGGGACATTATACACATGATTTAGCCGTTGACTGACTCTATTCTGCGTTTTTATTTGAAAAAGATGAGACCTTTTATGTATGTATTTTAGACACTGTAATAGGTAGAGTTTTCTTAAGTCAAAAAGTTTGGAATCTTCAAAGAGTTGTAATGTAGGATACCTTAATGGTTTTCGATATATATTTTTAATAATTGTCTTTTGAAGAATCTCTAGGGGCCTTGTGTAGCAACTCAAAGCTCCTCCCCAAGCAATTATACCATAAGATAAAAGAGATTGTACTAAGCTATGGTAAGTCATTTTGATAATATCAGTTTTGACAATACCTTCCATCCTCTTAAAAACATAAACTAGATATCTTATTTTTTTTGAAAGGTAATCGACATGCATATCCCATCTTAAATGTGAATCAATAATGATCCCTAAATATTTTGTATAATTCACTTTTTTCACTTCTGCACATGTATAGCAATCGTTATTACAGTTTAAACTATGAAATCGCATGGCGAGAGAGTCGTCACAGTTAGGCGCAGTTCTTTGAGTACTATAAAATGGCATGTAAAATGTTTTTTCACAATTTAGAGTCAGTAAACTTTTATCAAGCCAAGATTTTACATGTCTTAAACACCTGTCTGCTTTTTCATAAGTTTCTGGTCAAGTTTGACCACTTACAGTAATTGATGTGTCATCAGCAAATGAATACAATTCACCGGGGATGTTTGAGTTACAAAGGTCATTTATATAAACTAAAAACAGGGTCGGTCCAAGAACTGTTCCTTGCGGAACGCCATGGATGACTTCAAGCTGCGAGCTATAAGTGTTTTCAATCTTGGTTTTTTGTACCCTTTTATTTAGATAGCTCTGCATTAGAGAGAGACACCTGCCTTCTATACCCATTTTAGTCATTCGTTGGAAAAGGATATTGTGGTTAACAGTGTCAAATGCCTTTCTTAGATCCAAAAATATTGTTAGTGCTTTCTTTCCAGTATCCAGTTTTTCATTTATGTATTTTGTTAGTGTAAATAATGCGTCTTCAGTCCCCAAATTTGACCTAAACCCAAATTGATTATTAGATAGTTTATTGTATTTTTCCAGGTATCGCATTAATTGTGTTTTAATGATTTTTTCAAAAATTTTTGCTATTTGCGGAATGAGGGCAATAGGTCTGTAATTATTAACCAAAAATGGGGAGCCGCCCTTATGTATTGGTGTTATGCTGGATACCTTTAGTGTATCTGGAAAAATTGCTTTATCCAAAGATAAATTTATTATATATTTAATTGGTGCAGCTATATATTGTTTTATTGATTTGAGAGTTTCTACACTTACATTATCTATACCTGCAGCTGTATTTGATTTTAGTTCATTTATTGTCGACAGCACGTCATTTTCTGTGATATTATAAAATTTTGTCAGCTTTGGTACGCCTGTATTATTAGTTCTTGAATTTGTCTGTATGCAAACTTGTGGAGAGATAATGTTGGTCATAGGTATATCGGTGATGAGATCTGCGGCTACATTTGTAAAATAATTGTTCAGTACATCAGGTATCTTACATTTTTCATTGGTAGTTTCATTATTATGAATTATTTTATTAATAACTGTATTTTCTCTAGTTTTTCTGGATGTTATTTCGTTGAGTAAATTCCAAGTTCTCTTTATATCGTTCTTTGCCTTATCAAGTTCATTGTTATAATATTCTCGTTTACGTTTTCTGATTAGCAAATTTAACATATTACGATATACAACAAAGTTCTCCTTAATCCACGGAGCAATTGATAAATTATTCAACTGACAGAACTTTTCGTGCTTTTTGTATTCAACATATAATTTATTTCGTCGGTGAATCGATACTATTAATCCGCGCGTTATCCGTGGTTGGATTTTAATATGTTTACTTTTTGGAATCGATTTAATAGTTCTATTGGAATCAATATAATTGTTTAATAATTGATAAAATGCATTTAATGCTATGTTGGGATCATTATTGGAATATACACTATTCCAGGATTCCTCTGTAATCGATAATGTAAGTTTTGTATAGTTTATTTTCATATTGCAGTTGTTAGTCAAATTAGAAGCCTTGCTTCTTTCAGCATAGTTATGGCCGTAGAAGGTGGGAAAGTGATCAGTTATATCAATAGACAATACTGCTGCCACCTGCTCTACCGTATCTTTTGATTTGACCATGATATGATCTAGACATGAACCTGTATTACCAACGTTCATTCTTGTTATAGTATTTATAAGGGAAACAAATCCATTAGAATACAATTCATTCAGATAGTCATTTTCGTCTATATTTAGAACTTTGTTGTGCAATATATTAATATTTATATCGCCCGTAAGTATAACGTTGTTATAATATCTAGTTTTCAGATGTTGGACAAAGAAAGATTTTATTTCCTCTATATACCCTCTGATACTCAGAGATGGAGATCTGTAGTTGACAAATACGCAATATCTTTTGTTACAGTGAGTAAAATTTACAATTATGGAATTGCAGAATAATAGATCTGGCATTTCACATAGAGTATCTTTTATTGTTTGGTCGTTATAGAATACAGTGATTCCATCATGTGTTGTGTGTTTGCAGATACGTGATACAACAGAGTAACCCGGTATGTAGTATGGAATTTCAGTAGTCATTTGTGTTTCGGTTAAAACTATCATATCAGGTTTGTAAGTCAGACAATTTAGAAGTACACACAATTCATCGAAGTGTTTATTTATGCTTCTAATGTTCATGTTAATCATTGTAAAATTCTTTTCTCCAAATAAATCATTAATTTCTTCTATTTGATGATATTGTGGGGATTGAGGAGGCAAGCCCCTCTGGCTTGCCTATATAAATCCCCACCAACGACGAGCCAAGACAGTTCTCATTTAACATTCTCGCGGGCCAGTCATTTCCAATAAACAATGTAACCCAATCAGCAGTTTCAATATCTTCCCACTATAGGTACGCACCATACTTCTATATAGTGGTGAAACCCGACGTGATATATACCTATAATGGGAACGGTGTTGATGTTTAGAAATTTTGTAATTTGAGCCTTCGTGAACCGTGGACTAGATAACGAATTCGTCCTACACGTTCGTCACAGTGCAAGCTTGCAAAAATAAACATCAAGCGATAACACCGCTGTGAAAATTCAATACTGCTGACACTTACTTTGTTTTGTCGTGAGAACTCATAATCTGAGAAGTGACTACTGCCCCATCGTGATGTCTACCACGCTACCAGCAACTCCCGCCTGCGAACTTTTCTGCATCCCGTCAAGCTAGATCCGCTTGACCACGACAATCCAAGCCGCTCGCTCTCATCTCATCGCCTCCACGACAAGCCCAAGCTGCTCACTCTCGTCTCATCGCCTCCATGAAAAGCCCAAGCAGCTCGCTCTCGTCTCATCGCCACTACGACAAGTCCAAGCGGCTCGCTCTCGTCTCATCGCCACCACGACAAGCCCAAGCCGTTCATCCGTGTCTCGTCGACATGACAAGCTGATACCGCTCATCCTTGTCTCATCGAGAGATAACGAAACCAGACCAGGACTTAAATTTTTGATAAAGACATTCTCTTAACCTTCGTGCTCCTGCCAGACATGGACTCACATCTTTGCTGACACACGCAAGAAATCATCTCACCGATTCACAACCCATGATTGAGGACCTAGTGCTCACTTTACAGCTCCTGCAAAAGGAAGTAAAGTCACTAACAAGCATCCTCAGCAGGCTAAACTGGAGGACCACTCCAAAGCTGTCAGACTCACTTGATACGCCGTAAACAACAAGCAACCTCATCAGGCTATACTGGAAGACCATTCCAAAGCTGTTAATCACTTGACACGCCGTAAGCAACAAGCAAAATCAACAACACCATCTCGCTCATAGATTTTCTGTCCAACACCTTTTCCTCATCTGGAAGACGTCCTGCAACTACCAGTACGTTTTGCAATACAACCCACTCGAGAAGTCCAAGATCCAACGTAGGATCAAGTCAAAAGCAAAGAAGAGCACGACCAAGCAATAATTTCTCTGTCCGGCCTATACAAACACCGGAAGACCAGGATTACGTATGCCAGTACCTACAGCTACTCGATCTCTGGAATTCAACATCCGGTCAACAAGAACCAACAGCAACCAAATCAACATTTTCATCAAATCGTTCTACCTTTTAGTGTCCTCTAAGTGTTTTCAAAATAATGTATTCTATCGTAACAAAAAAACTTCAGTCGTGAATTTACGCAACCTCGTTTATATTATTCGTGTTATCTACAACATACTATACAGTGTCAAAATACTCCTGCTGCATATATAAACTTTTCAGTATCTACAATATCATACAAGCAAGATTTTTTATGTATTTCGTTAATTTCCATTATGCCAACTAATCATTCTCACACGGCTAAGTTCAGGTGTTTTTCCAAGGAACTGCAGACCTTGATTAATAACTGAACTTCAATCTCAGCAAATCTGATCAATTTGCTGACAAAAAAATTAAACATAAAAAATCTCGTTTTCTTTGTACCATTTTTAATTTATTTTTCTTTGTAATATGATACGCAGCGCCCAATCAGCGCCCTCTGGATTTGCAGTTTTTGCAGGAAAACGAACGACGAACAATCCAGAGGGCCTTGACTCGGCAGACTGAGCGATATTCCATGAAAATTTATACAGTTCAACCCATGAACCCACGAAGAAATTTATAAGTCCATAGTATTTTTGTCTACTACATAATATTAAGATTTAATTATATTGTTTAATGAATACAAACATTGTAGGTATGATATAGTTTACAATATATAATAACTTTGTTTTAAATATTCTTTTATTTTCATAACTCAATTAATTGCTATCAAAAAAACAATTTGCTATCTCTGCTGTTCAAGATTAAAACACTGATTCTTTGATTTTTTGGGAAAAATGTTTTTTTTTGCATTATCGTAAAAATATTTTTTTATAATTTTTCTTTATAAAAAGTGATTTATACCTAGAATTTTTTGGTTATGAAATTCTCCCAAAAAAACCAAAATCAGTGTTTTAATCTTAAACACTGGGGAAGGTCAGTAATATTATTATTATTATTACTGAATTCCAGTAAAACTTTGAGGGACCATTCAGAGATGGCGCTAAAAGCGCGGGATCATAGAAAAAGTCGAAGTTTCCCTTCTAAATAAGTTCTCTTTTCTATGCTGTGACTGTATCCGTAAGGTATTATCATAGAACATGATGAGACCTCTCGTCTACCACGAGGAAACATCAAGCCAAGGTGTGGGGAAGAAAAGGAGAGACAAATGAGGACGACACTTAAAATTGTTTTAGTACGGCGCTTTTTTATTTATAATGTTCACAAATGGTCCATGGCAATAAAATAATAAAAAAAAAAACAACAGACAACAAATAAAAACACGTGGCATCTACCGAACGAACTGTCAAACACACGCGAGCACGAAGAGACGCCGACCAGAAGGTGCAGCCCCAGGGTACAGCGACTTCCTTTCTCCAGGCATGTCACTGTCTTCCACGTGGTGGCTGAAGTTCCGGCGGGGCCCAGCCTCTGCGTCAGGCTAGCAGGTCTTCCTCGTGTCCGGCGTGGTTTCTTCTTCTCCTCCTGATCTCCTCCAGACCGTCACCCATGGCTGGCTCTGTGCCCCACGACACGCTATGACGGCGCATCTCGACAGAGGTGGCATACCAGTCGGGACCTCACCGGAAGGCGAACCGACGCCCCAGACGACACGGATTGCCCTTCGTGGTCCAATCTGCGAGCCGCCGCGTTCCCTACGCGGTGGCCCCACACTGCGCTCTGCCTCCAACCTCCTGTCCTGTTGATGCCCTCATCTTGGTTCTGGGGCACCATCAACGTCCATGCGCGTGACGGGTCCTGTCACACAGACCTCCTCGTGCTCTTGAAATATGGCCGCCATCGGGACGCGCGTGTCGACCGATGACGGCGTCACACCAAACCGTCCGTCCTCCACTAGCGTCGAATGCCAAGAGAGCGCGTCACTGACGCGTTGGCTATAAGCTTCCTTGTCGTTCTCTCACGCCGTCAGGGGCGCTAGTAGTCTTCCACCAAAATGTTGCCGCGGAAAAAATTAAAAATTATTGTTTTTCGACAACACTGTTTTTCGGCTATAACAAACACACTAACTAAAGAACGCAAGCCACCGTATATTGAAATTGTACCAACTTCTGAACCAACTTGAAGTTGGCAACATAACAATACTGCTTACTGCCATCTGTTAAACCGTACAAAAGCTCATTAAGAGGCGGGGCATAGGCGGGGCTAGGCCTATAGGGGGGGGGGCTAAATTCGACTATTTATTTATTTGAATATTGCCTCTGCATTTATTTCTTATAATGGTTGAAATTGTATAATATGCTTATATTATTCAACCATTATGAGAAACACTACAAGAAGGAAGTAAAATTCACATACAAAAATTCTTAGGTTAACAAGAAAAGACAATTGTAACGAACAATGGTGTTTATTATAACGAATTACTCGACATTTATAAAATAATATAATATGCCAAATCATACCACAATATCATATTGTCTTATTTAAATGAAATTTGCTAAAATCTTTGCGGAGAAGATGAATATTTCCACGCGCGGAAATCCACTTTATCAATCTACAACGATCTCGTATTGACGGAAAACAAAATTGCCGTTGTATTGATTTGATTGATTCCTTCGAACCACATGAAGTGACACAACATCGACGTGGCATTTTAAAATATTCAAGTTGTTTACAAAGCTTTTAAATATGAAATGCGAAATAAGAAATAATAGTTTTGGACCGCGTTTCACGGAAAACACAATGACAGATGACAGAACACATCACCAACACGTGAAGAATATATTATTGCCAGAATAAAACAAATTTCCAACATCATTTTCAGTTATTTCAGTAAATCAATTCATCTCAATATTTTTAGCAAACGCGACATATGCTAAAAATAAGAAATAACAATTATATTAATAAATTAAGTAGTTAAAATGTATTCGCTCATGAAAAATTTAAAATATACTTGTAAGATCGATGTTTTTTTTTTACTTATGGCAAAATTTTCTGATTTCTAAACAGAGACATCTTTTAAACCGTACAAAAGCTTTCTGATATTATAATACACACATACATACACACACACACATACCATCACGTCCATCACCACAGAATTGGACCGATTTCAATGTATGGTGGCTGGTAGGCCCTGGGTATTATATACTCTTCTCTTTTCTATGATATAGATATACTCATATAATCTGTGGATATACTCTTTGGTGAATGTTGAAGTGTGTTGGAGGCAAGACATGTGAAGTTATAAGCTAATATAAAAATGTATTGAAACACGAAATTTTTACAATGAAATAAGTCGAGAAAAATCTGTAGCATACGTTTCTGTGATATTAACTGTCCAAATAGTCATAATGTTACTAAATAATTCCTATTTATTTTGTATCTGTGTTTTTGTCCTACTTTCTAAAAGTGAGTAACTCTTATTATTACTGCTGCTTAATATTCAATGTCAACATTTGGTACAAATTATACATACTGTTGAGTATAATATTATTGTGCTTTAATATTTAAGTATTATTAAAACATTCAATATTAATTTAATAAATATAGGTTAGAGTATTAAATAATTTGTATCATTTGTGTAATAATAAATTGATGTATGAATTTAATAAATTAATTATTATAACAATTAATTTTGCACCTGTATAAAATGAGATAAAATGTAAAATATTTTTTTTATTCACAATAACATCTCAATAGAGAGGAAGTTGGGATATTAAGAAGAACCAGGAACTCAGGCACCTACAGGGCTTACGTCCTGTCATCGGCTGGTTTACGTGATCACTTTATGCGCTTGCGCAATGTTCACCAATTATGCCTTTTTATTGAATTCCCTTATCAATGTAATTTTTGAAAGTTTTATATATTTGAATAATGTGTAAACAATTCACCTGAATAATACAAAATATACCATCTATGAGGTAATGAAGAAACCTATTTTATAACGCCATCTATTGAGAAATTAGTTTATTTTGTAAACAATGAAAGCAACGGTCCTTTTAAATGCTTGCGTACATCCAATGTTTGCGTATATGCAATTAAAAAATATATTCAATTTAAAATAAATTGATTTATAAATTCATATTGTTAAAAACTGCCAATTGTCAAAGAAATTTACTGAGCACCAAAAAATACTTTTTTGTAGAAACACTTGTACCATTACAAGTTCATCATGCACAGATTATTTTTAAAATTCATAAGAATATAAAAAAAAAAACAATTAGCTTGTACGCAATCTATTCAATTCTATTCATACCATCACGGCACATCCCACAATGTGGGGTAACCAGCGAAAGGTGTGCGGGTGTGCATTGTCTTATAAAAGGGAGCACAACACATATGTGTATACCCACACACCAGTCTCGTCTCACCTAAAAAGGCACTACATTCAGAATGGGTGGTGAACCTCATTGCTGAACTATGTCAGATGTTATTGTTACCTGTTGTATTTTCGATTACCCGGCTCTTACGGGACACTCGAAAACAGTACAACTTCTATATTATCTGTGAGATAATCAAGACATACATTATGTATACGTATTTTTTTGTGTATTTCCTCCAAATGTGATGCTATTAAATCAATAACATGAGTTCTATAAGGAATCAACTACAAAAAATGCAATTTGAGATAATGGCATTTTAAAATTTTGTGTTTATTCGGTAACAGTTTATCAAGTCGTGATTCGCATTATATATTAAAAATTATATTAAACAGACTTGAAGTTTATTCTTGTTTCATAAAACATCAACATTTTATTGTTTTTTTTTTATGAATAGTAAAAAAATATACATTTCAACAGCTGTCGTACTTATTTCCATAAACAATTCATATTCAATGGCCACATTTACTTAAACAAGGAAGTAACTCAAATGTTTCCTTATTAAAATGGTTTTGACTGTCTATTGTAGCAAAAAGATGCGTCTATGGAAACAAAAGCGGCCTTCGTAGCTCGTTTGGTTGGGTATCTGACTGCTGATCCAAAGGTCTCGGGTTCGATTCCCTATGGAGGCACAGTTTTTAATTTTGTGTTTTCAGTCTGGATCTGTGAGACAATTAATAGTGTAAGTCTCCAGAATGTGGCAACTTATTATTGGGTGCGTGTTAAATAAATATTGACATGGTACAGCTGTTAGTTGCCCGAGAAGAAATATTAAAAAATAGCGTCTTTGACTGGGATTAGGAAATAAGGTGCGAATGATATACATAGACAGTTGCATAAATATTTAGTAGGTCATGGCCAAAACGAGAATAACAGTATTCACGCTACTATCACTATGCGAAAGCTTTATTATTCCTAAGGTTCATTGGCAGTTTTACCATAATTTTAATTCGGACGAAAATGAATTTGATCGGGTTGACGCAATTGGATCTTCTGACGAAAACGAATGTTTTTTTTTATCACAAAGTAATTTTTACCTGTTTTTTATAACCCGTCTATCTTTAATTCAATGCATAATAATTCGATGTAGTTTTTCTTTGATTATTCCATTTTTCAAACGATGGTTATAAGGGATGACTGCCTGAAGTTAGAAATGAATTTTATATTTATTAATTGACAAAGGAATCTAGGTGGTAGGCATGTACGTATGGAAAAGAAAAATCCTCCTATCTTTCAACCTTTTCTTTTACCTTATTTAATATGAGGCTGTATTATTTAATTCATCATTTAACAAATGTTTTGACTAATCATATAAAAATACAATGCAGACAATACAAAAGGAAGGAAAACTAATATCTAATCCAACTGTCGATTTGTTCAGGAGAACTTTGTTCTCTTAACATATCGACAATGTTTCAAGCCAGGATACGCGAGAATTGTATGGAGAGGTCTACTTTTTTCACGGCTTTTCCAACTTTGAATTCAAAAAACACCAACTTAGAGGCTTCGCAGCATATATGTTCCATACACGGATTTACTCAGAATTCGGAGTAGAACATTTCGTGTGTCTGTGTGTGTGTGTGTCTGTGTGAGGGTGTGTCTGTGTGTGTGTGTGTGTCAGTGTGTGTGTGTGTGTGTCCCCTTATAACTTTTGATCCGCTCAATTTACAGAGCCCAAATTTTCAGAATATATAAACAGTTATAGGCCTACAAAACTTTTATACTCAGAATTGTGAATTTTTGTTTCAGTCAGGGGTTATCAACTTTTGAATTTTTACTTTATTTTTCCATATATCTCAGAAACCATAAAAGCTAGAACGCTGAAAATTGGTATAAACATAGACAAATACAAAATCTCAAATTAGTTTTTTTTAAAAATTCCAGGGTTTCTCAAACGTTTTTTATTAAGAAAAATATTTTTTTTATGATAAATTTTTGAGTTTAACTGCCTATATTTCCATTTTTTTAAAAAATATCGAAAAAAGCCGAAACACCCCAACTAGATAATTTAATTTTCTATAAAAAATAATTAACATTGTATTAGCACATCTCAAATTTTTTTTAACAATTTTTATAAAAATTGAATTTAGTGACGACATTGCTTCATACAATTTGTATGGCAATAGCTACACACAATAATCTAAGAAGACTTAATAGTTTGATACTAATCTCCAAACATACATACATACATACCATCATGCTGTTTTCATATTCTGGGTAGGATCAAAGGACTGACCTCCATACTATCCTATCTTGACATACATACCTAGGTACATGTGTTGTATAGAAAACCAAATATCTTAAAATATTAAATAATTTGTATTTATGGGTTTATACTTTGGTACTTATTCTTCAACTATATGTACTATCGCTATCGACAGTTGGATCTCATGTGTTACATGCAACTAGTAGTATTGGTTTATCCTCCATAGGGGCTCCCAAGCAGAGTCATTGATTATAATAGAGTGGAATGGCATGTTTGAATGTGAATAAAACAAGACAAGACAAAGTGTTGTGTGATCTGTCATCTCTATCTACCTATGCAGGGAAAAGCAGTGATAAGTTGATTCCTTATTTTAATTTTTGGTAAAAGTTTCAATTGTTTCCTAACAGAATCAGTAGAAGTATATGTATTTTTACTAACCTGACTTTAATAATTCAATAGGGAAACAAATCAGATGTTTCCCTATTGAACTAAAAATATGTGGTTTTCTAAATAATTCCATAAGGAATGTTTTCGCTTTGCTTAGGTAACCAAGCCAAATTAGTTTTGTTTCCTTATTGAATTATGAAGAGAAGAGTTTATAAAGAATATTGTTTGTTATTATGAAAAAGTCTTTTCAAAAGTATTAAAATAGTTTATTACAGAGGATACATCACATTGACAGAACAAGGAAGCATAGACATGAAAAGGAAATAGAAAATACATAGACAATAATATAACAAATATATTTTTTTTTTTTTTTTTAAATGGCACTTGTAACCTCAAATAACATAGGGCAGAGTCAAGTTTTTTACAAAATTGTGCATCTTAATTACATTAAAATAAAAAACAAATTATAAAGTATGTGGAATACAAAAAAGGTTAATAATTAATACTGAAATTAAAAATTTAAAAACTTGGCGAAAAAGTTTTTTTTTTAAATAGGAATTAGAAAATGAACGTTATTCTGTCGAAATTTGACGTTATTCTGTCGAAATTTGACGTTATTCTGTCTGATAAATATTGTAAGAACATTAAGTAGTTTAGATAGATTTGTTATTTCATCGGGTGATCCTCACAGATACAAATTTAATTTGATTCATGACATCCTTCCTCTTGTTCATTCTTATATGTTGAATGAATGGAATACACACTATAATTTATCTTCAATTTCAAAAGGTTCAAGATATGCATTGATTTAAAAATTTATCCCCATCAAACCACGGTTTTCCAAATTCCGTTGTAGCAGACATGAATCTTCCGTCATATGCCGATTGAGTTTCGGACACTGTTGTTCCCCTTCTCACATATGTAGCAAGGTTGGGTATTAAGAATTCATCTCTTTGTCAATGTGGCCAAGAAGAAGGCAGCTTGGATCACATATTTTTCAATTGCCCTACATCTAAGTTCCCAATATCTTTAACACACCTGATTAAATTTAAAATATTTCCTCCACATAATATCATCTCATTACTTAGCCTTGATAAATTTCAAGTACTTAATAAAAAAATATAGTTAAACTAGTTGCATGTAACACATGAGATCCAACTGTCGATAGCGATAGTATGTATAGTTGAAGAATAAGTACCAAACTATAATCCCATAAACACAAATTATTTAATATTTTAAGATATTTGATTTTCTATACAACACTTGTACCTATGTATGTATGTCAAGATAGGATAGTATGGAGGTCAGTCCTTTGATCCTACGCAGAATATGAAAACAGCATGATGGTATGTATGTATGTTTGGAGATTAGTATCAAATAATTAAGTTTTCTTAGTTATTGTGTGTAGGCGATTGCCATACAAATTGTATGAAGAAATGTCGTCACTAAATTCAATTTTTATAAAAATTGTTAAAAAAAGTTTGAGATGTGCTAATACATCTTGTATATTTTTTATCGAAAATTAAATTATCTAGTTGGGGTGTTTCGGCTTTTTTCGATATTTTTAAAATATTTGGAAATATAGGCAAGTAAACTCATAAATTTATCATAAAAAAAATATTTTTCTTAATAAAAAACGTTTGAGAAACCCTGGAATTTTTTTGAAAAAATAGATTTGAGATTTTGTATTTTTCTGTGTTTATACCAATTTTCAGCGTTCTAGCTTTTATGGTTTCTGAGATATATTGAAAAATAAAGTTAAAATTCAAAAGTTGATAACCCCTGACTGAAACAAAAATTCAAAATTCCGAGTATAAAACTTTTGTAGGCCTGTAACTGTTTATATATTCTGAAATTTTAGGCTCTGTAAATTGAGCGGATCAAAAGTTATAAGGGGGGGACGCACACACACACAGACACACACACACAGACACACGAAATGTTCTACTCCGAATTCTGAGTAAATCCGTGTATGGAACATATATGCTGCGAAGCCTCTAAGTTGGTGTTTTTTGACTTCAAAGTTGGAAAAGCCGTGAAAAAAGTAGACCTCTCCATACAATTCTCGCGTATTCTGGCTTGAAACATTGTCGATATGTTAAGAGAACAAAGTTCTCCTGAACAAATCGACAGTTGGATTATAAATTATTAAATTATTTTCATAGAATAAATAAATAACACAATCAAGCGTATTAAAACATTACATAATAGAAAAAAAAAACCTTTACTAGAGTGCTTCTTCTTCTTCTGGGTCACAACCCTAGGATTGGTCTGCACCAAACACTCGATCTTTCCACTTATCTCTATCGTCCGCCAGTCTCTTCATCTCTTTGTAACTGCTGCAGCGCACGTCACCGATTATCTGGTCTATATAGTTGTTTCTGGGGCGACCTCTACAGTTATCCCCATCAATCATTCCTTCGACGATGGTAAAAAGCAGGCCTGGGTGCCCGATGTTGTGGCCTATCCAAGTTGTTCTCTGTTGAGCAATTATTTTCATAATTTGCCTTGTCTCTCCAACCCTACTTAGTACCTCGTCGTTGCTGATGTGTTCTGACCAGTGAACATTAGCCATGCGTCTGTAGCATCACATCTCAAACGCAGACAGACGTCCCGTTTCACGTTGGCTGATGGTCCATGTTTCACAGCCATATAGCAGTACACTCCAGACAAGAGTTTATTTTGTTACTTTTTCACATAACATTTTTCAATAAACACTAACAGTCTTACTAATAAACGTGTTGTAAAATTTACACGACTGTTTAACACCCGTGTAGGCAAAAACGTTACCAATAAACGCTGTGTAGAATATCAGTTGGTCAATGACAGTGTATCTCTCATACAAATTTTACACATCGCTTGCCCGCCTGTTCTAGATAGTTTAGCGGTGTTTTAAGACAAATTTCATCTATCAAAATTCGAATTTGATTTTGATATGCGTGTTTATAATGTTATATCTTGGAATCATATGACGAAACCTCTACATAAATTATTATATTCTCGTGGGATAGTTAATATTATGTAGGTGCGAATTTTTTGGATGTTTCTTTCCTACCTACATCGATATATATTTTTTTGTAAACAAGCAAATGACCTACTACCTTGAATGCTTTAATTTATTTTGATTTTTGTACCTACTACCTTGTATGCTTTTGGTTTATTTTAATTTTTGTACTTTGAAATTTGAGATGTTATACAAATTTGATGTAATTATTTTTTAAGATTAATCGTGTAAAATAATTGTAGGTTTAATCCTGTATATTTTACCTAAATAAATAAAATAAAAAAAAAAATTTAATAAAAAAATAATTGTATATTAGGTTCGAAAAGTTGACAAAAAATAAGCTCTTTTATAATATCTACTACATATGGTGTTTGCTTGGGTATTCGTCTGATGAAATTTTTCCTTATATTTTCCATATTACTATTTTGAAATGTGAAAAACATATGAAAATAATAACTCCGACAAACGTCAAAATTATAATGGCGGTTGGCGGCTCTGCGCATGCGCGACTGCTAAATTACAACGTTGTTGGATTATTTTTTGTTGTACGATTGTTTTAAATACACAGTTGTTATACAGCGTTTATTACTAAGATTTTCAAATAATCGCTGCACGGTGTGTAACTAAAACACTGGTCAACGGGTGTGCAGTAGATTTTTATTACTAAGACTGATTATATTGTAATGGAATAATATTTTTTTTTCATAGATGAAATATCTAAAAAGAACATAATTAATTTGAATTTGCGAATATTATCAGCACAGCACTTATGGATAAGAGGAGATAATTGAGGTAATAATTTTTTGTTAGCAACATTTTTTTGTACATATAAGATGAAGGGAAAACAAAAACATATTTAAATTTGAACTACAGTCAACCCATGATTATTCGACAAATGTTTTATAAGGCGATGTCGGTTTACCAACTTTGTCAGATTATAGTTTGACATTCGACATATATTATGTTTATTATATTTATTAATGATCTCACTTATGACCAGAGGCGTGCGAGGGGTCCTTCAGCTGGTTCTGCCCAAAAAAAACTACATCCTCTGTTTAGTCAACCTCCATAATATCTTTTCACCTTATATTTTTTCTTTAACTCCTGTTTTGTACTATGCACATAGCACCAATTACACGCATTGCGTAAATGTAGGAGCAAATAATCAAAATTGCATAATATTATGAATATTTCAATTCTATTGATAAATATTTTAAATCCAGCCCTTTAAAAACTAAAAGTTTTTTAATAACTAAAAGTTTTTTGATAACTAACTGTAAATACATATCATGAACTAAAATTAACATATCAAATATTGAAAACATATCATGAATGTTAGTTAAAATATTCAGAGACATCTATGAAGTATCTTTCCAACCATTATCACAACAAATTTACTAGCAGTAAATGTTTTTATCCATTATTTTATTTATCGTCCATTAGTTTTTATTCATAGATGTGATATATTACTCATATTTACGCAAAGGTTCTTTTTCTTATATTTTAATAATATTTATGAATTCCTTACAAATTGTACATACATTATTTTTTGAAATTTCTTACATATTTTACAAAACGTTTATTTAAAATATAATCTTTACTTGTTTTTTTACAATGAAATCGAATTTTTAAACTGCTTTGAATTACGCGGCAAATGCATAATACTAATAATATTTTAAATATTTTTTGAAATTTAATTAGAAACAATTATTATCACTCTCCTTTTTATTTCCAGTCATTTAAAAGATAAACGATCTATTCGCTATGATTCGAATCAAAACAATTCAATATATTTATATTAGCGCCAAAATCTTGGCGTAACATACAATAATCTAACGGTCGTTGATGTAAAAATGTACCATGTTGAACCAAACCATCTGAATATTCTTACACCCATACATACAAACTGTTGAAGAAGCTTCATACTATACCCAGCATAAATCTTACCTTAAAAAATACACAGATACACTAATACAAATACCCAACCTTTGTTCCTTTAGTCATGTGTATTGTATGCTCAAATGTATCGGGCATACTGCAATGAATATTAACGACAAAAGTAAAAAGAGATTTATAATTTGTCGCGAAATAAATCGTGAACCATATATGTGTTCTGACATTTTAGCTACTGTTATCAAAACTGTCAATGTTTCTTCGTTGGAAGCAATGTTGCATACGTTTTAAATTCAGTGTTGCAACAGACGAAAATAATTACAGGCAAATTGAACCTACAAAGGACAATTATTATTCAAATTTTAAGAAATTCATATCTCCGTTAATATTTGCGCTAGAAAAAAAATAAAAACTGTTTTATGATTCGTTATACGCCCTACAACTCGTTGATATATTAAAAATATCGTACAAGATTTTTAATTTTTTTTTTTTGTATTTTTTTTTATTTTTTTTTTTATTTTTGGATTTTGATAGTCATGCCAGGCATAAAGGCATGTATGGCTTGCACGCCACTGCTTATGACATATGAACCGTTTGATAGCCATGACAGACTCACAACAACCTGTGACAATACTCAAAACTGGGGGTACTCTTGTAATTCAATACATAACATATCATTGGTGATGGTGTATGTGTATGGTGAAATATTATATGTTAAAGATTACAATGATCTATCATTTTATGTGACTAAGTGTTTTATAATGAACCAATGTTTTAAATGCAGACAAGTGAGAAATGATGTAAGTACTTATTTTTATTTCTGTGAACTTAAATATTTTATTTACATATCGCAATAATGCTAGATATGAACGTTATTTCTCAACTTGATAAACAAATATCTATAAATGAATATGTCTGCGAAAACATTATACAATGTAACAACATCCTATCAAAATCCAAACAGAACCTCAATGTAATACACTTAAATGTACGTAGTTTGAAAAAAAATTTTGATGAATTACTTATAATATTGAATAGTTTGATCAAGCGTCCAGAATGTATTGTTCTGAGTGAGGCATTTATTAATGAATGTTCACCTCAATATCATATACCGGGTTACACATATTTATCGACAAAAACATATATAAATAGAAATAGTGGTATTGCCATATATGTTAGTGATAAGCTCGATATAATAAATTCAATAGAACATGACATGGATAGGGCCAACTGTATGGAAGTGTGCTTTCAATATAACGGAGTTAGCATACACATTGTTGCCGTATACCGAACGCATCAATCAAACGTAAACATGTTTCTTGATCAACTTCATAATATACTCATTAGGATTAGGGGTAAATTCTGCATAGTTTTGGGGGACTTTAATATAAATTTAAATACTTCTATTGACGATCCAATAGTAAATAAATATGTAAATAATATGACTGAACTGAATTTCAAATCTTGTATAAGTAGTGACACTCGGGAATGTACCGGACAGGTCCCTTCTTGTATTGATCATATCTGGACCAATATAAATATCAAAAAATTAGAAAAAGTATCCAGTCTTGTGTGGAAAATGGGTTTGACAGATCATCATGCCTGTATATTTCTATATGATGATCTTGTAAAAGAGACATATAATAATATAAACCATATAAAATCTAAAGTAAATACTGAAAAGTTTATTAGTATTATCAGACAACAAACTTGGCTGGACATTATCAACGAATCTGACGTAAATAAGTGCTCTGAAAATTTTGAGAGAATTGTAACAAGTGCTTTACGCGATGCAACAGTTTTAACTACTGTTAAAATAAAATCAAAACTCCGACCTCTAAAACAGTGGATAACACCTGCAATTGTAAATTCAATTAGGTATAAAGAATGGTTATTAAAGAATGCCCGTAAAAATCCATTAGATAGCACACTACAATCCCAATATACTAGATATAGAAATAAATTAAGTAAAATAATAAAAAGATGTAAATATGACTATTATAAACATAAAATAGAGACATCGTACAATAACCAGAAAGAGATTTGGAAAATTGTGAATAAAAATCTGAATAATGCCAATAATAAATCTGAAATTAAATTTATTTCTGATGAAAACTCTACACTGATCGATGCGAGAAATGATCCAAAAAAATGCGCTAATATTTTTAATAATTTCTTTGCGCAGGTAGGTGAAAAATTAGCTAAAAACATAAATAAATTGAGTCACTCTAGACAGATAAATAACGCGGATTACTGTGTCAAATGGTCTTCATTTACACAAGTGAGTTTCGAAGATATAAGTAAGATCATAGATAAACTAAAGAATGGCTCATCTCCGGGATTTGACGGAGTTACGGTAGAATTATTAAAAAAGGCTAAAACATTTATTATCAAACCATTGTTACATATTGTAAATAACAGTTTGAAAGCTGGTATATTCCCTTCTATTTATAAAAAATCAATAATTATACCCATATATAAAGCGGGAGATAAACAAAATGTTACTAACTATCGTCCAATCTCATTAATTTCAAATGTTAGCAAAATTATAGAAAAAATAGTAAAAACTCAGTTAGTGGAATATTTGGATCGAAACAGAATAATAGACAAAAATCAATTTGGATTTGTTCGGTCATCTAATACACAGGATGCAATTTCTAGATTAACATCGTTGCTGTATTCATCCCTGGATGAAGGTAAAAAATGCGCGGGAGTCTTTATCGATCTTAGAAAGGCATTTGACAGCATAGAACATAAGCTTCTTCTGGAAAAAATGCAAAAAATTGGGATTGGAGGCGATGTAATAAGTTTTTTTCGTAGTTACCTACATGAGCGACCACAGACTGTTAGAATTAATGGCAATAACTTAAGTGACGAGACATCTTCCATGTTTTCAATACCGCAAGGAACTGTGTTAGGCCCTTCTTTGTTTATAATATTCGTAAATGAAATATTCGCACAATCACTCCACGGACAAATCATATCGTATGCAGATGATACGGCCTTAGTAGTAAATGCGAGAACATGGAAAGAATTGGAACTAAAGGTCAACCAAGATGTTGATTTGATAAAACAATGGTTTGATGAAAACTTATTATCGATGAATGCAGATAAAACGTATATTGTCCCATTCTCTATACATAGTAATGATTATCCGAGTGACATTAGTGTACTAATCCACGCTCGTGATGCTGCCTGTTGCTTGGGTTCTTATAGTGATAGCTGTTCTAAACTCAAGATTGCTAACAATGTCAAATATCTGGGAATAATAATAGATAAAAACCTTAAATGGAAAGAGCAAATAGAAACAGTGGTAAAAAGGATAAGAAAATTAACATACATATTTCTTGAAATCAGAAATTACATGTCATTAAAGCATTTATATTCTGTGTATTATGGTCTTGTACAGTCCTTGTTACAGTATTCTGTCACAAGTTGGGGAGCAGCCTATGATACCAGCCTGGGGTGTGTGGATGTTGTGCAGAAGTTGATTATTAAAATAATTCTCGGAAAACGCAGAGACTATCCCTCTGAACAATTATTCATAGATTTCAAAGTTTTAAAATTCAAAAATATTTTCAAAAAATTTGCCATTTTACAAGTACTACGAGAACCTGAGCACCATAGATTTATAATTGAAAATCGGACCCGATATAGATTTTTATTTTTCCAAGATAGAAGGAAGACAACTTTTGCGCAGCATCACTACTCATTCCTGGGAGAAAAGTGTTTTAACGACCTTCCTCTAGATATAAGAAAAACAACTGACTCTAGACAACTCATAAATAAAATAAAACAACATTTTAAAACAGATATTTAAATCACTTGTATTTTGTTTTCTTTTGTTTGTGATAGTGTATATGTCTGAATATGTTGGTGTGTGTGTATCTATGTGTGTGTTGGTATATGTATATATATCTTTATGTGTGTAGGTACCTATATATGTATGTATTTATACTTATATGAAATAAAAAAAAAAAAAATAAGGATAGTATGACTATGACTAACACAACTCCTCTCTACTCAAGCCTAATAAGCTTTCAGAGAGGAGTGGTATTGTAATATATATTATTTGTAAATGAATTATTGCTTGCTATTGTGAACATACATGTTGTATAAATAAAATAAAAAAAAAATAATAAAAAAATAACATCTTTCACCCCCAGATCACAAACCACAGCTCTTCAATGTGAAACCACAGCATCCTCTGGAATACCCAAAATCTCCCTCCATCTCTGCACCTCATCCTTCAGAGCCTGCCCAATGGCCGATCCTCGTTCAATCTGTTTATCTTGGAGACCGCTTGTCCCGGGCTCCTCACGTTGGTCGGTTTGATCGGTAGAAGTGTTGGACTCCTGATATCTATCTATTCTGTGATGTTTCTCCAATACTCAATCTAGGCTCTACACGTCTTTTCAATTGATCAATGTGCCTTACCACCACGATTCCAAGACATGTGTCTATTATGTATCTAGTTGGACCTATTTATTAATGATCTCACTTATGATGTATGAACCGTTTGACAGCCATGACAGACTCACAACAACCTGTGACAATACTAGTCAACACTGGGGTACTCTTGTAATTCAATACATAACAACATATTAGTTTGTAATCTGACAAATCACATGTAAAAATGGAACTACAGTCAACCCGTGATAATTTGACAAATGTTTTACAAGGCGATATCGGATTACCGAATTTATTAGATTATAGTCTGACATCCGAAATAATAGATTATAATCCGACAAATCACATATAAAAATGGAACTACAGTCAACCCGTGATAATTTGACAAATGTTTTACAAGGCGATTTTGGATTACCGAATTTGTTAGATTATAGTCTGACATCCCACATAATAGATTGTAATCCGACAAATCACATATAAAAATGGAACTACAGTCAACCCATGATAATTCGACAAATGTTTTACAAGGCGATGTCGGTTTACCGAATTTGTTAGATTATAGTCTGACATTCGACATAATGGATTGTAATCTTATAAATCACATTTAAAAATGAATGTTACAACCTGTTCAAACATGCGTTTACAAGGATTTGTCGAAATAACTGTACATACATACTAAATAATAGGTATTTACATGTTATAGGGCATGCAGGATTAGACAGGGGTCCAATGTACATAGTTAAAATATGAATTGTTATTTTTTAAATTAATTTCTTCAGTTCCCAGTCTTAACACTAGAGTGCACGCGTGGGCTACATATGTAGCCCGGCCCTACATAGTGCTACCTCTTTCTCAAACGCTTCGTGTTACAGTTATGCTATGTCATCTATTCCTCAAGGATGGATCCCCGCACTGGTCAGTACAGTACCGACTCCATTGGCATTAGGAGGTTTGTACAAATCGTCTTTATAAAGTGGCTGGGCTACATATGTAACCCTCGCGTCAGGTCTCTGTGTGTCCACAATGCATCGATTGTGAGTGAAATTTGGTGTTAATTTTAATTTTTTTGTTTCATATAAAACCTAAAAAATATATAAGAAGTTATATTGATAATATTTACTTAGTTAAATATAAATCTGATCGATCTTCGTCCAAATATTGTTGATTTTTTTGAAGTTTGTAAAATAACCTCAACTATTAACCCAAAAAAGAAATTTTGTAAAATAAGTGCCATTTATAATTATAAAAAAAGTTGATTGGTAATAATATTTTATGTTTTATCAAATAACTACATGATTTTAGGATAATAAGGGCATTCAAGTGGGATACACATGTAGCCCGCGCGAGCATTCTAGGAGTATTTTAGGGTGCGTGCACTCTAGTGTTAAATCTGTCTTCAGTTGATTGAACCAAACCACCCTAGTACAAATAGGTGGTGGCAGAGTGATTAGCATGTTGGGTTTGTAATCCAGTGGTTGCGATTTTGAATCCTGCCATGACATTATATTCACCTATAGCACAAGCGTATATGAGGAGGTTAAAAGCAAAAGTGACAATCTCGAAAATCGTGATATTTTGAGTTAATGATGTAGTATTATTCTTCATAATTTTATTTATAATCTCTATAGAGGTTACACTGCAAAAGTGACAAAAAAACGCACAAAAACGATGTTAAAAATTGGGATTAGAAGCAAAAGTGCCAATCTCAAAGACAGCTCACATGCAAACACGCCATCGTTCGTTTTAGCCAATCACAGTTAAGATTGCGAATTACCGCAACAACTTCATGCAGATTCGTGTCATATTAAATTTCTTCAAGTGTTGTTGATGTTCGCGGCGTGTTTTTTATTAATTTTTATTAGTTTTCTTTTAAGTCTGATCGCAATTAACATTAATACTTATCCAGTAACCACGGAGAAAGGCAGGAAAAGAAACATAGAAATGATCGAAAGGTAAGTGTCCAAATTCGTATGGAGTTTAGTAGTAGTACACCATGTCCCAGAAAGTCGGTACATGTTTAGTGATGATTAAGATATTTTAATATAGTTTTTCCTTTTTTTAATTGTTTGTTAAAAAAAATTATATACAATCTTAAAAAAATATCAACTTGTGCTATATATAAATAAAAACTTGTGCTAACTCTTGTGCCAACAATAATTTCAATATAAAAAATACAATTTTCAATAAATTTCAACGTAGATTTATTCAAAAGTATATATTTTTATTTTTTGTTCATTTTATGCTTTGACTTTATACTACCACTATTTACTATCATTGTCAATTTTTTTTTTATTGTTAAATATTTTGATTTAATTTTTTGTCCTTAAGAATGTACTTACTCTTTTTTTTGCGTAATTTTTCGATTAACTTATAAGTGATATCTAAGTAGGTATCTACATACGTGTGTTTATATATTTTTTAGCTATAAATATAATTGTTTTTATTATTTTGTATTTAATACGTGTATCTTATGTTTTCGATTGTTAAACGCTAAATTAGGATTATATAAATAAATAAGCAAATAATGTGTGTGCGACATAATTCTACATACACCTTCACGATTTCTTTTGCCCAATAAGTGTAAGAAGAAATGTATTGTATTGCCCGGCTGCAGCAAGAGCGCAGTACCTATGTACGATAATATGGACGGTATCACGTATCTGCTTTGCACCACTCTCAAGTTTGGTTTCATGTTTACATAAATTATTATTTTGTTTCTTCTTCTTCTTTTACGTAAATGCACCCGTTCTCATTGTGTAATAGTCCGATGTATGAAGGGTTTCACGCTACAAATTGTTGGGTAGTTATGGATTGCGGAGGGGGCGTTCTGAATTTTACAATACCCTACCGGCCTGTACATAAAAAAAATACCTTACCATTTGTATGTCACATTCCTCTTACAATAATAAAACGAGTTTAATATGATTATGAACTATAATACGATGGCACATTCTATACATAAGTCCTCATTAAAAAATCTTTAGAAGATTTTTTTTTTACAAAAATATGAGTATTAATGTCATTTCTTTCTTTATTGCAGATATTCATCCAAGGCTTTGCCAGAATATCCAACTTGTGGGCATGACACTAAAAACTTTAAATGCAGTAGGCTGTCTATGTTGGATATTAAAAAATTCCACGATAGATTTTATTCTAGAAAAAATAAAATGTCACAGGATGCTTTCATTTTAAAATATTGCTCAATTACTGAACCTAAATGTACGAAAAATAGAGTAGGAATGCGTGGCGATAACAAGACTGCTACTAAGCTATTTGTAAAAAGAGCAAATTGTTCCGCAATGTTACCTGTATGCCAAAAATCCTTTTTAAATATTTTACAAATATCTGTTCACAGAGTGCGAGCCGTTGCTCGTTCATTTTTAAAAACTGGTCACATTCCTGTTGAAAAACGTGGAGGAGATCACACCTCAAGGTTATATGCCAACAAACTACATGCTGTACAATTATTTATTGAAAATCTAAAATGCGTAGAAACGCATTACTGTAGATCTAAATCAGCAAGAGTCTACCTGCCATCAGGATTAAACATAAGAAAACTGTGGCTATTGTATCAAGAAGCACATCCTGAAGAGCAGCTACAAGTATGGCAATGCTACTTCAGAAAGATTTTTAATACTCGGTATAATATTGGGTTCGGTTCTCCCAGGACAGACGTATGTTCTAAGTGTTTAGAGCTAGACGAAAAAATAAAAAGTGCGAATGATATACGACTAAAACAATCTTTCATGATAGAGAAAACCGTTCATAAACAAAAATCTAAAGCCTTTTATAAAATATTAAACGAAGACAAGGAAAACATAGCCACATACTCATTTGATTGCCAGAAAAATCAAAATCTGCCTAAAATACCTTGATCAGGCGACGTACTACAGTCGCCAACTATACATTTATAACTTTGGTATTGTTAAATCAAACTCATTAAAAAAACTAGGACCAGAGTTTGTTTCCCTATATTCATGGACTGAAAATGAATATGCAAAAGGGGCGAATACAATCGTATCAGCGGTGTACAATGAATTATTATCCACAAATTTTCCTGATAAAATTACAACTATTCGATTAGTAGCGGACGGTTGTGGAGCACAAAATAAGAATTCAATTATGATATGTATGTGCATGTACTGGTTGTCAGTAAAAGCACCAAAAAATATAAATTTTGTTGAACTAATATTCCCAATACCTGGGCACTCATATATACCACCAGACAGAGTATTCGGGTTGATTGAAAAGGATATTAAAAAACAAGAAAAGGTCATCCAACCGGAAGAATATCTAGAGGTTTTTCGAAAATTTGGAACATTAAAAAGACTTTCAGAAAACTTTGTCTACGATTGGAAAAGTGAGGCAGCCAATATTTTGAAACCAACCGGCTCATGGCATTTTAAAATAAACATGTGTAAAAGATTCTACATTAAACGTGCAAGTAATAATAATATACTTCTAAAAGGCGAAATTCACTATCGAGTCGATCTGGGAGACTACAAGTCGGTCTTGAAGAAAGAAAAATCTGTTTCTGATATATGGCTTAGACCTGTACCACAAAATGCCGTGAAAATAAAAGAAGACAAAATTAAGGACGTTGCCAACCTTTTGTGCAAACATTATGGAAGCGAGTGGAAGAATTTACCAAATTTAATATTTTACAAGAATATAGTGGATGGTGTTAACGAAAATAATGAATTTTATGAAGAAGCTGAAGAGATTTGCGAGTCAATAGAAAATGCCTCAGATGGATTGATGATTTAACATAATTTATTATATTTCATTCATATTTTTTTATTAATGTTTTTTCTGAAAAAAACTTTGTTACGTATATTTTTTTTATAATTTTCTTTTTTAAAAACTCTGCTGACGTGGTATTTTTTTATGTGTCACCCTGTCAGTTTTTGAAGAATGTTGTGTGCAAAACCGCCACTCTCCATCAATGTCAGATGCAAAAGCGCCAACTTCCTCTTTTTACGTGCAAAACTGCCAATCTCCATTTTTTATATTTGTTTTTCTCAGCATTCCATTGTTATTTTTTTAATATGACTATTGTAAAATTATATAAATAAATAAATCTTCATAACAAAACATTTTTTTTTATATCTAACACTTATATTTTATAGATATCATATTTTCGCATTTTTCTCAAATTCATCTCACTACGACTTTGGCACTTTTGCTTTTAACCTCCTCATATATGCTTAATAAAGAATATGTATTTATCATAAGGACATGTTGTGTTTTTTATTTTTTAAGTATTGCTTCTTGGGCAACTAACAGGTACTATGTCAAATATTACTTTAACACTCACCCAAAAACAAGTTGCCACATTACAGAGACTTACGATATTTATCATCTCACATATCCAAACTGACAACACAATTAAAAACTGGGAATCGAACCCGGGATCTTTAGTTCAGCAGTCAGATATCCAACCAAAACTGTGCCTCAAAGGCTGACATTTTTGGGTATTCCTCTCCGCACGCACCAAGGCATAGTGTGACTTAACATTTAATTTTATACTACTGGACATATGTAGTGTGCCTTAACATTTAATTTTATACTATTGGACATAGTGTAACTTAACATTTAATTTTATACTATTGGACATAGTGTGACTTAACATTTAATTTTATACTATAGGTATGTGTATGTATCGGGTACCTATAGTGGGAAGATATGAAAACAGCTGAGTTCGTTCACATGATGTTTATTAATGTGACTGGCCCGAGAGAATGTTAAATGAGAACTGAATAAGGTTTTGATTGGTGGGGGTATATATAGGCTACTTCGTATACCCCCACAATACTATTGGACATAGTGTGACTTAACATTTAATTTTATACTACTGGACATATGTAGTGTGCCTTAACATTTAATTTTATACTATTGGACATAGTGTGACTTAACATTTAATTTTATGCTACTGGACATATGTAGTGTGCCTTAACATTTAATTTTATACTATTGGACATAGTGTGACTTAACATTTAATTTTATACTACTGGACATAGTGTGACTTAACATTTAATTTTATACTACTGGACATAGTGTGACTTAACATTTAATTTTATACTATTGGACAGATGTATGATTTGTTTTATCTATCTCTCTTTAAAATCTTCTATTTTACTAACAATGAACATTTATGTTTTAGATTTATCTAATGCGGTTGTGTTAAGGGCATATATCTCCCAGCATGGTCTACATGGTGAGATAGAATTTTCCCAAAAGGCTGAGACTGTGGTGAGCATACGAACAAATTTGAAACCTACTCTAGAGCATCCTGACCAAGTGTGGTTGTGGTCCATTCACGAATTCCCTGTAGACTACACGGATATAAACGAAGAAAGATGCGACCCAAACAAACTGGGAAAAGAAGTGATAAATCTATCGGACGAACTGGGATTCTTATCCCTACCAGGTAACGAGAGTTCCGAGTTCGAAAGCAAAAACAATCTGACGGGTAAAGATGGCTTCTGGGGCAAGAGTCTGCTGTTGACAGCTCCGGGGATCAATCGAAGAATCTGCGCCAACATCGTGTCCAACGACAGGACGGTTGAGAGAGTTGCCGTGGCTCAATTCAACACTCCCATTTCAGGGAAAATATACTTCAGATGGATTGCTTCCAAGGAGTTTGATCATACGGACACATTTGTTCAGACGGACTTGTATCACGTTTCGGATGTTGAAGCCAAAACGTCGTTCACTAATCACAAATGGAAAGTTTATGTTACGGATATCTTTGATTACGACAATGACAAGTCCGAGGAGAATTGCAATATACTTCAATTGGTGTTTGATCCGGAGAATAAGGGAGCCGGGAAGGGTATCGGGGATATTGATTCTCGTCTCGGAGATATTAAAGTCGCTGTGGACGGGACGAAGGAAAGGGTGAAGACATTGTACAAAGACGAAGGTCTGACACTCCTACCTAGTGACTTAGAAGGGCCGCACAGGACTCTGTACGTGGTGATATTCGATCCAAAACATTCCGATAGTTTCATGGCTTGTGCTAAGATCAGACATCACCACACGAGACTCGCAAAGTGAGTAATTTGCTTTTTATACAATGAATATCTGATGAGGCAAGTATGTAAGAAGCCAATACAATGAATATTTGATGAGGCAAGTATGTAAGAAGCCAATTTTGACTGGTGCAGGTAGACACAGGTTCAGGTTCAGTCGTACATTGAGACAACTACAGATGTTCCTTAATTTCTTGAACAAACTACACAAAAATATACAATTTACATTAGAAATAGGCAGGGGCTATAGTACAAATTTCTTAGATTTAAAATTATCCATTATAAATAGTAAAATAGAATTTAATATATTCTGTTAAGACACTTTCACAGACAATTATTCACAATAAATCAAACCACAATTTTTCTCAAAAAGTTTCAGCTTTTCACTCCATGATAAATAGATTAATGAATATACCTTTATCAAATAAAAACTATAGTTATGAATTGAGATTAATTAAACAGATTGCAATAAATAATGGCAAACAATACAGCAAAACACCAATATAGCAAACTTATTGACAATATATTAAGAGGTGGAGTGTGGGTTGGGTTAAACTATTTTTAGGGTGGGGGGTGCAATGAAGTTATTGGTTAATTCATTTTTGTATTGGGAAAATATTTAATATAGGGTTATTAGGGAATTGTGTTTCTTCTTCTTCTTCTTTTGAATAGACCTTCAGGTCTGTTTTTTAAGAGGCCTGCTCTTTGCGAAGTGGACACCCAGCTATCCCTCCATCTTTTTGGCGGTCTACAGCGAGGGCGGGTTCCGTGAGGCTGATTGTGAAGCACGATATGAGGAAGTCTGGTGCTGTCCATCCTTTGGACATGACCATACCAGTCCCTCCTCCGCTGTCTGCTCCATCTGATGATATCGTCAACCTCACATAGTTCCCTTATTCTGGAGTTCCTCACTCGGTCTCTCAGGGTTTTGCCTGCAATAGTTCTCAATGTCCTCATTTCTGAAGTCCTCAACATTTGTTTGCTTCTGACTGTGTCTGCTCGTGCCTCTATACCATATGTCATCACTGGTCTTACGCATGCTTTGTAGATTCTCACTTTGCTTTTAATGGCCATATCCTCATTTTTCCAAATAATGGATTTTAGGGCGCCCGAGACTGCAGCTGCCTTATTGACTTGGCTCTGAATTTCTTCGCAGAGGTCAGCATCTTCTGTTATGTCAATTCCTAGGTATCTAAAGGTATTAACCTGCTGAATTGTGTTTGATTATTAATTATATTATTTCTCATATTTACGTTTTTTCTGATTTCCAGGCTGTCTAATTGTCTATCACTTAAATTACTTTGTATTATTTTTACGCCTATATTATAAAAGTATGGTTATTCTCGATCAAATGGTTTGCGAATTATTGCTGTTAAGATATCTTAAATGCTCCTTAACTCTCGTTTCTATATTTCTCGTAGTCTTTCCTATATAAAATGAAGGGCAATCGTTACACTCTAATTTATAGATTCCTCATTTTTTATTTGGATTTTCTTTATCTTTATTATTTATTATGTAATTTTTTAATTTATTGTTGGTGTAAAACGCGGGTTTGATAGTGTCTGGTATATTTTTAGATATTGTTTTCGCTATTTCATTATTATAGAATAGTATTTTTCTCCATTTTTTATTTTTTTCCTTTATTTCTGGGTATAAATATGTTCTATAATATTTTTTCTTATTTTTTTTGTTTACTACCTATATTGTCAATAATTTCACTATTGTATCCATTATTTATTGCTATTTGTTTAATTAATCTTAACTCATTACTATAGTTTTTTTCAGATAAAGGTATATTTATTAATCTACTAGCTTTTATGTCCCGCCGTTGGCCAAGAATGTAAATTAGTGAAGGAATAAGCAATCGTTTATATACCTACATAATATTGTCACACATAATTTTTTTTAACCGTAGTATGAAAAGTAGTTTGAAATTTAATTGAGTTTAAGCGGTGTAAAATCTTAA
Source organism: Molanna angustata (assembly GCA_963576475.1). Taxonomy (NCBI): domain Eukaryota; kingdom Metazoa; phylum Arthropoda; class Insecta; order Trichoptera; family Molannidae; genus Molanna; species Molanna angustata. The sequence goes on from OY754987.1 coordinate 23,655,845, forward strand.
AGTGATGGCCACAATCAATTTGCTTTTATATATAAGCACATACAATTTCTGCACGCATGGACTATGGGAAATGATTTTAAATATGACTTATTATAAAAAGACAACGTCGTAAAGAGTTTGGATTTGGCCACAACCCCTATTTTTATATATTGTCATCGAACGCAAATAATGTGTTTTAAATATTTAGTAATTTTGGATAATGGGAAATGGTTTAAAAATTGATTAAACAAAAGTACTGAAAATATTCTAGTGTTGGTCCCATCCCATTCGTTTTTATATTTTTCGTCAAGTGTGCATATAGTTTATTATAGTTTTGCACAATAAAACTGATAGACTTAAAACTGACACATAAGTCTACATTACAGAAGAAGAAGACTTAAGCTATGTTAAATAGTTTTTAATATGAATATAAACGTTGTGAAGATCCAGCAATGGCCACAACCCCGATTTTTTATATATTGTCATCAAAATGAAATGTGTAGTTATTGAAAATTAAGCAATATATGATGATATAATAAATGCTGTAAATTTGATTGAACAAAAGTAATGATAAGATTCTAGTGTTGGTCACATCCCGTTCGTTTTTATGTATTTTCATCAAGTATGCATGTTGTTTATAATATTTCGTTACAATAGACTATTAGACATAAAACTAATCCAAAAGACTAAATAAAAAAAGAAGTAGAAGTACCTATAAAACTATAACAAATAGTTTGTAATAAAAACTGACCCAATGGTCTACATAGAAGATGAAATAGAAGAATTACACATTAGGAAATGTATTATATAAAAAACTGACCAAAATGTCTTCATAAAAGAAGAAGAAGATGAATTGAACTATAGGAAATATTTTATATAAAATTCACCCAACATCTACATAAAATAAGAAAATGAAGAATTAGACTAAAGGATAGTTTGTTTAAAAACTAACCAAAAGGTCTACATAAAGGAAGAAGAAGACGAATTAGACTATAGGAAATGGTTTGTATAAAAACTCACCCAAGGTCTACATAAATTAAGAAAAAGAAAAATTAGACTATAGGAAATAGTTTATTTATGAACTGTCCCAAATGACTTCACAAAAGAAGACGAAGAAGATTTAAACCCCAAGAAATAGTTTGTAGAAAAAATCACCCAAAGGTCTACATAGAAAAAAGAAGAATTTCACTATAGGAAAAAGTTTGTAGGTATATTGAATGTGTATTGTAGTTAACCTAAAATAGTTTAATAATTTTCCTATACAAAATCAGTATATTCTTGGTTTTTAAGTAGTAAGTATTAGGTATGTAGGTACCTACCTACAATGATGTTCTAAATTAATTCGAATTCGATTTATAACAAATTTTATTTGAATATCAGAATGTGTCCGTTACCATAGTAACCATGTTCCAACATGTGAAAAATATCAAATGTTATGGAGACATTTTTTGAATATGTACGCCTATATCTTTACTAATAATTAACAGACTTTTACAATATATGTCTTAAAACTTGCTGTAATGTCTTGTGTTTCATTTTATTATTTCATAATCACATTTATTTCAAAGGTATATTATTTTAAAGAACATATTCATTCTATAGGAAAATTAAATATCGTATGAAAAGATATTAAAATGGCGGGGTTATATGTACATTTGTACAAAACGCTTACTTTAAAAATAAGTTAAACATTATAATTAGACAAAATATTCACCATGTTTTTCACTTAAAAGCTAAGTTATACTTGAAAATATATTTTTTTCGTGTAAATACGTACTTCTAACTTTTAAACTAACAGATATTTGCGTGCAAAATGTACACTTTTTTGACAGATATGACTTTGAAAATTTTGTATGAAAAAAATTATTATCGAAATATCTTTAAAATTCAGCATTTTAATCGCATTATTTTTAGCGTGACACTGCATCAGGTATACTGGTACACGTTCGCACATAAATTAGATTTTTAGATGCTCTTGGTTTTTCAAAAGGCGTGAGACAAACACACACACACACACTAACATATTGATTGCTTTATTACTTTAGATTTATCATGCAGTGAAAAGCTGCAACTTTTTGAGAAAAAGGATGGTTTGATGTATTGTGAATGATTATATCAGTGAAAGTATCTTTATGGAATATAGAAAATAGAAAAAATATGATATTTATATTGTAAATATTTATAAAAACCTTTTATAAAAATAAACTGAAAAATATAACAATTAGTAATGTCATGAAATAATAAATTTGTAAGAAATTAAATTTCATTATTATATTTTATCTATTTCCATATCAATTACTTTATATAACTTGAATGCAAATAATAATAATTCCATATAATACAATATAATAAGATTCTAATGAAAATTACTCACGTTTAGTATCCAACAGGGGATGATAATAATCTTAGGAGCAGCACAACAGTTTACACAACTTCATCAAATACTAACTAGAATTGTCTAATAATTCTATATATTCAGCGTCAACAAATGCATTAAACATATAATAAAAATGAATGCTGTCCTCTATAATGATGAGAAGAAAATAGACATATGTTTGGCATCTCTTTCCCCCATCCCTGCGCAATATTAAAACAAAAACAAATGGTCTGTATATCACAGACATGTCATAAATGCGGAGCGACTAAAGTCGACTATCGTGTCCAAAGGTAACGTTTTTTACAAGCCATGGACTATAGTCGATTTAAGTGTCCAAAGGGGAAAAAAATTCGGGCGACTTAAGTCTATTTACGCGTTTAAAGGGTTTATTTATTTATGATAAACATGACATTTTACATAAAGATGTTTGATAGCAATAATAAAGGTATATAAAAAAAATTAAATATTATAAAATATTATTTTACATACACATTGGTACAAGTAGGTAAACAAGCCAAAAATGAAATAATATTTCTGGCGCAGTTCAGGGGTGACATCTGTGCGTGACACTGTCATCTCATTTATAAGGACTGTTGACTGTTTCATTGTTTACAAATAAAAATTAATTTCTCAATAGATGGCGTTACAAAAAGGTTTCTCCGTTACTCCGTAGATGGCAATAGCATAGTCCCTTATTTTCAGGTAAAATGTTACACACTATTCAAATATATAGAACTTTCAAAAATTACATCGATAAGGGAACTCAATAAGAAGTCATAATTGGTGAACGTTGCGCAAGCGCAATAAGTGATCACGTAAACCAGCCGATGACAGGCCTAGAGTTCCTGGATCTTCTATAATATCCCAACTTCGTCTCTATCGAGATGTTGAAAAAATGTTTGTCAATAAAAATATTATATATATTTAAAACAGAAACAATGGAAGGGTACACATACACATCCAGACCATTGACACTCTCTTTCGCTTTGCTGTCAATTAGCGATTTTGCTCTCCAATATGCTAGGGATAATCCCTGTGTTATATTGGATGCAGTCTTTGGTTTTGTAGGTTAAACAACATTATTTTAAGGCAAGGGATATTCTTACGACTCAACCATAGATAAATTCTTATCATTCTTTCCATACCCATAGAAAACGCAGATAAATAAAGTTATAAAAATATTTACCTTTGTTTATACTTTGTTATAATTGTAGATCTCGATGAAAAAATGATTTATAAAATTAAGTGAATGTAATAAGATGCCAATATTATTTATTTTTTCTTCAAGTTGGATTCCATGATGAATTTATGACCATTGAAAAAATGACAAAGGTAAATATTTTTGTATTTTGATTTATCTGCGCTTTCTATGGTTATAAATGACCTAAAAACATAGACGACGTCAGAAAATTTGTCCTGTAAATAGACACTTTTTGACGGGAAAACACTTTTCCCGCCAATTCCAGTGGTAAAAATAGTGGCACCGTAATTTTAAAGTGGATTCAGCACAATTGATCATACACTTCCTAACATACATGCATAGGTACTCTCCATACACACGTAATATACTGAACCATATAACATACACACACACATACAGTAAACAAACAGCTGATTTATTTACGTATTTTATTGAATAAATAAATCAACTTCTGCAGTACCCCCAGACAGAAGGAGCCTCAGTTTAGAATGACTGTTATGGAGACGCCAATACTTATAATGAAATGTTTACATCAACGATGTATAAAAATAATTGATACGTTACTATTGTTTAAATTAATTAATTGTTACTGCACTTTAGTTACACAAAAGATGTTGTAGTGTTTGGGTGTATTGTCATAGTGAAAATGCCATCTTGTGTGTTGAAAACATGAAAAAGTTTCACTAGAACTGCGAAGGTACGACCATATTTATCATTTCATGATGCATGTTTATTCAATAACTAATATATTTATATGGATTTTTCGATATTCATTTTTATTTTGAGTAAACGAGAGATTAGTCAAGTCATATTCACTTGTAGGTATGCAGAGGGATTCTATTGTTGTATGAGTTTTTCACACAGCTATAACTTAATATAGGTTCGTCTCTTTCACAGTCATTATTTGGTGTGAGTACATATATATACGCCATCATGCCATGTACCTCGCGGGGTAGGCAGAGTGAACCGAACGCCACTTATTTCTATCTTGACACACATTCATCGCCTCGTCGACATTCATACATTGTCTTATACATGTTCGTCTGTTGTTCACGCTTCTGACATTTCCGTCTTTCAAAATACCGTTCACATGGACGTGCCATCCCTTCCTTGGGCGGCACCGACCTCTCATTCCATTCCTGTCCGCAATGTATATTTTCTTCGGGCGTTCCTCATTTATTCTTCCCATGTGGCCAAACCATCTCAATGTGTTCACTTTCATTCTATTATTGATATCTTACATTCTTTCCTTATATCCTCATTTCTGACCCTGTCATACATCGTCCTATTACAGATTCTTTGCACTGGAGTAAAAGAGAAAATATGTCTGCAGCACAGAACAGACAATCTATAGAAGTAGCATATCTGTTAAACATGTGTTGAAATCATCCAAACATTGAAGCCACTTGGGCTGAGGAATGGGGTGCAATGTGGGGGTAGGCACACTCTTAAAATGTTCAGGGCCGAAACACCTGATGCTTTCACAGTGCCCGATGACGGTCAAATGGTCAATGGTATTTAGACGATCAGTGGGTACGCAGACGAATTTGTTAAAATACTTCTATAGATTGTCTATTCTGTGGTCTGCAGTGTCTATTATTGTTCTATCTCTCTCTTTCACTTAATGTATTCTGTTGTGTGTGCTCTTTCTTGGTGATATTGTAAGAATTCATTTCAATGTACCATTTTTGTAGTGTTTTGTTCTCATATAACGTGTCTATATATAAAACGTCATTGGTAATTCATAATTCATTTGTTTTAGAGTGTTGATAAATTCGCACGGCGTCAAAGGTGAAGTTGAATTCAAGCAGCAATCTCATTTTGACCCAACGTGGGTGATGTTCAACATATCGGCGTCGGACGGAAATTACGAATCTTCGCTGAGATACGCAGGGTCCGTTTCCAACTATGAAATCCGCGAGTTGCCCCAAGATCCCTACACAATGTTCAAGGAGGACTCCTGTGAGACCATCGGTGCCATATACAATCCGAAGAATGTGGATTTAAAGTCAACACCTCCTCCAGGTAAAATTTGTGCCAGCCTCTTTCTATCAACTTATATCTTATAACAGCAGAGAGAGATTATTTTAAAATTTAAACAGGTATATTATATAGAGATGAAGTTGAAATATTGTAGAAGAACCAGGAATTCAAGGCACCTACAGGACTTATAACCTGTCATCATCACTTTATGTGCTTGCGCAACGTTCACCAATTATGCCTTCTTATTGAGTACCCTTATCGTGCAATTTTGAAAGTTCTATATATTTTAATAATGGGAAACAGATCGTTCGAAAATAAGCTATTTTTACTATCACCGTCTATGTAGTTACGATGAAACCTTTTTTTTTTGTAACGTCATCTATTGAGAAGTTGGTTTTTTGTAAACAATGAAATCAACAGTCCTTATACATGAGGTGACAGTGTTCTCGCACAGATGTCATCCCTGAACTGCATCAGAAATATTATTTAATTTTTGGTTATTACTTACTTGCACCAATGTGTATGTAAATCGAATATTGTTTAAAAGTTGCATATACGCAAACATTGTATTTTTTTTTAAATATCATTGACTCCCAGGGAAAAAATCCAATGTTTACGTATATGCAACTTTTAAAAATATCTGAGGTATATTATGTTGATAGTCGTCAGTCAAGAGGAAAGATTTAGATTAGTAAATAAATATATATTTAAATCAATTTAAATATATTTTGTACATATTTTAGTGAAATTCTCCCTTTTATTTTTTTTTCATTTTTTTTCTTCATTATTGGGTGTCACATAGTTCATCATTGAGGCTCACCACATATTTTGAATGTAGTGCCTATGTAGGTGTAGGCCTACGAGTCTCATCATCATCCTCAGCGTTACAACCCTTGATGGGTCCTAGCTGCCTCCAAGAATCTTCTCCAAACTGCTCTATTGTTGGCTGCCACTTTCCAGTTCTGTTGTCCCATAGCCCGACAATCTGCGACAACGTCGTCCAACCATCGTAGCTTAGGTCTCCCTACGCTTCTTCTACCGGTTGGGTTGTTAGTCAACACCCTTTTTGGGAGCTCCAGATAATCCATACGGTGTACATGACCCAGCCAGCGTAGTCTGCTAATCTTAATAAACTTGACCACGCTGATGTCCTAGTAAAGATCATAGAGCTCAGTGTTGTATCTCTTACGCCATGTTTGACCATCATTAATTGGTCCATATATTCTGAGTAAGATTTTTATTTCAAAGGCGTCTAGTCTGTTTTCATCGTGCTTGATTAGTGTCCAAGTCTCCGAGGCATATGTTAAGACTGGTCTAATTAGTGTCTTGTATAGTGCGGCTTTAGTTTTTCTGGAAGTAACTCCGGTTTGCTGCAAGAATCCTCTTCCCAATCTCAGTACTTATATCATTCTCGTTATTAACGATGGAACCGTGGTATGCAAATTGCTCCACTGTTTCAAATGTGTAATTACTGATAGTTATTGAGGATTGGCTGGTGCCGGGTATCATTGTGACTGGCATGTACTTAGTCTTTGCCTCATTGATTCGGAGACCCATCCTTCTAGCTGATGACTCTAGAACTGAAAATGCTTCTCGTAGGGATGATTCTGATCTTGCAATAATATCGATATCATCAGCGTATGCCAAAATTTGGACTGACTTTGTGTATATGGTCCCATTTAGTTCAATTCCCGAATCCTTTATGGCTTTTTCCAATGCTATGTTGAGGCCTACGAGTCTGCTGTGTGGAAACTCCAGTTACAGAATGCTAGGGTCGTCCAGCGTTGCATCTACCATGTGGATTTGTGTGCATCATCCTTTTTGGCACTCTTTCATCTCCCATACTTTATATATATTTTTTTTTTGCGGGTGGCAGTTCTCAGGAGAACACACTTAGGCCGGTTGGCCCTTTGTGATACCACAAGTAGGAGATTTGGGCTGTCCTCCCCCTCACTCATCCGCCCTGAACCAGCCTGATTGGCTAATAAATGTCATAATGTCTCCTATATCGGCAGATGCTATGTCCATCAGATCATTATAGAAGAAACTTCCCAAGGACTTTCTTCTATTTCTAGAGAGAGCAGGACAGTGACAGAGGAAATGGACCACAGTCTCTTCCTCTTCTTCGTCTTGGCATGCTCTGCAGTAATCGTGTGCCTCCAGCCCCAGCCTTCTGGCATGCTTACCTATGAGCCAGTGTCCTGTTAGTACCGATACGATTCTGGCTAGTAAATCCCTTCTGAACGTGAGTAGTTCTCTGGTTCTTCTGAGGTCATATTTTGGCCATGTTTGCCTGGCAATGGAGCATGTGCATTCCTCCAACCATCTCTGATTAGCACAGGCTGTCGTTGTCTCACTTACCCGAAGTTTACATGTTGCCATGGGGACTCCAGGTCTATGTTTGATTGTATCTGGAGATAGCAGGGTACCTGCTCTGGCGAGTTCATCTGCCCTACTTTATATTGTTGGTCTCGTTATAAATACCTACTGTAGATCTCGTTGTTGTATCCTATTCTCCAAACTTCGTTTATTTGGCTTATTGCCATTAGGCAATTTCTTCCAACCAACCAGATTACAGAGTGATAGAATTATATATGTACATCAACTAAAAATGATGTTAGGTAAGAAAATATACCTAACACCAAGATAAATAAAAAAAACATCATAGCAAAAAAATGGATTGGGAGGGAACAAGAATAGGAAATTGAGATCAGGTGTTGAGGGATAAATATTCCTTCTTTAGTAAATATATAATATTAGTATTTACCAGCACAGTTCCAGATATTTTTTCTCTCGTTAGAATTTTTCTTGTGAGATGTATTAATATGAATGAATGTATGAATGAATGAATGAATAATATATTTCCAATAGTATAAATAAATATTACAAAGGAACAAAATACAATTCAATTTATACCTAAATACAATTTTATATATATATTTTTTTCACATATTTGTAAATTTTACTGCCTCACTAGACATAGTCTGTTCTGAGGCAGTACTAATTTGAATTTGCTATGGCTACTCTATATATTCCATTCACTCAGGACATCGACAACCAAGATAAAAAACTGTAAAACCTCTGTCTCAAAAAATCCAAGAGTACCGAAGCAGATCCTTCTTCTCTACCAATCTGCTTCAGCCAATGAGTAACTACATAGGTCTTTGAAATTTTCCCTGTCATGCGATATGTTTTATTCAATATCTATCTATCATTATATGTATGTTTATATTTGTTTTTCATGTGCAGGTCTTGGAACGCAAGATCAGTACGCAGTTGGTGATCTTCTTGGTAAGCTTTTGGGTCGTACTCAGTATCTGGACCATCCATATCTTCTGCCTGGTTTGAGCCATGAGTTAGCCGGAGCATACTGGGATGTCTTTCTGCCGTTGCATGGTCCACACAGCATCATTCATCGGAGTCTTATTGTTAACAGGTTATTTTAACATACTCATTTGTATTTGGGTCGTTTTCAAATTTAGTGGGCTGCTAATTTTGTCCCTCAAGAGAAAAAAAAACCTTTATAATTAATTACTTCAAAACCTCATTTTTTAACATAAATACAAAATACATTGCAGTAATAATCATTATTAACAATCTTGAATCTATTTTTCCACTCTTTTAAAAGTAATAATGTTTTCCCTACAAACTTAACAAAGTCTACAAAAATATAACAAATTAATTTTTAACCTCCAAGTCAGTATGGCCGTACCCGTACGGCAGGGAATTGTCATTGCAAATCGAAGTATGGCCGTAAAAGTATGGCCGGTACGGCTAGAGAAGTGAAGATTTTTTTTACTAGAGTATGAATATTTTTGACACCTGAAATAATATAAACTTTATAAATGGTAAGTTTTAATTTTTTTTTACTACCCGATTATTGTGTCGGGAGTCGTGAGTGGTGAGCGTAGCATAAAGGGACCCCTTAATCCCGCATACATGGTCGAAAGCCCATGTGGCTCGCCTGTTCTGGCTCGTACTCTGGTCGCCTGTGCTCGTGGGCCTGGATTTGCAAACCCAGTGAGACCATGATTGCCTTTCTCTTTTGTATATTATTAATAAAGTGTAAAAAACATTCAAGATTATTACTAATGTTTACTACTACAATGTATTTTGTATTTATGTTAAAAAAATTGGTTTTTACGTAATTAATTATAAAGATCTCATGGATTATATTCTCGATAGTTGTGCATTTTAGGAGCGAAAAGTTGTCAAAAGAAATTCTCTTAAATAATATCTACAATGGTGTTCGCTTGGATATTCGTATGATGAAATTATTCGTTTTATTTTCCATATTCCTATTTTGAAATGTGTAAAACATATGACAATATTAACTACGACAAACGTCAAAATTACAATGGCGGACGGCGGCTCTGCACATGCGCGAGTGCGAAATTACAACGTTGTCAGATTATTTTTTGTTGTACTCTTGTTGCAACTACCCAGTCGTTATACAGCGTTTATTAGTAAGATTTTCAAACAATCGCTGCACGGGCTTTACACGGTGTGTAACTAAAACACTGGTCAACGGGTGTGCAGTAGATTTTTATTAGTAAGACTGTTACTGTGCATCTTGATTGTTTTTATTTCTGATATATGAATTATAAATTTAATTAAATAAAAAAAAAAAAATTTCAAATCAAATGGTTACATATGATATATTATTTTCAGACACGAAGATAAACCGGCACTATGCGGTACTGTAGCACTATATGACTACGACACCAAATACCAGACACAGATGTTCACAGCTCAAGTGATCCTTCGCTATCCATTGGTCGGAAGGGTCATTCTCCGCCAGCCAAGAAACAAGCCTTGGTCCGACACGACTGTCCTGTTTGAGTATCTGGTGCACGCGGACGGTTCTAACCTCAACAATTCGTTTACGCACAGATGGGCGATACACGAGTCCCCTCCCAACCAGGACTTTTACAACTGGACCGGGAGATGTCTGAGCGCCGGAGCAGTATACAATCCGTACAAGGTTAGCTTCGATGCCAAGAATGCAGATCTGACGTGTTCCTTCAGCAATGTGGGAAAGTGCCGCCTTGGAGATCTGTCAACAAGGTTGAGTCTATTTGTTTATTTATGGGCTACAGCAGTTCAGTAGAACCTCAATCCAAACATTCTAAATTTATGCCCTGTTCGAAATCTGGTATGGTGCGTGCAGAAAAAGATTAATAACTTTGCTATGTTTTACTATTTAATTTAAGCTATGTACTTACTATTTAATGTAAGCTGTGTTTTACTATTTAATTCAAGCGATGTTTTTTTTTGCTTCTCAAGTTGCCACATTCTAGAGACTTATGATATTAATCATCTCACAGATCCAGACTGAAAAGACAATTAATAACTGTGTCTCCACCGTGAATCAAACCCGGGACCTTTGGATCAGAATTCAGATACCTAACCAACTGAGCCACGAAGGCCGACATACTACGACGTCACGAAGGCTGACCATTATCTTCTTCTTCTCTGAGACTGCCTCTTGTAATCTGGATGTCCAGCTGTCACTCCATCTTTTTGGTGGTCTTCCCCTTGTTCTCTGACCCTCCCGTGTCTCCCATTCTCTCAATGTGGTCTCTCCATTGACGCATTCGCCCTCTACCCCAGCGGATGATGTCGTCTACATCGCATCTCCTCCTTATATCCTCATTCCGGTCTCTATCCACTTGTGTTACGCCCACTATGGATCGCAGTGTCCTCATTTCAGTAGTCCGGAGTAGTCCTGACCATTATATACTTACTATTTAATTTAAGCTATGTTTTACTATTTAATTGAAGCAATTTTCTTTTATTAAATAATGAATATGTTCTTGTAACAAGTACATTAAGCATATGCTTGTGCTATAGGTGAACGAAATCAGTTGTGGCATGATTCGAACTTGTGACCACTACTGTAGGTATGTTTTACTGTTTTAACTTATGCTTCTTTTGTGTATATCTTGCAGACATGGCACACTGGGTGTGGCTGGAAGAAAGTCTGACGGAGCTGCAATATCCAGGAAACTGTTCACTGACACACTCCTACCACTCGCTGGAGTCAACTCTGTCTTGGGCAAATCACTCGTCATATATGATGACCATGGACCAGTTGCCAGGGGAGAGAGGATGGCTTGCTCTATGTATATTATATTTATTTATTTATTAAAAGAAACACCAACAGAACATAGGAATACACATAAAACATAATATAAACAGTTAGAATCAGCATAGTAGTTTCAATGCTCCAATAACAGGTGTTTACAACATAAACAGGGTGTCCCAAAAGTCAATGATAAGCTAAATAGGCTAGGCTATAACAGTTTATAGAAAAATATGAAAAAAACTGTGAAAATGGATCGTCGACCACATTTTTAGTCCTGTGGCTACAAATTTCTAAATTTTTAAGTTTTAAGTTTTGTTACGTAATCCTAAATAACCCTGCTATTAGTCACAGGTGCGATTAAAACCATGCATGCTTAGTTTAGAGATAAAAAAAAATATCTCTTAACTAAGCCCAAAAAAACAACTTTCGCAATTCTCTTCGTAATACATAGTATGTGCTTGTCTAATCTCAATCTATTGTCAATCAATACTCTCAAGTATTTTATGTCATCAACTCTCAAGTATTTTATGTCACCGACTCCCAAGTATTTTATGTCATCAACTCCCAAGTATTTTATGTCATCAACTCCCAAGTATTTTATTTCATCAACTCCCAAGTATTTTATTTCATCAACTCCCAAGTATTTTATGCCATCAACTCCCAAGTATTTTATGTCATCAACTCCCACGTATTTTATGTCATCAACTCCCAAGTATTTTATTTCATCAACTCCCAAGTATTTTATTTCATCAACTCCCAAGTATTTTATTTCATCAACTCCCAAGTATTTTATGCCATCAACTCCCAAGTATTTTATGTCGTCAACTCCCAAGTATTTTATGCCATCAACTCCCAAGTATTTTATGTCATCAACTCCCACGTATTTTATGTCATCAACTCCCAAGTATTTTATTTCATCAACTCCCAAGTATTTTATTTCATCAACTCCCAAGTATTTTATGCCATCAACTCCCAAGTATTTTATTTCATCAACTCCCAAGTATTTTATGGCATCACTTTCCTTATAATGAATATTAATATTTCCTAATTATGAATAGTGTGTACTGAGTATTACTCTGTGACTGCTTATCAATAATCATAAATTTACTTTTATAGCAATTTAAAAAGAAAAAAAAAATCTCTCTCATTCTATTACATTCAATATTTCCGTCCATATACTATTCTTGTCAGCATCCGTTGTAGTTTTATTTATTAATACCTATTATGATTTATTTTAGTATTGGAGGTGTGTATCGCAGGAAAGCAGTTGTGAAAGATTGGCACGCAAACGGAGATACATTGTCTGTTAGCGGGAAAGTGGAGTTTCTACAGCAGACAGAATATGATGTCACCAACATGGATGTAGTTTTGGAAGGATTGAAGGACGTACAAAGCTATTCTATTCATATGGTGAGTTTGTTCAATCGTCGGTTAACCTTTTTAAGACGAGCGTCATGTATAGATGCCAACCGGCCGCGTGTCTAAACGCAGAGCGTCATCTATACATGCCCTCATGGCTATACGCAATTGTAAACCTTCGTATCTCAGTAAATTCATACTCGATTGAGACGAAAATTGGATGAATATTACTCCCATATATTTGACTTTAAGACATCAACAAAACAATTGTTAAATTATTTAAAAAATTAAGAACTTTAACCATTGTAATTCATCGATCATCACCGGCCAAATTTACACTCTCCCGCGCTTTGTAAGGATCTAATACGCATGCGCTTAGGAAAGAGGGATACTGCGCCAGTTCATTTTGTTGTTTCGCGCTGAAGATTCTGCTTTGAATTTGATTCTTACCAATACACAATCGACGCATATTCCTTATCTACATCAAATGCCGGAAGGATCACGTGACATATTGATGCCGCCATGTATTTTTTTATATGGAGATAACTACAGTAACATTATCCTTCATTTATCTTATGTTTATGTTATGAAGTGTTCAATTTCATTGAGTATATGTGATCTTTTGTTTATCTTTGATCTCTTTATGGTATATCTACATCGTTTGATTTTTTTACCGTTATTATATTCAATTAAAACGAGATTAAAAAAAAGGTAATGCAAGTACTTGTACCTATCTGTCTTCTCTCTCGGGTTAATAATGTCATCTGAAAAATAAAATGTTCAACCTGCCGGTGTCCATCCCTCAATCGTTCCCACCAATACTTTGTTTAAATAATAATTTATTACAAAGATCGATTAACGTTAACGAAAAGCAAACTCACTTATTTAATTCACCCTAGCTGTGAGGCACCGGCTTAGAATAGTGCTTCCACTCTTTTCTATTATTGTTTTCGAGTGTCCCGTAAGAGCCGGGTAATCGAAAATACAACAGGCAACAATAACATCTCACATAGTTCAGCAATGAGGTTCACCACCCATTCTGAATGTAGTGCCTTTTTTGGTGAAACGAGACTGGTGTGTGGGTATACATAGATGTGTTGTTCTCCCTTCTATAAGGCAATGCACACCTGCACACCTTTCTCTGGTTACCCCACATTGTGGGATATGCCGTGATGGTATGAATGAATAATCCATACAGCAAACACAAAAAATTTGGTAGTGTTATAGGTGAACGAAATCAGTCGTAGCAGGATTCGAACTCGTAACTACAGGGCTGCGTTCAAAACGAAAGCTGAGTGCACTTGAATACTTTGTTAAGTGACTTGTTAGTGAGGAGTTTAGCGTTGGCCACAACTGACTCGTTTTTTATTAGTTTTTTTTTTAAATAATTAAAATTGTTTAATGCCAAACGACACTGTATAGATAATAAATTCGTTGTTGCAATTTTATATAAAACAATCTATCTGAATTAATCTGAAATGATTCCAGACTCCTGTCGAGGAAGATCTAGAGTTTCCTTGCGAAGCCACAACTGTCTATGAAACATACAACCCCACTAATGTGGACAGCAAGAATACTCCAGCACCTGCAAGAGGTAACAGATTCATCTATATATAATATATTAATTTGGTTCATAGACAATAAACAGGTGGTTCAGATGGGTCGATGGCAGAGCAGTTAGCGCGCTGGGTTAGTAATCCAGTGGTCGCGAGTTCGAATCCTGCCTCGACCAATTTCGTTCACCTATAGCACAATCATTTATGCTTATTTTAGGGAACGTAGGAAGATGTATGTGTACTTGTTTAACAAGGACATATTAATTTTTTTAATAAAAAGCTTTATTCTATTAGCATCAATCTTATTTATTAAAAATAAAAAAAATATTTTTTTATTTTTTGAGGACTGATTACAACTTACTCGTAGTGCGTTGCACAACTTCTCTGGTTTATAACAGTACGTTGCAGAACTTCTTTGGTTTATAACAGTGCGTTGCACAACTTCTCTGGTTTATAACATTGCATCGTGGAACTTCTCTGGTTTATAACATTGCATCGCAGAACTTCTCTGGTTTATAACAGTGCGTCGCGGAACTACTCTGGTTTATAACTTTGCGTCGCGGAACTTCTCTGGTGTATAACAGTGCGTCGCAGAACTTCTCTAGTTTATCAGGGATGCAAATTTAGTATTGCAACATGTCTAACCTAACTTAATCTAACAAAATGTTTTCCTTCTAAATCGCACTTTAGACAGACAAGGTTTTCGATGGGTTTTTCAACACGTTATGTATCATTTTGCGTGAAAAAGAAACCTGTAAAATTATTTGTTGCCGATGAGTCAACATAATTTAACAAATCTAAACTAACATGACTCACACTTGAATCTAAACAAATACCAGTTTGAGGCAGAATCCCTAGAAAACTTGTCCAATAGAGTTTTGGATGGATGGAATGGTCTGCCACTGGAACTTGATGTTGTACAAAGTGTTTGATAATAGAATCGACAGACTGTAAGAGTGAATACTGTTGTGAGATAAGACACATCACCATACCTGCCTTTAATAATAATAAGTAATATAACTTTTAAATATTTCAGGTACATCAGACGAGTACGAGATGGGAAATCTTGGTGGAAAGTTTGGTACATTACAAGGACAAACTCATTATATGGGATCATTCAATGATACTCTAATGCCTCTATTTGGAGAACATAGTATTCTTGGGAGATCTATTGTTATACACAAAAAGGTACTGTGAAGATTCATTAGGTAGGTTCTGTAATATATTTAGAACTTGTTGTTATACATTAAATCTTGGTGGAAAGTTTGGTACATTACAAGGACAAACTCATTATATGGGATCATTCAATGATATTCTAATGCCTCTATTTGGAGAACATAGTATTCTTGGGAGATCTATTGTTATACACAAAAAGGTACTGTGAAGATTCATTAGGTAGGTTCTGTAATATATTTAGAACTTGTTGTTATACATTAAATCTTGGTGGAAAGTTTGGTACATTACAAGGACAAACTCATTATATGGGATCATTCAATGATATTCTAATGCCTCTATTTGGAGAACATAGTATTCTTGGGAGATCTATTGTTATACACAAAAAGGTACTGTGAAGATTCATTAGGTAGGTTCTGTAATATATTTAGAACTTGTTGTTATACATTAAATCTTGGTGGAAAGTTTGGTACATTACAAGGACAAACTCATTATATGGGATCATTCAATGATACTCTAATGCCTCTATTTGGAGAACATAGTATTCTTGGGAGATCTATTGTTATACACAAAAAGGTACTGTGAAGATTCATTAGGTAGGTTCTGTAATATATTTAGAACTTGTTGTTATACATTAAATCTTGGTGGAAAGTTTGGTACATTACAAGGACAAACTCATTATATGGGATCATTCAATGATATTCTAATGCCTCTATTTGGAGAACATAGTATTCTTGGGAGATCTATTGTTATACACAAAAAGGTACTGTGAAGATTCATTAGGTAGGTTCTGTAATATATTTAGAACTTGTTGTTATACATTAAATCTTGGTGGAAAGTTTGGTACATTACAAGGACAAACTCATTATATGGGATCATTCAATGATATTCTAATGCCTCTATTTGGAGAACATAGTATTCTTGGGAGATCTATTGTTATACACAAAAAGGTACTGTGAAGATTCATTAGGTAGGTTCTGTAATATATTTAGAACTTGTTGTTATACATTAAATCTTGGTGGAAAGTTTGGTACATTACAAGGACAAACTCATTATATGGGATCATTCAATGATACTCTAATGCCTCTATTTGGAGAACATAGTATTCTTGGGAGATCTATTGTTATACACTAAAAGGTACTGTGAAGATTCATTAGGTAGGTTCTGTTATATATTTAGAACTTGTTGTTATACATTAAATCTTGGTGGAAAGTTTGGTACATTACAAGGACAAACTCATTATATGGGATCATTCAATGATACTCTAATGCCTCTATTTGGAGAACATAGTATTCTTGGGAGATCTATTGTTATACACAAAAAGGTACTGTGAAGATTCATTAGGTAGGTTCTGTAATATATTTAAGATATTGTTATACATTAAAAGGTAGGTATTGTAAATGTTCATTACTGTAAAATATCTAGAACGTGTTTTTAGACAAAAAAAAGTACTATGAAGGTTCATTACTGTGATATCTGTAGAAGATATTTTTATATATTAAAAGGTAGGTATTGTAAAGGTTCATTACTGTAAAATATCTAGAACGTGTTTTTAGACAAAAAAAGTACTATGAAGGTTCATTACTGTGATATCTCTAGAAGATATATTAAAAGGTAGGTATTGTAAAGGTTCATTACTGTAAAATATCTAGAGCATGATTTTAGACAAAAAAAGTACTATAAAGGTTCATTACTGTGATATCTCTAGAAGATATTGTTATATATTAAAAGGTAGGTATTGCTATATATTAAAAGGTAGGTTAGGTTCATTACTGTAAAATCTCTAGGACATATTGTGAAAGTTCATTACTGTGATATCTCTAGAAAATATTGTGATACTTCATAAGATTTATCTACATGCAAGAACACTAAGGCAAAATCAATCATTTTCAATACATATTTTCTTAAGGTGCTTTGATATTGTTTCCTTCCATTTTTCAGGAAAACAGATGGGCATGTTCATCCATAGAACGGGGCTATAGTCCTTCCGAAGCCCGTGAACTAAGAGCCATAGCCTCCTTCCATCATCCAGCCGGGTTTGCGTATGGTTATGTCCGTATGACGCAGCTCATCTACAACGATGGCAGTCAGAGTGAAACTATAATTGAGACCAAATTGAGACATCCGGGTGTGAGAGACAGAAACGTGGTAAGTTAATGTCTAACTATGATTGAAACCAAGTTGAGATATCCGGGTGTGAGAGACAGAAACGTGGTAAGTTAATGTCTAACTATGATTGAAACCAAGTTGAGATATCCGGGTGTGAGAGACAGAAACGTGGTAAGTTAATGTCTAACTATGATTGAAACCAAGTTGAGATATCCGGGTGTGAGAGACAGAAACGTGGTAAGTTAATGTCTAACTATGATTGAAACCAAGTTGAGATATCCGGGTGTGAGAGACAGAAACGTGGTAAGTTAATGTCTAACTATGATTGAAACCAAGTTGAGATATCCGGGTGTGAGAGACAGAAACGTGGTAAGTTAATGTCTAACTATGATTGAAACCAAGTTGAGATATCCGGGTGTGAGAGACAGAAACGTGGTAAGTTAATGTCTAACTATGATTGAAACCAAGTTGAGACATCCAATACAAGACAATAAATTATAGAAGTTACACAAGTTTCATAAGTCAAAGTAAAAAAATAGGTACATAAGAAGTTTAAAAAAGTTATATAAATTATATTTGTGTTGAAGTTATGATGATATATTTTATGTTGATTTCAGACACGCAATCACAATTGGGCCATCTTTGTGAATCCAGTCGGCGTTGATGCATCCGTTCAGGTTACCAATACAAGATGTGTTGCTGGAGGCTACAGATGGAACCCGTACTACACGCAACTGGCAGACCCCCTCAACCACGATCTGTACAGAAGAGAGTGTGGACCTGATAATCCTCTCAGGTGTCATGTCGGAGATCTGTCATCTAGATTAGGAACTATAGATATAGGTGATCGAAATTTGTTTAACACCTCTCATATTCCTGATTAAATACCATCACGCCATTTTCCTTACGGGGTAAGCAGAGAAAACCAAGCGCCACACTCCAATATTTATACACACTGAATATATTTTTTAATTGCATATACGCAAACATTGATTTTTTTTTCCCTGTCGGGAGTCAAATGATATTTTTATTAACAATAAAATCTCAATAGAGACAAAGTTGGGATATTATAGAAGAACCAGGAACTCGAGGCACCTACAGGGCTTACGACCTGTCGAGGCACCTACAGGGCTTACGACCTGTCGAGACACCTACAGGGCTTACGGGGTACCTACAGGGATTACGGGATTACTCACGTAAACCAGCCGATGACAGGTTATAAGCCCTGTAAGTGCCTCGAGTTCCTGATTCTTCTATAATATTCCAACTTCGTCTCTATTGAGATGTGTTATTGTCAATAAAAATAATTTATACACACATTTCTGGCTTCCTTTACATCCATGCATCATGTTATACGTGCTTATCGATTGCTCAAACTCCTTATGTTTCCTTCTTTCAAAATATCATTCACATGGTGATACCATCCCTTTCTGGGGCGGGCCCTGCTATTCACTCCATCTCATGTAATCGAAAATATATCAGGCAACAATAACATTTCACATACCACACATTTTGAATGTAGCGCCTATTTAGGTGAGACAAGACTGTTGTGTGGGTACACACAAATCTGTCGCTGGTAAACCCACTGGATCTGCCGTGATGAAACCATATTATATATGTACAATTTGTTGTATATTTTAACAATTTGGTTGTGAAAAATAAGGGAAACCCAAATATATATTTTGACCGCCGTGGTACAGTTGGTAAGCCGTTCGGTTTCTGTGCGGGCATCCTGGGTTCGATTCCCAGCAGAGGAGAAATTTATTTGAATTCGTTTCTCTCGCAAATATTGCTTCTCTGGTCTGGAAAACTGGTTAGTTGGAAGAAATTGCCATTATTTGTCAATAAACTCGCTACTTGCGCAGGGTGCAAGGAAGTGTTTATTATTATTATTATCTGTGGGATATCTCAGCAGAAGCTGGTGGTTACATCAAAATGCGGGCTATCGTCAAGCATTTTGATTATTTATTGAAGTTCTATTGTATTATGACATAGAAACCATCTGACTATTGAACATGTGTCGAGTATTACTGATTTTTGGAGATGAGTGTATGTGTTTTTATTGATATTAAGTAATTTAAGTGAAGTGTGTAACAATTTTGGAATTATTCCGATTAAGGATATTATTATTGGTACTATTGTCACTGTGTTTTGGTGCCACATCTCCTTAATCTTGTCGGCAATAGGGATATATTTTTGAATCTTTTCGTTATGTTTCTTCTGTAAGTTTTCTGTGTTGGGTACCGATATGTCTATTAGGTAGGTGGTTTTTGTTGTCTTAACGGTGAGAGTAATGTCTGGTTTGTTACTTAGTATAGTTTTGTCTGTTATAATGTCACGGTTCCAGTATAGTTTAGTGTTTTTGTTATCTAGGACGTTCATAGGTTTGTATTGATAGTATGGGGTTGAACTGTCTATTAATTTGTATTTTAGTGCTAAATCTTGGTGGATATGTTTACATATGAAGTGAAATTAATTTGAATTAAACCAGGGTGTGAAATAATTGTATCAGCATTTCAGACATACTTGTTGTATTAGAAATAATTGTATCAGCATTTCAGACATACTTGTTGTATTAGAAATAATTGTATCAGCATTTCAGACATACTTGTTGTATTAGAAATAATTGTATCAGCATTTCAGACATACTTGTTGTATTAGAAATAATTGTATCAGCATTTCAGACATACTTGTTGTATTAGAAATAATTGTATCAGCATTTCAGACATACTTGTTGTATTAGAAATAATTGTATCAGCATTTCAGACATACTTGTTGTATTAGGTACACAATAACAATATAATGTTTGCAGGTTTGGGCCGTCGTCTGTTCACCGACTCCAACTTCCCCCTGGAGGGTGTGGTCAGTGCTTTGGGAAGGTCCATAGTCATCATGGGCCCCAACAAGAGTGAGGAGAGATTTGCCTGCGCCAACATTGAGCCAGATAACGATATTGTCAAGTATGCCAACATAAGGAAACCACCCAGATTTGTTGTGTAAGTATATTAAATATTTATTTATTTATTTATTTCATCTCACAAATAATATTTAGAAAATTAATACACAAATGTATTCAACCTCACTAGGATATTTTATAACGCTGAAATAAGACCGTAAAACTAAAATCTACAATTTTAGTTACTTAATAGGGGGTATTTTCTGTTTTATAAATTGTGTAGACTGTATAACTCTCTATCAACCAATAAAAATAAAAATAAAAAAATACTTTCATTCGTTTTTTAACAGATTTTTAATTATCTCAATAGAGACGAAGTTGGAATATTTATTGTAGGAGAACCGGGAAATCAAGGCACCTACAGGGCTTACGACCTGTCATCGGCTGGTTTACGTGATCACTTTATGCGCTTGCGCAACGTTCACCAATTATGCCTTTTTAATGAGATCCCTATCAATTCAATTTTGAAACTTCTATATATTGTAATACTGAAATTCTTTTCGCTTGAAAATAAGGAATTTTTACTACAGCCATCTATGTGTGAAATTATGAACAACAATCTTATTATTTTTTATTTATTTTATTGTAATGCCATCTATTGAGAGAATTGTTTTTTTTTGTAAATAATGAAAGCTACAATTCTTATATGTGAGGTGACAATGCATTTTTCGCATAGAACTCACCCCTGAATTGCGCCAGACTTATAAGGTCATTTTTGTCTTATTTACCTACTTGTACCAATGTGTAAGTAATCGAATATATTTTTATTATTGCATATGCGCAAACATTGGATTTTTTTCCCACCTCACATATAAGAATTGTAGCTTTCATTATTTACAAAAAAAAAACAATTCTCTCAATAGATGGCGTTACAATAAAATAAATAAAAAATAATAAGATTGTTGTTCATAATTTCACCCATAGATGGCTGTAGTAAAAATTCCTTATTTTCAAGCGAAAAGAATTTTAGTATTACAATATATAGAAGTTTCAAAATTGAATTGATAGGGATCTCATTAAAAAGGCATAATTGGTGAACGTTGCGCAAGCGCATAAAGTGATCACGTAAACCAGCCGATGACAGGTCGTAAGCCCTGTAGGTGCCTTGATTTCCCGGTTCTCCTACAGTAAATATTCCAACTTCGTCTCTATTGAGATAATTAAAAATCTGTTAAAAAACATCTTTGACTCCCGACAGGGAAAAAAATCCAATGTTTGCGCATATGCAATAATAAAAATATATTCGATTACTTTCATTCGTCTTTAAATATATTTGTTGCATATGTGAACATTGCTCAAGCGCACAAAGTGATCACGTCGATGACAGATCGTAAGCCCTGTAGGTGCCTTGAGTTCCTGGTTCTCCTATAATATTCCAACTTTGTCTCTATTGAGATATTAAAAACTTGTCAAAAAAATATCATTGACAGGGAAAAAATTTAATGTTTGCGTTATGCAACTTAAAAAAATATTCTATTTATGATTCCTTGATGAAGGATACAGCTATCTGTTTCAATTACTTTATTGTATAATTACAGTGCTCAATTTATCGAGGATGTTCGCCACGTAATGGGTCTTCCAGAATGGATGCTGACTGTGGACTCTCGTAAGACTAAGACCCTCCACCAAGGCGCCTGTATACAGTTCCTGCTTCACTTCAAGGGACCTCAGGCCAATCAGCTGGAGATGGACTTCTCAAAGCTGTTGGCCACCGGTAGACTGGATCAGCCCAGTGTCTACATTCCCGGATTCGTGGACACAAAGAGAAAAAAAACACTTTCGTACAGACAGTGTGGTGTCAGAGATCCCAATGAAAAACGTAAAGAAACCCATGATAACGTTAAGTTTATCTCCCTTTTGCATGGATTTAAAAAAAAAAAAATTCAAAAATAACATAATTACTCCTCATTAACCTAGTATCATGCTGAGATTGTATTCAGAAAGTTTTATTACAATGTATCTCTGTGTGTATGCTTGTGCTGTTTGCTATGTACTGTGTGCTATGTACGGCGTGTTTATTTTACTTTATCGATTATAGACTAAAGTACTCAATCGATTCCTTTCAAATTTTACAAATATGTATATCTAATACTCACTTAGACCCCATTAGATTTTGAAGGATATCTGAATAGTGCTTCTCAATTTTTTTAACTGTCAAATATTTCAAAGTGACCCCGAGCTCAGTAGCCTTACTCTTGAAACTCGAATCCGATCCCGATTTCAAATTTTCATTTAGAACTTACCTCTCTGTCGCCTGCGTACATTCAAATGAACGATTATTCCTATCTATATTGTATTAAAACATACCTATCTACCGTATTCATTCTCCGTTACAAAGGTAGGTTCTTAGCGAGTCAGATCGTATTGGGATCGGATTTGCAGTGGAGAGTAAGGCCACAGGAAACATAATAATTGAAATTTTTACTTTCAAAATGGTAAAAAGGCACATCACTTTCATAAAATGGCATTGAAGAGATATCAAGTTTTCATAATAAAATATTTAATTAAAAATATAATTTAACAAATTCATTTCATGAAAATGCTGAATACTTTCCATTTAAAATTTGAATACTTTATAGAATGACTCGTTAGTGAGGAGTTTAGCGTTGGCCACAACCCACTCGTTTTTATATACATTAAAAATCTTTTACAAATTTAACACAAACAATCAATATATAATAAAAATATAAAATAATAAAACAACATATTACCATCTACCAGAGTGCAAGCACTTGTGTGTTAGTGCCTTTTCACACAACCCGGTTGCCGGGTAGCCGGCGCCGTGTAACTGGCAGTGAAGTGTATGGGCATGCATGCCGGTGCGCGTGAAAGTTACCATGCGTGCCCTAACACATCGCTGCTAGTTATCCGGCGCCGGCTACCCGGCAAACCGTATCGTGTGAAAAGGCTCTAAAGAAGTTAATTACACCTATAGAATTATTAATTATTTTAATGTTAATTTCTTTTTGTTTCAGAATCGTCGTCACGTCGTAATCCATTTCAATTTGCATTTTCAGGATCTGAGAGAATACATCAAACATGGAGTTACATTGTTATAGTACATATTTTATTATCGTATACATTCCTATTTTATTATTAAGCAATTATATGGCTGTTTATATTATGAAAATGTACATTGTGTAGTCATATGTTTTATACTTTATTTACAAAATAAAATTTGATTTTATAATAAAGTGGGTGATCTGTTTTCTTTTTATTTTCAAAAGGTGATATTTCATATATTTTTTTTATTCATCAATCTTACTGCAGCCCAAATTGAGTCTTGAACCTCCTTCAACTTTTGTCTGTGTAATATATTGATGTAGCGCCTTTCAACAGGCAATCTGTATAGCATTTTATGAGATTGTCTGTGTAATATATTGATGTAGCGCCTTTCAACAGGCAATCTGTATAGCATTTTATGAGATTGTCTGTGTAATATATTGATGTAGCGCCTTTCAACAGGCAATCTGTATAGCATTTTATGAGATTGTCTGTGTAATATATTGATGTAGCGCCTTTCAACAGGCAATCTGTATAGCATTTTATGAGATTGCACGAACAGGAAATCGGCATTCGTCGGGAGTAGGGAGAGTGATATAAAGGAATGTCTGGGGTAAGAGTTTATGTTGACCAAATTAGTCAACACAAAGCAGTCGCGTTTATTGCAGGCTAAAGAGTATTCTATACCTACCTACTATTATTATTCTATGGTTCAGAATAACCAAAATGTGTATTCATTTCAATACAATCGTAGATATTTCAGAATAACCACCATTATGTATAATAAAATATGTCTGCTAACAGTAAGAAGCAACACTCATATAAAATGCATCTCGCTCTCGCACAACCTATAATCCAGCTGTCGATTCGTTCAAGAGAATGAAATTCTATTGAAGGAAGAGGCAGTTTAAATCCAAGATGCGTGTATGAAGGAATTGTATGCAGGGTCTACTTTTTTCACGGCTTTTCCAACTTTGAAGTCAAAAAACACCAATTTAGAGGCTTCGCAGCATATATGTTCCATATACGGATTTACTCAGAATTCGGAGTAGAACATTTTGTGTGTCTGTGTGTCCGTCCCCCCTTATAACTTTTGATCCGCTCAATTTACACTGCCCAAAATTTCAGAATTTATAAATAGTTAAAAGTTTTATACTCAGAATTGTGAATTATTGTTTCAGTCAGGGGTTATTAATTTTTGAATATTATAAAATTACTTAAAAAAATTAAGTAAAAACACATTTTTTTTTTTTAACTTTATTCCACTAATTTAAAATGTTGACCACTGACGCGTTTCGCTCAAAGAGCATCTACTGAGACCATTCAGTAGATGCTCTTTGAGCGAAACGCGTCGAGTTTAACTGCCTATATTTCCATTTTTTTTTAAAAATATCGAAAAATGCCGAAACACCCATACTAGATAATTTAATTTTGTATAAAAAATATTAAAATTATAGTAGTACATCTCAAAATTTTTTTAACAATTTTTATAAAAATTGAATTTAGTGACGACATTGCTTCATACAATTTTTATGGCAGTCGCCAATACACAATAATATAATGTAAGAAGACTTAATAGTTTTATACTTAAATCTCCAAAAATACATACCATCATGCTATTTTCATATTCCGGGTAGGAGAAAAGGACTGACCTCCATACTGTGCTATCTTGACATACATACCTACATGTGTTGTATAGAAAACAGAATATCTTAAAATATTCAATAATTTGGATTTAAGTGTTTATAGTTTGGTACTTATTCTTCAACTATACATACTATTGTTATCGACAGTTGGATCTCTTATTACACTTGGACTTATTAACAATCTTTACAGATATCCCCACACGTCAGCCTTGTCACACATATTTATACAAGCAACATTCAGAATTATTATGATATGTATTAAAGCACTCAATTTTTAATACCGTCGAATATAATTCTGTATAGGTATCTGATTTCTCTATAAGAATTTATTTTAAAGTACATAGTTGTATTAAAAGAATATCTTATTTCATTAATTATTAAATATATTAGAAAGATAAATATATACCTAGTTGCAAATAATATTGTTGATGTTACGGGCTTGAAAATATTTGTGGGCGTGCCTACCCCACCATGCGCTTCATTTTGTGTTAGAGCTACGCTACTTCTACAGTTTTTTTTCTGTGCCTGTCATACAAACATCGTCTTATTACAAATTCAAGTGATTTCATTCCAACTTCTTCTTCTTTTGACTTAGTTCTGCCATATACCTACAGGTCTCAATTACGTCTTGCATATGCCAAAGTTGGCTGCGTCATTCTTACATATATGTTTCTCAACAATCTGTACTAAAATTTAAATGAGTCTAATAATATATGGCATGTTTCTGTATATTTGCCCTCTAGTTGCCAGATTATTCCGTGTGTCAATTGTGTAATTTTCTGAGCGTTGTGCTCCCAACTTTTTGTCCGTCCTGAATGAGTAGCAGCCTCTCTGTGTAATGGTGCTGGATGAGGTGTTGAATGGTGAGGAAGCTCTGCTCTCCGGGTTTGCTGAAGCCGAGGGCCAAGCGACCGTCCTCACGTCTCCTGCAACCAATGTTGTAGATGCGTCCCTGATATGTGAGTGTCACCGTGTATAAGTGCGTACTCTGCAAAACAAATAATATATATCTTTACTATAGCTATGTGCAAATATTTTGAAATGTTTGCAAGAAGTGGAAAATTTGGACATATAGTATCATATAGATCCATAGTGATCAAAGTCGAGCCTGCTCACACTACGGTCGCTTTCCAGTTCAGTGCTGACCGTTGCCGTACCACGTGACCGAGCCGGACAACTCACACAGCCAATCATCTCGTTTTCCCCGCATATCAACATAATATCGCCATCGACAGTTGGATCTCATGTGTTTCATGCAACTAGTCACAGATCTGATGATACTATTTAAAATAATAAAATGGGTGGATGGATGGATGGATGGCAGAGCGGTTAGCGCGCTGGGTTAGTAATCCAGTGGTCGCGAGTTCGAATCCTGCCTCGACCGATCTCGTTCACCTATAGGACAAGCATTTATGCTTAGTTTAGGGAACGTAGGAAGATGTATATGTACTTGTTTAACAAGGACATATTCATTTTTTTATTAAAAAAAAAAAAAAAATAGAACATAATAATAATATTGAACATAATATTAATAGATGAACTAAATATTATTTCTCGAATTCAAATAAAAGTATAAATTAGAAACAACTTATATACAACTCACTTCATCCAATGAACTTACTCGGTAGATTTTCATATTTTCTTTTGATTGAAAGAAAAATGTACTTCGAAGGCATTGTAGTTTTTTTTAATTAAATTACAATAAAAAAATAATAAGGGGTTACATTAAAACTAATAACTAACAAATAATTGCTGGGCTTTACGCGCGCCTTGGAAGATACTTTTCGAACCATGAAGCATTGAAAAATATTTTCGTTCGGCGTACATAATTTTTTTTTGTGTCCTATCTAGAGTCCAAACTATAAGTCCGATCGACTTCATATTAACATCATAATATGTGTAAAGTGCATAGACCTAGAGCTGATTAGTTTTCCATAGATATCCGTAAATTTCTTCTCTGTGATTTCATCTGTACAAATTTTCAAAATACTCTGACGGTCTGGAAAATCGAGTTTTTTGTATACTGTTTGAAATTTTGATACAACAAAAACACACTCATCTAAAATGCATTCAAGGATTGTGAAAATTTAAAGAAATAAATCTATGGTTTGCCATATCAATGTGAAATAAATTTCATATTTGTATGAAAAATGTATATAACAGAAGTAAAATAGCTTCTGTAAGGGAAAATTGAGTGATTAACTTCATATTGATATTGTATGTGTCTCTATAGACAAGTGTATTTTTTACTCTCCACTTCTATCTTCCTCAAGAGGTAGGCAGTGAGAACCGAACACCACATTCTTCTATCTTGACACATATTGCCTCATCAACATTGATACACTGTCTTATGCATGCTCATCTTGCTAGTAATGCAATTTTACTTAAAATTTCTCAACAGGTATCATGTAGAAAATGCATACAATTTTGTGTGTATGGTCATTATAGTTTTGTGTGTACTTTTGTCCTCTGGGAATCTTATATTTTTTAACAGATTTTTAATTATTGTTTACGCATATGCAATAATAAAAATATTCGATCTTATATTTGTTTAAGAATCTAATAGAAATGTTCTTTATAAAAATGCATTTGGAGATTGTCAACCTTTCAAGAAGAAAAAATGAACAATTACTATGGTGTGGAGAGTTTAGTGTTGGCTACAACCCACTCGTTTTATAAACGGTTGTGGGCCCAACGGTATAATACTCCTCACTACCAAGTCACTCTGCAAAGTATTCAAATCATGTATGGAAAATTTTCAGCATTTTCATGAAATGAGTTTGTTAAATTATTTTTTATTGAAATATTTTATATTATGAAAAACTTGATGATTCTTCAATGCTATTTTATTTTAAAAATATCAAATTTATAGTTTCCTGAGCTTGGGGTCACTTTGAAATATTTGACAGTTACAAGAAATAGAAGTACTATTCAGATATCCCTCAAAAGATAATGGGGTCTGATAGTGTATTCTATGGGTCTAAGCGAGTATTAGAGATACTTATAAAAAACATGAAAAATTTGAAAATAATCGAATAAGTTTAGTATAATTTTCGTCAAACATCCTGAACGAGCTTCCGGTTGGGCAAATTTGTGTCTTTTTGCTTCTTTGGTTTACGTGCAAATCGCCCCCCTTCTCGCCATGGAGTAAGGAATATTGTACCGTGTTCTCGGCTAAAAGTTATTTGGCGACATTTTTACTTTAGCACACATTAAACAGCACACGCACAGATACATTGTGATGAAACTTTCAAAAAATTAATCTCAACGTGATACTAGTCGATAATCTGTAATAAAAAAAACAACCTTAAAATTGCGAATTCATAGCTTCTTACTATATCCCCTCGGGTTAGTGAGGAGTAAAAATAATGATTAAGAATAATATTATGTATTTACGTAGATATTTAGTCACCAGATGCGAACTATTTACCGCCATTTTACAGACAGTATTAGACAATGTTATAACGGAAGGTACCTAATAATACACAAGTAGTATAATATATCTACATAGTAGCGGGTAAGAGCGGTACGGAAAGCGGCCGATAGAGCGAGACGCGCTCTAACTGCTACACGATGATCACAAACTTGTAAAACACATTTTAAGATTTTGTTGTTTATTTATTTTGCTTTGATACTTGAACGTGGTAACTAATTATTTATATGTTACGAAAAAAGAATAAGGGCAGAACGCCTGTTGTTTTTGCTTTAATTCTAAAAATTAAAACATTGGTTCGTATTGCATACTGCAGATCAAATTATGAACAGGTCAAAGTCTTCTTCTTATAATTTGTTTATATAGAACTTAGAGCCCTCTACACTAGCAATCTCGGCACCATAGTGCAAAAAGAACAATCGACGAATGTGAATAAAAGATTCACACTCGTGAACTGTCATTGAGATGTGACCAAGATCTCTGTGAAAAATAAATTAACGGGAATCTACCAATAGTAAGGCATGAAGAACTTCTTGAAGGTTTTAAAATCCGCATGACTAATAGGATATTGTGAATATTGTTATTATTTATTCAAAAAAACATAAAACACAAGTTACATATCATCACGCCATGTCTTTTAGGGGATAAGCTCATAGAACCGAGCGCCAGACTCCTCTATTTTTACTTCCTTTGCATCCATGCATCGAACACAAGTTCATTATTTAAGTTCATTATTTATTACATTCATGCATTTTATTTAATGGCATCCATTTACGCGTGGTTTGAAGGGCTTTGTAACTATTAACACGAAAAATAATATAAATCAAATCACAGTACAAATGAACAGTAATAATACCTACCATAAAGGATTTTGTATTGCTACAGCTAACAAGACATCCAATAACAAGTTGCCAGTATCTGGATACTTGATGATATTTACCATCTTATAAATCCAGACATGGCGCCCTCAGAAAATTTTCCAAGGGGGGGGGGGGGGGTGGGGGGGCAATTTTTAGTAATGTTTTAATGCAGACGGCAGGTAAAGAATGATCGGCCCGAGCAATGTGGCGAGGGGGCCGAACGCTTGACGCTCACGTCACACCGGTGCGTCGCCAATCTGGCGATGATGTTGCTCCAGGCTGGCCAATGTTCTGTCTCTACACACTTTCTTTATGCTAACACAAAGTGATTTAAAATAAAACACATTCTTTGACTATTTTAAATCAATCCAGGGGGGGGACAAGTGCCTGCGGGCACCCATGAATCCAGATTGAAAACAAAACTGTGTTGCTACCGGGAATCGAACCCTGGACCCTTGGCTTTGCAGTATAATAAACTAAGTAACTGATCAACGAAGGCCGAAAATGCAAAAAAAAATATTATTTAGACATGCGAGAATTTACCTATTCAATTTTACATTATAAAGATAAATCCGTTTTATAACTAGGTAATGTAACTACAACTTAGTATTTGATATATTTTAAACTGCTTAGATTATAATATATGATACAGATACATAGTCAGCGCAATGAATGTATGCCAACTAAAACTACGCTGAAACAGACGAATTTCTAGTATACGTACATCTACCGATATGCACACCTACATAAAACGTATACCAACCGATCTACCGGCTCACACACACACACATGTAAAAAAAAACTTGGCATACATTTGAATTCGAAATTTGTACTACACGCGGCTTCTGTACATTATAATTCTATGTTAAATTGTTTTTATTTTATGTAAAATTGTCGACCTCAATACAAATGGTTGATTATTATTTAAGATTAATATTATATTGTTTGTAAATTAAATGAATAAATAAATAACGATATATTATATTTCTGAACCACACTGTGAATTGACGCCGCCCAACCGCTGTGAGAAAATACTGTTCAAGCGACAAGCGTCCATAGAAGCGGTGAGTGTGTTGTTTTCGTTTCATTATAGTGTAAAAACGAAAATATGTATTTATATGTTCATATACTTCACTGTAAAATAACAAATTTAATATAAAATTGTGTTCAAT
The DNA here is from genome assembly GCA_963576475.1 of Molanna angustata. Lineage (NCBI taxonomy): Eukaryota > Metazoa > Arthropoda > Insecta > Trichoptera > Molannidae > Molanna > Molanna angustata. The sequence continues at coordinate 23,686,740 of OY754987.1, forward strand.
ACGAGGTAAATGCCAGTTTTCTGGGTGTTTAAGTGAAATATAACGCGAATAATATTGACGTTTACGCTGTCGGCCATTGTTTATATAAGACGCTTCGGAACCGCTTTGTGAGTGATATAAGATAAGGTATACCTAATAATATTATTTAGGTATATAACGTGTCTCACTGTGTTGTCAGGCTTGTAAAATATATAACGGTGTTTACATTAAAATAAATAGATTTCCTTTATTGAAATAAGTACCTACGTAAATCAACGAGCATGTATGAGACGATGCATGGATGTACAGGAAGCTAGGAATGTGAGCAAAAATAGAGGAGTATGGCGCTCGGTTCTCTCTGCTTACTCCCGTAAGGGATATGGCGTGATGGTTTGTATGCATGTAGGTATATAAATTATTATTTATACGTAATATTTTAATGGTTACTTTTATTACAACCTACTCTCCTATTGTATGCAGAATTTTACGAATATTACGTACACACATACCATAACTGCATATCCCACAGTATAGGGTAACCAGCGACAGGTGTTTGGAAAGCACTGTTGAGGAAATAATGTTTTGTGAATGATTTTTAAGACGCCATTCTTGTGAATTCAAAATTATACTCTATGCTTCATAATATTTTTATATTTTGTTACTTTTATCCATAGATTTTTATTACGATAAAAATCTATGCTTTTATCTCTATCTTAATCTCTAAGCACGTCTATTTTTTTATTTTTAACTTTTTTTTTATTTAAGTTTAATTTATAAAACATAAAAAAAATTATCAAAAAATATAGAAAAAGATACACAGTAAGTAAAAACATATTTCCCTTTACCAGAGTACAAGCACTCGTGTGTAAAGGAGTCATTTAAAAACAGAAATACAAAATATTATACATATATGTACTTACATAATTATTATCTATACAAAAAGAAGTTAATATTATTTAAAAATCAGTCAAATTTAATATGTTTATTTTATTTTTCTTTTGAATTCATTATATTCATTTGGCAGTCTCAAATCTGTTTCAAGTTGGTTGAACCCAAAGACCTTTATTATAACGAATTTGGTTGAACCACACCACCCCATTGTACGTGTAGTAGTACTGTGCAAAACTTGTATATGTTAACGGGGTACACAGTTGACCCCCTACATGTCATATATTATATTAGTTTGTCTATCACTCGTCACACGTCTACTTGTATAATATGTTAACGGGGTACACAGTTGACCCCCTACATGTCATATATTATATTAGTTTGTCTATCACTCGTCACACGTCTACTTGTATATGTTAACGGGGTACACAGTTGACCCCCTACATGTCATATATTATATTAGTTTGTCTATCACTCGTCACACGTCTACTTGTATATGTTAACGGGGTACACAGTTGACCCCCTACATGTCATATATTATATTAGTTTGTCTATCACTCGTCACACGTCTACTTGTATAATGTTAACGGGGTACACAGTTGACCCCCTACATGTCATAATATATTATATTAGTTTGTCTATCACTCGTCACACGTCTACTTGTATATGTTAACGGGGTACACAGTTGACCCCCTACATGTCATATATTATATTAGTTTGTCTATCACTCGTCACACGTCTACTTGTATATGTTAACGGGGTACACAGTTGACCCCCTACATGTCATATATTATATTAGTTTGTCTATCATTCGTCACACGTCTACTTGTATATGTTAACGGGGTACACAGTTGACCCCTACATGTCATATATTATATTAGTTTGTCTATCACTCGTCACACGTCTACTTGTATATGTTAACGGGGTACACAGTTGACCCCCTACATGTCATATATTATATTAGTTTGTCTATCACTCGTCACACGTCTACTTGTATAATGTTAACGGGGTACACAGTTGACCCCCTACATGTCATATATTATATTAGTTTGTCTATCACTCGTCACACGTCTACTTGTATAATGTTAACGGGGTACACAGTTGACCCCCTACATGTCATATATTATATTAGTTTGTCTATCACTCGTCACACGTCTACTTGTATATGTTAACGGGGTACACAGTTGACCCCCTACATGTCATATATTATATTAGTTTGTCTATCACTCGTCACACGTCTACTTGTATAATGTTAACGGGGTACACAGTTGACCCCCTACATGTCATATATTATATTAGTTTGTCTATCACTCGTCACACGTCTACTTGTATATGTTAACGGGGTACACAGTTGACCCCTACATGTCATATATTATATTAGTTTGTCTATCACTCGTCACACGTCTACTTGTATATGTTAACGGGGTACACAGTTGACCCCCTACATGTCATATATTATATTAGTTTGTCTATCACTCGTCACACGTCTACTTGTATAATGTTAACGGGGTACACAGTTGACCCCCTACATGTCATATATTATATTAGTTTGTCTATCACTCGTCACACGTCTACTTGTATAATGTTAACGGGGTACACAGTTGACCCCCTACATGTCATATATTATATTAGTTTGTCTATCACTCGTCACACGTCTACTTGTATATGTTAACGGGGTACACAGTTGACCCCTACATGTCATATATTATATTAGTTTGTCTATCACTCGTCACACGTCTACTTGTATATGTTAACGGGGTACACAGTTGACCCCCTACATGTCATATATTATATTAGTTTGTCTATCACTCGTCACACGTCTACTTGTATAATGTTAACAGGGTACACAGTTGACCCCCTACATGTCATATATTATATTAGTTTGTCTATCACTCGTCACACGTCTACTTGTATATGTTAACGGGGTACACAGTTGACCCCCTACATGTCATATATTATATTAGTTTGTCTATCACTCGTCACACGTCTACTTGTATAATGTTAACGGGGTACACAGTTGACCCCCTACATGTCATATATTATATTAGTTTGTCTATCACTCGTCACACGTCTACTTGTATATGTTAACGGGGTACACAGTTGACCCCCTACATGTCATATATTATATTAGTTTGTCTATCACTCGTCACACGTCTACTTGTATATGTTAACGGGGTACACAGTTGACCCCCTACATGTCATATATTATATTAGTTTGTCTATCACTCGTCACACGTCTACTTGTATAATGTTAACGGGGTACACAGTTGACCCCCTACATGTCATATATTATATTAGTTTGTCTATCACTCGTCACACGTCTACTTGTATATGTTAACGGGGTACACAGTTGACCCCCTACATGTCATATATTATATTAGTTTGTCTATCACTCGTCACACGTCTACTTGTATAATGTTAACGGGGTACACAGTTGACCCCCTACATGTCATATATTATATTAGTTTGTCTATCACTCGTCACACGTCTACTTGTATATGTTAACGGGGTACACAGTTGACCCCCTACATGTCATATATTATATTAGTTTGTCTATCACTCGTCACACGTCTACTTGTATAATGTTAACGGGGTACACAGTTGACCCCCTACATGTCATATATTATATTAGTTTGTCTATCACTCGTCACACGTCTACTTGTATATGTTAACGGGGTACACAGTTGACCCCTACATGTCATATATTATATTAGTTTGTCTATCACTCGTCACACGTCTACTTGTATATGTTAACGGGGTACACAGTTGACCCCCTACATGTCATATATTATATTAGTTTGTCTATCACTCGTCACACGTCTACTTGTATAATGTTAACGGGGTACACAGTTGACCCCCTACATGTCATATATTATATTAGTTTGTCTATCACTCGTCACACGTCTACTTGTATAATGTTAACGGGGTACACAGTTGACCCCTACATGTCATATTAGTTTGTCTATCACTCGTCACACGTCTACTTGTATATGTTAACGGGGTACACAGTTGACCCCCTACATGTCATATATTATATTAGTTTGTCTATCACTCGTCACACGTCTACTTGTATAATGTTAACGGGGTACACAGTTGACCCCCTACATGTCATATATTATATTAGTTTGTCTATCACTCGTCACACGTCTACTTGTATATGTTAACGGGGTACACAGTTGACCCCCTACATGTCATATATTATATTAGTTTGTCTATCACTCGTCACACGTCTACTTGTATAATGTTAACGGGGTACACAGTTGACCCCTACATGTCATATTAGTTTGTCTATCACTCGTCACACGTCTACTTGTATATGTTAACGGGGTACACAGTTGACCCCCTACATGTCATATATTATATTAGTTTGTCTATCACTCGTCACACGTCTACTTGTATAATGTTAACGGGGTACACAGTTGACCCCCTACATGTCATATATTATATTAGTTTGTCTATCACTCGTCACACGTCTACTTGTATATGTTAACGGGGTACACAGTTGACCCCCTACATGTCATATATTATATTAGTTTGTCTATCACTCGTCACACGTCTACTTGTATATGTTAACGGGGTACACAGTTGACCCCCTACATGTCATATATTATATTATTTTGTCTATCACTCGTCACACGTCTTTATGTATTTGAAATACCACTAGTACCTATTTTTACAAGTCGGCACTTGAAATTCAAGAAATAGTATAAATAAAAAGAAAATAAAGATTACATATGAAATAGTAAATGTTAACAAATAAGATTAAAATGATGACAAAAAGGACAAGGGAAGGAATTATCAATGTTGTATGACAATGTTTTCATTAATATGTAATTTTGTATTGTGAAAATAGTGTAGTGTTTGTAATTCAGTGGTCGCGATTTCGAATTGCAGTTCACCTATAGCACAAGCATTTATGCTTAGTTTAGGGAACGTCTGATGATGTAAATGTACTAAATGAAGATGTTATTTTTTTAACACAACCACATTAACATATTCTGTCACTATTGTACAATGTTCTCCCGAATCCAAACCTGCCACATTTACTCTAAAACAAATTAACTTATTTATGCAATCATGGACTTCCACTCCGATCTACTGAACGTACAACACTATCCATTCCTAGCTATAATACATCATTTTATAATTTATCAGATCTTTGTTCGAAGTACCTACAATCAGCAACATTATGGAATAGTCTAAGTCTGAATATTGCGTCGTCTAATTCACTTTGTATTTTCAAGAAAAAACTAAAGAAGGAATATTTATCCCTGTACACCAGCCCCCCTAGACAACATGCCATTTAAGCTAAGCGTTATATCGCTAAGCGATAGTAAATGTATGGAATTGGTGGCTATGACATCACGTGACAGCCACCAATTTCATACATTTCTATCGCTTAGCGATATAACGCTTAGCTTCAATGACATGTTGTCTAGGGGGGCTGATCCCGATATTCTCTCCTTGTCATTGAAGTATTTCTTTTGTTTTACTTGTATCTTAGTGTTATTTATATTTTCTTTGTTTTCTTTTGCTCTTTTTTTGTTATTAATTTTGTCATACTTTGTAATCTGGTTGGTTGGAAGAAATTGCCTAACGGCAATAAGCCACAGAAAGATGATTAAATGAATAAACATGCAGCATGTGTCATGGTTCCATTTAATAAGTAATACACACAGCTAGGGCTGGAGACATACGATTACTACATAAAATGAGTCGGTTGTGGCCAACGCTAAACTCTCCACTACACAATGAAGCTTCCCTGCTAATATTACACTCTAATATCAATATGAAATCAAATAACTTAATATTGCCAAACATAAAAAATTCTCTTGTTATATATACATATTTTTCATACGAAAATCTATTATTATGAACATAATTTTTCAAACGGTCGTATGTTTTTCTTTTAACGTTGACCAACTTTGAATGCAGTTTTTTGAAGATTATTGGTATTGTATAAATAGTTTAAACAAAATTAAAATATCTTAAATTTCCAGGTTGCGAGAGCATTTTTTCAGTTTTAACAGATGGAAACATTGAGAAAAAATGAACCGTTGTCTATGGAAAACTAATCAGCTCTAAGTTTATACATATATACTTCACACATATGGTATCAATATTAAATTCATCGGTCTTTTAGTTTGATCTGTACAGAGGACACAAATTTTCATATTTGTGTACGGCATACGGGATACAGGATACACACAAAAACATCACAACGAAACTCAAAGTATGCACTCTCTACATGATACCCATTGAGAAATTGATGTAAAAAATACTCTTAAAAAACGTGAAATCATGAATGGGTGATGAACCTCATTTGTGAACTATGTAAAATGTTATTTTGTCAGTTGTATTTTCGGATACCCAGCTCTTACGGGACATCCGAAAACAATAATAGATAATAATGACGAAAGCAATATTCTAAGACGGTGCCTCACAACTAATATTAATATTTTTTTCTCAAAATAATCTAATGTTGTTACGATATTTCTTCAGATTGGTGAAGTTTCATCTGTCCGAAGTTTACCAGAAAGACAACAACTCTGGCAAATCCAAAGAAGACGTCCAGTGAAGCAGCCAGCAGGGGTAGGATGGACACTGAGGTCCTCATCGCCGAGGTCGGCAAGAGAGGGATACTTTGGGACAGAACCAACAGACTTCACCACAACAGAGTCATGATTCACAAGTCATGGACAGAAATATCACTTATACTTGATTGTTCCGGTTAGTATTTTGTTCTTAATTCATCACTTTGAATCCTTTTGTCCTCTGCACTACGTAGGCCTCCCCTCTCCGACTCCATTCCTCCAGTTCCTGTGCGAATCCCATCCACTGGGGTCCAGCGAATCTTTTGATGTCGTCCATCAATCTGTTAGGCCTTGTGGTCTCTTATCGCCTCTTGGTCTCCAGCAGTCTTCGTCCATCATCTTTCATTTTTGCTAATTTTCCTGCTCATCTTCCCTTTGTTTCTCACTAAATTCTCTCTCTCTCTCTCTCCTCCTTCAAACGAGCCAAAAGCAATTGAGTTTGTGGGACAGAGATTACTAATATAAACTAAATTACATTTTTTAAATCTCTAAAAGATGAACAAAAGATGTCTGGGAAGGAAAAGGAAAGATAGACAAAGATAGTGAATCCAACGACACGGGATGACAATCGAATATGACTTAACAATAATCCATCTTTCGGATCAGATTTTATTCCAGCTTCCATAGTTTTGTAGTTGTTACGATACATATGTTTTTATTTTGTTTGTTTACAGTAAAAGAAGCGCGGACCAAGTGGAAAAATTTGAAAGATCACTTTCGAAAGGAATTTAAGAAAGAGCAGATCCGACAGGAAACAAACGTCTTGGAGGACACCAGCGAAGTTTCATGGTGTCACTTCAAGTCACTGATGTTCCTACAAGACCAGATGATCTGCTCAGCGAGCAAATCCTCGAAGTCGCTCCAGGACGCGACCACAGTGAAAACGGAACTATCCGACAAGAATGAAGAAATACTCAACGGCGAATTCGAAGTACCGGTGAGAGACGACGACTTAATGGACAGCGATTCGAATTTCTACAAAGTTGACAAGTCGGAAGTTTTTGTCGTGGATGCACCTGATAACGACCCTTTACCTACAGATCCAATACCCAACGAAGAACTGTTTGATACAAACAGTCCGGTGAAACCATCAACGGGCGAAGGAGCCAACGAATTCCGTCCGAAGATAAAGTCGAAAACTCGAAACAACAACATTTCGTCTCCGCGTGGTCCGCCGAAGAAGAAGCAGAAGACGTTCGGGGGTAGCTACGATGTGATGAGCGATTACGGAAAGATGGCTGGGATCGACAAGAAAACTGGGAAGCCCAATGAAAACTATCATTTTGTTATGACTCTGCTGCCGCATTTGGACCGCCTAACTCCGGCCAAGAGGTTGACGGTGCAGATCAAGATACAGCAGGCAGTTTTCTCTGCTATTTACGGCAACGACAGATCTTCCTCAGACTCTACACCAAGTTACGACTCAGCGTCGTCGTATTAAACTTATTCTTTGTTATAATCTGTGATATCGATTTAGTTTTAGGTTCATCCAAGATTTGATTTAAGTTTTTGATCTTGTATTTTTTTTTTGAAAAGTACGTTTAATATGTTTTATAACATATCGTAATACAATATGTATGATGTGTTGATTATTCAAACTGAAATTATGATTTGATAACACGATTTTTACAAAAACACAGCTTTGTTTTCACTAATCATGTTTTGATCTAACTTTAGATTTATGAAAAATCCTTTTTTTTGGAAAATTCTAAATTTGCTGATGAATAAACTGATGACGCATACCCTGGACAAAAAAATGGCTACACGTTAAAATAATCGTTTTGGATTGACTTAGAAACTTACCAGATCTCAGTTCCACTGTAGTGCATCAGCAAGACCGGGCTCGTGATGTGTATTTAAGGGCTACAGTAGTGATATTTTTATAAAACTCATTACAATTTTCAAAGTAAATATCTTACCTGACTAGATGGTCTTAGTATAAATGTCCCATCTGCATGTCCTTCTAATAGTTCTTCTGCTTCTTTTCTCCCAACTTCCATATAGTAAAATTCGTTTTCCACCGGAACTGGGAGAGGTCTGTCGATCATGGTCTTTCTTATTGCTTCTTTTTTTCTTTTCGCGCTGTTTCTGAGTGACTCGTTCCATTTGTGAAGAGTGTCGAACGGTCTATCATTAGTATTGTTATTGTCTGTTCCGGCACATTTATCAAACGTGAAGTCTTTCGGTTCTTTATTTTTGAACGACCTGACTGGAACATTCGGTTTGGGCTGTCTCACGGTTGGAGTCGGCGGAATCTGTGGCTTTTTGCTTATTGGCGGTTTGAGAGGGATCATATTCGAGTTCATTCTGTCATTTTTCTGGACGTCGTCAGGTGATTTTTGGATATCTGTAAATTTAAAGAGTTATTATTAGCAATTTGCTGTCTGCAGTTCTTTATTATTCAATAATGTCATGATTAATTATTAAATTAAATAACCCACGTGCTTTATTAGGTACCAATAACATATTATTTTATATATGTTATAATATTATTTTCTCGTATTTTTTTAGATCTTACTTTATTATTTCACTCTTTATTTTCCTCCCAATATTAGTTTGTTGTACTGTTGTAAAATTTATTTAATTTAATTGTTTCGTTGAATTTTTGAAGATATTTTAAATGATAAGCAATATTATTGGGTGTATGGATTCGTATATGCATAATTTAATGTTTTTTTTTTACTTTGTATAGCTTTTGTTTCCTTTTAAAATAAATAAACAAATTATTAATTATGGTCAAATACAGATAATGCACCTTCTATCTCTGGAACAAATATGTTTTAACCTATGTATTTATTGGTCGAGGTTATACGTCGTAGGGCGTTTTTGATAATCATCATAATGCAATGAGTACTTTAATAAATAAAAATACAACCATATCAGAAATACACAACCTCAATAAAATTTCTTAAAATTTCCACTGCTGGATCATGTCAACTTCATAATTGATACATGAAATTGACAGAGAATAGGTTAAGTAGTGAATGTAAAAGTTGTAAACATTTATTGAGGCAAAGCTGTTAACACAAAAACGAATGAGGAAACAAGAGAATAGTTGCTATTTTTGCAGAATTTATTATATAATCAAATTGACCTTTGCCGTTGACGGGAGGCGGTCTTGGAATGCTGACATCATGACCCATAGCTGTGAAACAAATAAGGTCAGCCAGTTCTGTGCAGAGTCTCTGGGTCAGGTTCAGAAGCAGTGGACAAGTCAATCGAAGACACCAGCACATAGTGGACTCAACATAACATCTTCCATGCCACTGATAACTTCATTTGGAACAAAACTAGCAACTGGATATCTTTAGTTAGTTCATTTTTCAACTGTATTATAACAGAAAATGATTCACTTAGCTGGATATCTTTGATAAGTTAATTTTTCAACTGTATTATGACATAAATTGATTCACTTGACTGTATATCATTGATTAGTTAATTATTCGACTGTTTTATTGCAGAAATCGATTCACTTAACTGGATCTCTTTGGTTCGTTCATTTTTCAACTGTATTATAACAGAAAATGATTCACTTAGCTGGATATCTTTGATTAGTAAATTATTCAACTGTTTTATGGCTAGTTCACTTTATTTCATAAATCGATTATTTTTTTTTATTTTTTTGGATCACTTCAATCTATGATAATTATGTTTTAAACATGGCGATTTTAATTGAAAGCGACTGTGAGAATTCTTTGATGCTGACCTGAATGAAAATAAAAATTTAACTATTTTACACACTCTATTACACATATGTATACCCTTCGACATAAACGAAGCTAGCGTGAGACGATAGGCAGGGCGATATTCCAGCTCACGTAGAATATGATGTGAAAAGTAGCGGTGAATTTTTTAGGGTGTGTGACACCGGCTTTGAATAGTGCTTATACTCTTCGAAAATAATCGAAAAAACAATAGGCAAATTAATATTTCACATTGTTCAGCATAATGTTCACCACCCGTTCCGAAAGTTGGACTTTTAGGTGAGACGAGACTGGTGTGGGGGGATACACCCACGCGCCAGGTAAGTTTTTAATGTAATTCACCACCCATATATCACCCAAATCACCAACCAAATCACCATTCATCTCACCCATATAACCACTCATATTACCCATATCACCCTCCTTATCACCATCCATATCACCACCAACATCACCACCCGTTTCACCCCCATATCACCATCCATAACACCTATTTCACTCCTCGTATCACCACCCACAACACCTATTTCACCACCCACAACACCTATTTCACCACCCATTACACTCCCACAACACCTATTACCACCCACAACACCTATTCCACCACCCACAAGACTTATTTTACCATCCATTACACCCCCACAACACCTATTCCACCACCCATATCACCACCCACAACACCTAATATTTCACCCCCATATCACCACCTATAACACATATTTCACTCTTCGTATCACCACACATATCACCACCCACAACACCTATTTCACCCCCTATGTCACCACTCACAACACTTACTTCACCACCCATTACATCCCCTATATCACATGCACCCACAACAACTATTTTACCCCTATGCTACCACCCACAACACTTATTTCACCACCCATTACATCCCCTATATCACACCCACAACACCTATTTTACCCCTATGCTACCACCCACAACACTTATTTCACCACCCATTACATCCCCTATATGACACCCACAACACCTATTTTACCCCTATGCTACCACCCACAACACTTATTTCACCACCCATTACATCCCCTATATCACACCCACTACACCTATTTTACCCCTATGCTACCACCCACAACACCTATTTTACCCCTATGCTACCACCCACAACACTTATTTCACCACCCATTACATCCCCTGTATCACACCCACTACACCTATTTTACCCCTATGCTACCACCCACAACACTTATTTCACCACCCATTACATCCCCTATATCACACCCACAACACCTATTTTACCCCTATGCTACCACCCACAAAACTTATTTCACCACCCATTACATCCGCTATATCACACCCACAACACCTATTTTACCCCTATGCTACCACCCACAACACTTATTTCACCACCCATTACATCCCCTATATCACACCCACAACACTTTTTTCACCACCCATATAACCCTATATTATCATTACCCATATAATATTTTAATAAGAATTAGGTATGTAAATATTTTATTAGTTGGACTCAATCATAATCTGTGTTTTTTTTTAATTTAATATATTCTTTGGAAAGAATTGAAATATTTCTGTTCTGCTTCGCTTAATTCGAAATCTATTTCCGCACTCTTCTAGTCAGCATCCGCAGTTTTGCTTATTATAACATTAGAATTCAATTTTTATATAAACCAACATTATTAAAACTATTTATGTTTTATTTATATAAACACACGTTATTAAAATATTTTTTTTTCATTCCTACTAAGTTATGTACTTACACGTAAAATGTAAATATTAACATTTGTTGATATAAACAATACATAATGGAGGTATTCAAAGATATTATTATATATTCACGGAATGCTCGTAAATAAATTAATTTAGATTAAATTTATACCGTCCCTATGATTCTATTAATATGAGCAATGCAACTCGCTCACGCGAGTCTCAGTAATTAACGACAGTCAGCCAGCGTTCAGTGTATTTATATTTTTTTTCAATGGAAACATAATTTTATATTGTCGGCCCTCGTGGCTCAGTTGATAAGATATCCGATTCCTTAGCGATAGGTCTTAGGTTCGATTCCCGATTGAGACGTGGATTTTAATTGTTTTTTTCAGTCTGGATTTGTGAGACGGTTAACATCGATTAGCTCCCTCACAATGTGGCAACTTGTTACTGTGTGCGTTAGTAATATTTGAAATAGTAAGTACCTGATACTGCCTAAGAAACAATGTAATGAAAAAAGTCAAGCACTTTTATGAACCACAAATTTATTAAACCCTTTTTATTAACTTCACTTATCTGCCTGTACTGGAATTTTGCAATTTTCATTCTCCACACGGTAATAGTGGAGAGTCATGATTTCACAATTTTTAAGCATATTTTTTTACATCAATTTCACAACGGGTATCATGTAGCAAGTGCACACTGTGAGCTTCGTCGTGATGTGTTCGTATGTATGGCGTACGGCGTTCGCCGTACGGATTATCCTTTTTGTGTCCTCTCTACAGCCCAAACTATAAGTCCGATCGACTTCATATTAACATCATATGTGTAAAGTGCATAGACCTAGAGCTGATTAGTTTTCCATAGATATCCGTTTCTTCCGTCCTAATTTTCAAAATGCTCTCACGGTCTGGAAAATCGAGGTATTTTTGTACTGTTTGAAATTTTGATACAACAAAAATACATTCAAGGATTGTCAAAATTTTAAGAAAAAAATCGATGGACTGCCATATCAATGTGAAATATTTTTCATATTTTATAACAGAAGTAAAATAGCTTCTGTAAGGGAAAATTGAGTGATTAACTTCATATTGATATTGTATGTGTCTCTATAGACAAGTGTATTTTTTACTCTCCACTTCTATCTTCCTCAAGGAGTAGGCAATGAGAACCGAACACCGCATTCTTCTATCTTGACACATTCATCGCCTCATCAACATTGATACACTATAGTCTTATGCATGCTCGTCTTGCTAGTAATGCAATTTTAATTAAAATTTCTCAACAGGTATCATGTAGAAAATGCATATAATGAGTTTCGTGACTGTGTTTTTGTGTGTATGGTGTATTGTGAAAACTTTTGTCCTCTGGGAATCTTATATTTGTTTAAGAATCTAATAGAAATGTACTTTATAAAAATGCATTTAGAGATTGTCAACCTTTCAAGAAGAAAAAAATTAACGCTTACATACTATGGTGTGGAGAGTTTAGTGTTGGCTACAACCCACTTGTTTTTTAACTAACTTCCCGACCAGATAGATTTGTGTATTCCCGATGAAACTGTTTTCAGCCCGATTAATTTTATATTTTGATAAAATTGAACAAACTTGAATTTCATACAAATTTATTCTAATGGTTTCAGTATTATTTAAATCGTTTCACAATAGATTATGTATGCTGTGTATTTGATTTATTTAGCCGTACAAAACAACTGCCATTGACATTATGCGTTTGACATTGACAGTATGAACGTACACGATCTACGGACTGACGCGAAATATTATTTATTCTTCATTTTAACGCGAGGAAAACTTTGATTTACATGTTGAAAATGACCGGTTTCGCACAATGCACATTATCAAGCACATAGATATTTTTTTCGCACTATTTGTAATATTTAAAATAACCAATATATTTAACGAATGACACAAAAATATTATTTATTGAATTATTATGTAACGTTAGTATATATTCACAAATTAACCATTCGGATAATAAAACAATACTGAAGATATGATCTACTTAATATTATTCTCACAACATTTTCTATGGGAAAATAAAGTCTATTTTTTATTCTCGGAGGGACGCTCTGTTAGTTTATTGATTTATTAGAAACCATATTCTATATTTCAATGACAATATTATTTCAGTATATCTGTATTAAAAACCAAATATTTTTTTAAATGCATATACGCAAACATTGGATTTTTCCCTGTCGTAAGTCAAATGATATTTTTTTAACGTCTCAATAGAGACGAAGTTGGAATAATTGTAATATTGAAAATATTGAAAAAATCCAATGTTTGCGTAAATGCATTTATAAAACGAGAGGTTTGTGGCCAACGCTATACTCCTCACTGCCGAGTCATTCTATAAAGTATTCAAATTTTGTATGGAAAATATTCAGCATTTTCATGAAATGAGTTTGTTAAATTATTTTTTATTTAAATATTTTGTTATGAAAACTTGATATCTCTTCAATGCCATTTTGTGAAAGTGAAAAATATGAAATTTAGAAAAATTTCATATTTTTTTTTTTTAATAAAAAAAAAAGAATTGTATTTTAAATTTCCTGAGCTTGGGGTCACTTTGATATATATTTGACAGTTAAAATAAATGAGAAGCACTATTCAGATATCCTTCAAATTCTAATGGGATCTAAGTGAGTATCAGATATACAAATTTGCAAAATTTGAAAAGAATCGAATGAGTACTTTAGTCTATAATCGATAAAGTAAAATAAACACGCCGTACCATAGCACATAGCACATAGCACACACACACACAGATACATTGTGATGAAACTTTCAGAATTCAATCTCAGCATGATACTAGTTGATAATCTGCAATAAAAAAAATACACTTAAAAATTGCAAAATCATAACTCCCCACTATATCCCCTTGGGTTAGTGAGGAGTAAAAATATATTCGATCTACAAACACATTGGTACAATAAGGTAAACAGGTCAAAAAATGAAATAATATTTCTGGCGCAGTTCAGGGGTGACATCTGTGCGAGAACACTGTCACCTCATTTATAAGGACTGTTGCTTTCATTGTTTACAAATAAATCAACTTCTCAATAGATGGCATTACAAAAACGTTTCTTCGTTACTTCATAGATGGCAATAGTAATAATGTCTTATTTTAAGGCTATCTGTTACTGATTATTAAAATATTTTTTTTTTATATATAGAACTTTCAAAAATTGCATTGATAAGGGAACTTAATAACAAGGCATAATTGGTGAATTGGTGAATTTTCAGTCTGGATCTGTGAGACGATTAATACCGCAAGTCTTCAGAATATGGCAACTTGTTATTGGGTGCGTGTTAAATTAATATTTGACATTGTACCTGTTAGTTGCCCGAAAAGCAATATTTCGCCAGGGCCGGACAAATCATAGAAATCAAATCATCAGGAACAAGAAGTCAGGGCGGTAGGCTTAAATAAAAAATCCGCAGGTATGGCGCTCGGTTCTCTTTGCATACCCGGAAAGAGACTCGGCGTGATGGTGTGTATGTAAAAAAAACCCGCTTAGTGCTAATATCTTGCCCGCCTATTACTAACATGTTATTCGCAAACATTGTGGTAAACATATACCATATACCTTCACACCCTCACACAAAAATATTCATTGTAATAATTTACTTGCTTAATATCTACTTAATGAAGCCAGCGCCCCTACAACTGAAACCGCCCGGGCGGTTCACGGTAAACTCCATACGAGATGGTAACAGAAAATTTGAAAGAATTTCCAGATACTACGCACCATAGTGACTTTAATGATATGTTATACTAAGAACTCTTTTTGCTTGTTGATGGAACTTACATAAGTAGTTTACAATATGCGGAACCTGATATCAACTATTTTCTTGGTGTCAGTCGCCGACACTGTTTAGGTAGATTTCGAAAAAAATCTATCTATGGTTTAGGATGATTTTGGAACAAACCCTAACCTATCTCTTTCAATCATTCGTATATATTATTATTGTTGCTTTCTCTCTCTTCTGTCTGCTGAAAAAAAATAAAAAAAAATATGGGGTGGGGGGCTGTTTCATATATATTGCTACGGGCGCAAAAACACATTTATCCGGCCCTGGCAATATTAAATAAAATAAAATATGTGTAAACATAATACAGTAAATAGATAAATACATAAAAAACAGATTAAATACATATAAATTAAATGTGTTATATAAAATAAATGCAATTAAACAAATATGTAAAGAATATTTCACTAACCAAATTCACCCTATAGACAATCTAAGAATTGGTCCTCGCACAAGTGGAATGATAAAGATCCCAAAGAAAAATACATCTTTTGGCCAAAATCATTATTCATATTATGGGGTGAAGTGGTTTAATGATTTACCAGTGGATATGAGAATAGTGGCGCAAAATAATTTTGGTGGTTTCTTGGTATTGCTGAAAAACTTTTTGAAGTAACATTTTTCTTGTGTATTCATTGTGTGTTGTTTATTTTCAATTTGTGTATTTTTATTTATTCTACAGACCAATTTTGTATTTTTTTTTCTCTCTTTATATATAATATTATGTATGTTTGTATCTAAATATGTATGTTATTGTAAATAGATTAGTGCCTAGATTAAGATGTATGTATATAAATAGATTAGATAGTTTGTAGATTTGTGAAATGTGACTCACTTCAAAGCACGAGAAAACTCTTTTTGAAGTTGAGTCATAAAAAAAAAACAAAATTATAATGTATCTTTTTAAAAATTGTATATATTGTTGTATTGTGTATTTTTCTTTGTTATTTTTAATAATAAATAAAAAAATAAAATAATAAATAGATAAACATATGTATATAATATATGAATTCGTAGTGAATCTCTCATAATATCATCATCATCGAAAGCTATACCCTTTACTATAGTAAATAATAGAGATACTATAGTAAATAATAAAATTTTCCAAAAATAATTGAATTGCCGAGCCACTACGAGCGATAGCGTAACATTCGAATAAATGATAATTTTTAATCTAGACAGGACCGTATATTTTTTGAGTCTCCCTCACAAAATGTGTAAATGAAAATAAGATGAATATGTAATGAAGTCGGCTGCACACGTGCGCATAAAATGCATCTTTATTTACTGCAGTACACACACACACACACATACACATACATACAGACAAACAGGCAGACATCAATTCATAGGATGCATATGTAATAACAAGATTATAGGTATCTATCAGTGACATTATGTACCTATTATGTATGTTCAGATATTCACAGATTACTTGATCTTTTTTCTAAGATTTAAATTTAATTTTAATGCTTCTAAAGTTTTTGCATTAAACAAAGTAAGTTTTTTTCTATAAAATTCGATTACAATAACCAAACGTTTTCGCCGAGGCGACTCGGTTTATCAAGGTCTAAAAAGAAACATACCAAATTAAACAAAAACAATCATAAACTGTAACATTTACAGCGTTACCACCTGTGTGGGTGGAGTTTTAACAATTTGAAAATAAAAATAAGTTTCCTAAGCTGGTCACTTTGAAATGTTTGACAGTTATAAAAATTGAGAAGCATTATTCAGATATCCTTCAAAATCTAATGAGGTCTAAGCGAGTATTAGATTTACAAATTCGCAAAATTTGAAAAGAATCGAACGAATACTTAAGTATATTCGATATCGATTCTATATTCGATAAAGAACATAGAATAAACACGCCGTACATAGCACATAGTAAACAGCACAAACACACACACACACACAGAAACATTGTGATGAAACTTTCAGAATACAATCTCAGCACGATACTAGTTGAAAATCTGCAATAAAAAATAACCAATTCCCCACTTACATAACCCCCTTGGGGTAGTGAGGAGTATTTTTTTTCTGTGCATATTTAATTGTTACAAAGAAACACCACTTCTTTGTATCATGTCGATAGTAGGTTTGTAGTTAATTGCTTACTTTTTAGTTTAAAAAAAAACTATAAACTTTCAGAATTTGTGTGTTCCCGATGACAAGAGCCTCAATAAAATTTGATTTTTATTTGGGTAGATGCAACAATAATATTTAACTGTTGTTACATATTTGCATCATAAACAGTTAAAATCAAAAGAAATTAAGTTTTTAAAAATATAATATTATACCTACATTTCTACTTTTAATTATTAAATGTTGGCATATTGAAAGAAGAGTTATGGCAGGAATCAGAGTGAATGGAGACCAGTTATGAATGATCTCAACTTATCAAAAGATGCCATTCATAACGCAATCGTAGTGCCAACCCTGACGTATGCATGTGAGACCTGGACATGGCAGAAGTCGCACAAAAGCAGAATAAATGAGATCGCTTAGAAGAATTTGTAACAGAACGATGCATGACAGAGTTCGAAATGAAGATACAAGGAAAGAATGTAAGATGAAGAAAGATGTAATTAACAGAATGAAAGTTAACACACTGAAATGATTTTGCCACTTTAAGAGAATTAATGAAGAACGCCTGGCGAAGAAAATATACAAAGCTGACAGGAATGGAATAAGAGGTCGGGGGCGCCCAAGAAAGGATGGCATGACCATGTGAACGATATTCTGAAAGATGGAAATGTAAGAACCGTGAACAACAGACAAACAGGAATAAGACGATGTATGAATGTTGATGAGGCGATGAATGTGTGTTATGTGGAGTTCGGTTTCCTCTGCCTACCCCGCGAGGGACATGGCGTGATGGTATGTAGGTATCTATAATAAATATATGTTTATTTTTCTTCGTTTCAACGCGAAATGTGTCCGCATTTTTTTATGTTTTTACTTCTTACAAAAAACATCACAAAAAATATATTTTTCATAAATAGATGATCTTAAGAGAATGATGTTATGATAACGGTCATGTTACCTGTATCGAATGTCAGACAACAAAGTGAGGTCAGATAAAAAAAAACAGATAGGCCATATAAAAAGACGAAAAAGCCTTGCTTCACAAGAGACTCCCCCTCCCGAAACAAAAGACTTCAGAGTAAATTTAATTAAGTACCTACCTTCTCTAGATGCGTTGCTTTCCATATTAGCATCAAACAGCCTCATAACTTCTTCGGCGAGGTTATCCATGACTACTTCCGATGTGACGTCAAATATTTGTATTGGTTCGAGGTAATCCTCCACTTCAAGTCCCTGACTCGGTGTATTATCAGAGTATAATGCCTCTTCGTTGAAATCTTCAAAAGGCTCCGCTAATTCATACAGATGATCATTGCGCAGATCTACTGTTTCCAAATCATTGATTTTGTTGGCACTGCTGAGTGTGTAATCTGGTTCTTCGTAAAATGCGTCGTTTATTTGAAATACGTCTTCTGGACCTTTGCTGACTGGAGTTTTGTCTTGCGAATTTTTATTGATTTTGCTTTCTTCTGTTTCGACATCAACTGTTTTGGTATCGTTTGGTTTTGATTTTTTAGTGAATATTTCTTGAGCGTTTTCCGGATATTTTTTGTACTTTTCCGTTGACGCTTCGTCTTTCGACGTTTCAATAAAACTAGAAATATTTTTGATTTTGTAGTTACTTCCCATCTTTGGACTCAGTTTCTTAACAACACGTTCGTTTAATTTTGACAATTTTGGTGTTGAGCTGTTATGTTGGTTCGTTGGGTTATTTTTTGTCGTAAAGTCTTTGTTTAAAACTCTTTCCCATTTGAATGTTGATTTCCTCAAAACTCTTTTAAGTATTCCTAGTTTCTTTTTGTCGTCCAAAAGAAATCCGTTCTGGTTTTTGTTCTTGAAAAAGAGCTCTTCGTACGGATTCTCCTCCGGTTTTATGCTGCCGTCAGAAAAACGTCTCATTGGGTTTAAACTCTTTCGAGAAGACATTTCGTAATATCCTCTGTCTTGTAATACATGTTCATCATCGTCGTTGTCAAAGTTCGTGTTCCTTTTCTTTCTGATGAGAAAATTATCGTCTTGACTTCTTTTTTCGTCGCTGTTCATCGGAACGTATGGATTGAGTCTAAATGTTGGTTGTTTTAGTTTGTGACTGTACAGAAAGCTTTTTGGAGGTACAAGTTTGTCTAAATTTATATCGTCTACTGAATTGACTTGGAATATTTTAAAATTTACTTTATTACAAATGACATTCTCCTCTACTTCACTATTATTCATAGAATCCAAAAATAGTTTTCTCCTAGTTTCGTTTTCTGTGATTCCTTGTCTGGACTTTAACGAATCACTTCTTACTGGAACTTTTGGTTTGTGTTTCTTTGGAACCGAATACGAATTATTGCTTTCGTCGATGCATTCAGCTAAATGTTTGTCTTCGTGGTGTTGGTTCGAATGTTCGTGTTTTTGGTTCAAATACTTTAAAGGGTTCTGTTTCAAGTCTTCTATTATAGCTATTAATTTTTTAGCATCAACTTTTGGTCTCCAGACTGCAACGAGCCCTTCTGACAACGACTGAAAAATAATGAATCGCTTTAAACATATTTCAAAATTATTAGTTGCTGAAATAGAAATCATATACTCGATTTACAGTGTACTTTTTATCATGCTTATACATATGTAATTTTACTATAGTGATTAAGAAATCGATTTGAGGTATGTACTTAACTTACCAGAAAATCAAAGCCATCCAGGGATTTCCTTTCAACAAAATGCTGAAACTCTTCCAGATTATTTTTCTTGACGAAATCTAAAACTTCAGCGTGCGTCCAACTTTTTACTATATTCAACACAGCCATTCGATTTTTGCTTGTCTCCATTTTCATTATTATTCACAAACACTTTCATAAATCTACAACAGTTTCAACACCAAACACAATTTTGTAAATTAGATAAAACAAGTATAAACCCGATGTGTGTTTTGCCGTTAATATTTTGTTTACCAATTTATTTTAGGATTGCTTTATTTGTTATTTTAATTTCACAACTTTGAACAATGGTCAGTTTAGTAACCAGCACGTACGTCTGTCATACACAATACTGAATTAGTGTAATTAGTTCGACCTACGTACAGTTCATCTGTGTCAATTGAAAATGGTACTCTAGATCCATTTTATTCCTGGATTAATGACGAAATTTAAATTAAACCTTTCAATATAAATGGGGTAATAAAGTACATTTTTGTGTGACAAATACATTTCGATTTCACCCAGAAACAGATCCTTCATTGGACTTATTCCGGTTTAGTCACTAGTAATAAATCAATTGATGGTATCAGGAGAGCAGCATTTGGCAGTGGTCGCCTGGATTGTTGTTTGCAGTATAAAGTATTATCATATGAAGAGGTGGACTTGGGGTTATATGAGTTTCGCCTCCTCAATTGCTATTGTTTAAGTTAATCACATGACGACATCATATTTGCTGAGAGTTTGGGTAGGCGCTCAAATTGCTTTCTATTATCAGGAGTACAGGAATATCTGCAGTAGGTACTTATGTTTTATAATATTTTACCATTTATTTATCAATCTTTTTGTACATAATACATGTTAACTAGTATATTACGTATCAAGTAGTATTTACAGTCTGGAGGAGTTTGAAATGTGGCTACAAAGGAGAATATTGCGATTACCTTGCACAGATAGTCACTAACATCCGAGGTCTTACAAAGAGCTGAATCTGAAAGACAATTTATCACTATCATAAAGCAACGAAAAATATATTATTTGGGGCATGTAATCCGAGGATGTACGGTGTTTTACAATTGATCCACAAATGTAAGATTGAGGGAAGAAGAGGCAAACCCTAAAAAATGTTGTGGCTGAGGAAAATCCACGAATGGAACGGAAGAACAAATTTTGGAGCTGGAGAGTCGTTGAATGAAATGATGGCCGACGTTGGTGGAATTTTTCATGGTATCGGAAAAAGAAGATTGTATACTGGCGGCAGTATTGTATAAGACAACTAAGATTAGATCAGTAAAGGCTCTGGTAGGTATTCTTTATCTTGCTGTATACTGCCGAGTCGTGGACAATACACTCTTCTGAAAGGAAGAAGTTTGATCGATGCTTTTGATCAATGGTATTGGTGACAGAATCTGCATATTTCGTTATTGGACTAATAAAATCCTTCCTAGACCAATGCTTTATAAAAATACTTCATTTCATTCTTACTGCACTTAAGTTGCACGCAAGATGTTGTAGTGTACGGACGTATTATCGTAGTCAAAATGCCATATTGTGTGATGAAAACATGAAAAAATTACAATAGAACTGTGAAGCAATGACCAGATTTATCATTTCATGCTGCATGTTTAATCAACAACTAATATATTTATAAGGATTTTTCGGTAGTTATTTTTATTTTTAGTAAACTTATCTTTCAAGCCACGGGCATCCACTTCGATCTGCTGAACGTGCTTTACTATCTATCCCTATTCATAGTTCTGAATTAGAAGTACATACTGTCATCACGCCCATTGTATGAATGATAATATTACTACTTACATATATTACTATACAATGTCCTTTTTAATACAAATTTACCTCAGTATCTCAAAGATAAATTCACTTATCTTTCAAGCCACGGGCGTCCACTTCGATCTGCTGAACGTGCTTTACTATCTATCCCTATTCATAGTTCTGAATTAGAAGTACATACTGTCATCACGCCCATTGTATGAATGATAATATTACTACTTACATATATTACTATACAATGTCCTTTTTAATACAAATTTACCTCAGTATCTCAAAGATAAATTCACTTACCTTTCAAGCCACGGGCGTCCACTTCGATCTGCTGAACGTGCTTTACTATCTATCCCTATTCATAGTTCTGAATTGGAAGTACATACTGTCATCACGCCCATTGTATGAATGATAATATTACTACTTACATATATTACTATACAATGTCCTTTTTAATACAAATTTACCTCAGTATCTCAAAGATAAATTCACTTATCTTTCAAGCCACGGGCGTCCACTTCGATCTGCTGAACGTGCTTTACTATCTATCCCTATTCATAGTTCTGAATTAGAAGTACATACTGTCATCACGCCCATTGTATGAATGATAATATTACTACTTACATATATTACTATACAATGTCCTTTTTAATACAAATTTACCTCAGTATCTCAAAGATAAATTCACTTATCTTTCAAGCCACGGGCGTCCACTTCGATCTGCTGAACGTGCTTTACTATCTATCCCTATTCATAGTTCTGAATTAGAAGTACATACTGTCATCACGCCCATTGTATGAATGATAATATTACTACTTACATATATTACTATACAATGTCCTTTTTAATACAAATTTACCTCAGTATCTCAAAGATAAATTCACTTATCTTTCAAGCCACGGGCGTCCACTTCGATCTGCTGAACGTGCTTTACTATCTATCCCTATTCATAGTTCTGAATTAGAAGTACATACTGTCATCACGCCCATTGTATGAATGATAATATTACTACTTACATAAATTACTATACAATGTCCTTTTTAATACAAATTTACCTCAGTATCTCAAAGATAAATTCACTTATCTTTCAAGCCACGGGCGTCCACTTCGATCTGCTGAACGTGCTTTACTATCTATCCCTATTCATAGTTCTGAATTAGAAGTACATACTGTCATCACGCCCATTGTATGAATGATAATATTACTACTTACATATATTACTATACAATGTCCTTTTTAATACAAATTTACCTCAGTATCTCAAAGATAAATTCACTTATCTTTCAAGCCACGGGCGTTCACTTCGATCTGCTGAACGTGCTTTACTATCTATCCCTATTCATAGTTCTGAATTAGAAGTACATACTGTCATCACGCCCATTGTATGAATGATAATATTACTACTTACATATATTACTATACAATGTCCTTTTTAATACAAATTTACCTCAGTATCTCAAAGATAAATTCACTTATCTTTCAAGCCACGGGCGTCCACTTCGATCTGCTGAACGTACTTTACTATCTATCCCTATTCATAGTTCTGAATTAGAAGTACATACTGTCATCACGCCCATTGTATGAATGATAATATTACTACTTACATATATTACTATACAATGTCCTTTTTAATACAAATTTACCTCAGTATCTCAAAGATAAATTCACTTATCTTTCAAGCCACGGGCGTCCACTTCGATCTGCTGAACGTGCTTTACTATCTATCCCTATTCATAGTTCTGAATTAGAAGTACATACTGTCATCACGCCCATTGTATGAATGATAATATTACTACTTACATATATTACTATACAATGTCCTTTTTAATACAAATTTACCTCAGTATCTCAAAGATAAATTCACTTACCTTTCAAGCCACGGGCGTCCACTTCGATCTGCTGAACGTGCTTTACTATCTATCCCTATTCATAGTTCTGAATTAGAAGTACATACTGTCATCACGCCCATTGTATGAATGATAATATTACTACTTACATATATTACTATACAATGTCCTTTTTAATACAAATTTACCTCAGTATCTCAAAGATAAATTCACTTATCTTTCAAGCCACGGGCGTCCACTTCGATCTGCTGAACGTGCTTTACTATCTATCCCTATTCATAGTTCTGAATTAGAAGTACATACTGTCATCACGCCCATTGTATGAATGATAATATTACTACTTACATATATTACTATACAATGTCCTTTTTAATACAAATTTACCTCAGTATCTCAAAGATAAATTCACTTATCTTTCAAGCCACGGGCGTCCACTTCGATCTGCTGAACGTGCTTTACTATCTATCCCTATTCATAGTTCTGAATTTTATAGCTCTTCATTTGAAGTACATTCAGCTAGACTTTGGAATAGCCTAAGTCCTGATATTAGCTGGTTACCCCACGTTGTGATATTCGTCGTGATGGTATGAATAAACGAATAAGTGTAATTTTGTACCAAGAAGTGATGGTGTAGCACTACTGGCGATGATACAATCCATAACCGTGCGAGATATAATTATTGATTAAGACGAATTTAACACTTGACCGTCTGAGTAAAGTTCGTTTTGGACGCACGTCATCTGAAAATGTGTTTGTAATATTATTTATATTAATAATATTATTATATAACTCATTATACTTTTTTACAGTAAAAATTAACAGTTAGAAGTAGAAAAAAAACAAATATTTTTTATATAAAATGAGTTTATTGTAGAAATAAAATATAATTTTACATTGATTAAATATACCGAAATTAAAATTTAAATATAAAATGTAATAAAGTTATATAAAATAATAATAGAAATACATACATATATACAAAATTTAAAATTTTTAAAATATTTAAGTATCTACACATACATATATTATACCATTACCCTCGAGGGATAGGCAGACAGGAACTAACGCCATTTTTTTTTATTTCAATACACATCCGTTGCCACATTTAAATTAACACATCGTTTAAACAGTTTCAGTGAACATCAAAGATTGAAAAAAAAAATGTGGCGTTCGGTTCTAACTGCCTACCCTGCTAGTGACATGGGAAGATGGTTTTGATATATCTCTTTTCTAATAATATAAATCTCCCTTTTAATCATTATTTGTACTTAAAACATTTAAGAAAAACATTAAATATATCTAGGTAAAATATATTATATAAAAAAAAGAGTTTTGAGCGAAATTGAGTATTATTCGTATGTAATTACTTAAACGCAATTTCTTCCAACCTGCCAGTGTTTTCCGGTCAGTGAAGCAATATTTTAGTGTAAAATAATATACGATATTTTTCGTCGGCTGGGAATCGAACCCGAGACAAGCCGAACGACTAACCCATTTGCGGTGGTGGTCAGCATTTAAATATTGCGAAGTTATACTATGTTTTCGTTATTTGCATAATATTATCTACACTTTCTAGCAATAACCAATATTTCCAGCCTAGACAAGTGAGATTTGCGCGATTAATCGTTTTTATATCTTGAGATATATTACATAATTTAATTAAATTTAATATTTACAAATTTAAATCAATTATTGCACACAACACAATATAATATGGCGACCAAATAAATATATATTATATCATCTTAGAATGAATTGTAAAATATTTATATTTATAAATAAGATGAAAATTACAAATGATTATATATGTATAATTCTGCATATAAAATTCGGGTATATATAATTATGCATATGAAAATTTGGGTAAACATGATTATGCATATAAAAAATCGAGTTCACTTAATTATGCATAGTATAATTCGAGTACACTAATTATTATACATGCTTATTAATGTTCAAGTAAACTTGCATAGAAAAATTCAGCTTTATATAACCTTTATATTATATATTAAAAATCGGGTAAAGATGTGTAATAATGCATATAAAGAATTAGGTACCTACTTAAAATTCTGCATATTAATAATTCGGGTAGGTATATATAATTCTGGTATATAATAATTATGCATACAAAAAATCAGTTGCGTTTAAAAATTCGGGTATATATAATTATGCATATGAAAATTCGGGAACACATGATTATGCATATAAAGATTCGGGTACACTTAATTTTGTATAGTAAATTTCGAGTAAGTACGCTCAACTTATTCAAGTTCGGGTAAACATAATTATGCATATTTTGATCCGGACAAACATGATTATGCATATTACAATTCGGGTAAACATAATTATGCATATTTTGATCCGGACAAACATGATTATGCATATTACAATTCGGGTAAACATAATTATGCATATTTTGATCCGGACAAACATGATTATGCATATTACAATTCGGGTAAACATAATTATGCATATTTTGATCCGGACAAACATGATTATGCATATTACAATTCGGGTAAACATAATTATGCATATTTTGATCCGGACAAACATGATTATGCATATTACAATTCGGGTAAACATAATTATGCATATTTTGATCCGGACAAACATGATTATGCATATTACAATTCGGGTAAACATAATTATGCATATTTTGATCCGGACAAACATGATTATGCATATTACAATTCGGGCAAACATAATTATTCATATAAAAATAAAGAGTAGGTACCTATATACATATGTAGATAGTAACACTGACATCATTTAATGAAGAAAACATATTTTAATGAGAGTAAGAAATCAAAAGTAGAAGTATTATTATTTTACTTCTGTTACATTTTTATGTAATATGCATGAATGTGTTTGTTTGTTTGTAGATAGGTATATGTAGCGAATATTACATCTTAGTTATATTCTACAAAGCAATTCGATTGCATTTATTTACAAGCATTTTTATAATAACAAAATACTTAATAACACTTAAACCAACCTCTTTCAAATACTATTATTTACATCAGAATGAAATAAATTAATTTTTGTATTTTGAAATGGTTTGGTCATATCGATTGTGCATAAAACAATTAAATATTTTATTTTTTAAATTTATTTTTTACTTTTGAATTAAAAATAAATCAGTTTATAAAATTTTGCAATACTTTTGCATTAAGTCTTGCGAGACTCTTGGTCTCAGCCTGCTATTGGTTTTGCAGTAACACATCATGCTATCACTAACACCAGGGTGGTAAGTCTGGTTCAATCGGCGAAATCAAAACCCTCAAGATTACCCATATCATGGATATAATTATTATATGGAGTTCTATAATATCTTTACATGTCATAGAACTCCATACGATAATTATATCTATGATATGGGTAACCACTAGGGTTTTGATTTCGCCGAACGAACCAGCCTTGCCCCCCTGCCCCCCTAGACAACATGTCATTAAAGCTAAGCGTTATATCGCTAAGCGATAGAAATGTATTAAATTGGTGGCTGTCACGTGATGTCATAGCCACCAATTCCATACATTTACTATCGCTTAGCGATATAACGCTTAGCTTAAATGGCATGTTGTCTAGGGGGGCTGGTCTAAGTCTTGCAAGTCTCACAAGACTCTTGTCCAACACTAAAGCAAACAGTGTAAGTACCTTTTAATTATTTAATGAAAACAATATATTACGTAGGTACCTTTATATTTTAAAATGAATGGATCTAGATAAAATTGAATGAAAATGAACATGAACTTAATGTAATAGAATAAAAATATAGGTTCTAGATGAGATGGAACGTTTATGAGCATGATTAGATGATGAATGTCCTTATATTTAAGTAGTGACTACAGCTTTGAAGACGCAGGTATCTTCGTCCATGAGTGCTGGCCATATGAAAGCTCTGATCAAGTCAGATCTCTGGTCAGAGCAATGGAAGCGGACATGCTTGTCTGGACGCATCAGTACTGCAACAGAAAAAATATTATTTTATCAAAATTATTTTTAGAAACCTTATGGAAATACGAGATTATTAAAAAAAGGGTACGAGTAAGTAAACAAGCCAAAATGAGCTTATAATTCTGACGCGGTTCAGGGGTGACATCTGTGCGAAATCATTGTCACCTCATATTTTTTTTTATTTTATTTACATATTTCAATACAGAACATTTCATAAAAAGTATAAATAATAAAAATATTGAAATTTCACTATCTCACTAGGCTGAATACCTGTTCTAAGGAAGTACTCATAAAGCATTTAGTCAAAGGTTAGATATTGAGGGTATATTATTAAGATTACATAACTAAAAAAATATATTTTTACTGGATTTGTAAGATATTTTAGATGTTTAATATATATGTGTGTAAATTTAAGTTAAAATGTGTGTTAGTGCTGTTTCCGATCCCTGTCTGCCCTTATTCATAATCCAAAGTGTTACCAAACTCTTGAAATTGTTGTGCGTGGAGGAGGGTAGTGTATCGTTATTAATAATATTAAATATTTTTGTATCAAGATATCTGTAATGTCTTTGTCCGTAAGTAGTACGTGTCCAAGGTGGTAGAAAGTTATGTCGATGTCTTGTCGAATATTTTTATTATTGCATATGCCCAAACATTGGATTTTTTTCCCTGTCGGGAGTCAAAGGTATTAAGACAAAAATGACCTTATAAATCTGGCGCAATTCAGGGGTGACTTCTATGCGAAAAATGCATTTGTCACCTCAGGTATAAGAATTGTTGCTCTCATTATTTACAAAAAAAAAAACAATTCTCTCAATAGATGGCGTTACAACAAAAATAAATAAAAAAATAATAAGAATGTTGTTCATAATTTCACACATAGATGGCTGTAGTAAAAATTCCTTATTTTCAAGCGAAAAGAATTTCAGTATCAATATATAGAACTTTCAAAATTGAATTGATAGGGATCTCATTAAAAAAAGCATAATTGGTGAACGTTGCGCAAGCGCATTAAGTGATCACGTAAACCAGCCGATGACAGGTCGTAAGCCCTGTAGGTGCCTTGATTTCCCGGTTCTCCTACAGTAAATATTCCAACTTCGTCTCTATTGAGATAATTAAAAATCTGTTAAAAAATATTTTTATAAATTAACCTCTTTGTGAATGCATATTATCATCATAAATAATTTCAACTGACATAATAGATACCACAGAAACAAATAGAAGTCATCATTATCATAAAAAAAATATCGATGTCTTGTGTTGTATACGTTTTGCCCCGCAGTATTACTTGTACTTATATCTTTGTTGGAAAAAGGACTGTTGCTTTAATTGTTTATACACATATTTCTCAATAGATGGCGTTATTAAAAAGTTTCTTCGTTACTTCATAGATGGCGATGGTATAAATATTTGTCAAAAAATATTGTTTCTTATTAACTTCACTTGTCTCTCTGTATTGGAATTTAGCAATCGATTTTTACTGACTTTCCCACGAGTTAGAGCTCTGAAACTTGTGTTTAAACGATGACAATGCACGTACAAAATAGTATTACCTCAGAACAGACCTAGGTCTAGTGAGGTGATATATTCTATATAACTTTATTAAACTGTTTTTAGGGGCTGTTTCACCAAACTCCGAATAAGTCTCGAATAACTATTCGGCAAATAGTGCTATTCGCCGGTTAAAATGTTTCGAATAAAATTTGCGTTTCACCGTCGTTGGATAAGTTCCGAATAGTAAATTGACGAATAACGATGGCAACGTCGCATTTTCATAGACAAATACATAGAAATGTACTAGTTTTTAAATTCTTCTATGGACAACCGCCAAATGCGTTTCATGTTGAAGTTTGAGTTTTAGGTACGTTAAGATCGAATCTTTTGAATTTAAATAACAATAAACAATATTCTATGTATTTAAATAAATACTTAATTTTACATTTGAATGACATTATTTAAATAACAAATATAATAAAGTAATGTTTTATATATCAAAGTATGTATTTACTTCATTGTATTTGTCGTAATTCGATATTTTATCTGGTCATATATCATTGATACTGTAAACTTTGACAAGCGAAGTTTTCTTTTAAAATCAACTTCATCGAATTTGACGAAGTAATCTTTTCATGGCCTAATATTTTATATATTTGTGTAGCAAACATTTCCGCATCAAAAACATCATCTATTGCCTCGAATAAAATCATATTTAAAAGAAAATAACAATGAAATACGTGATACCGGCAATGAAATGCAACTGTCAAAGTGACAAATAAAGTTCCGAATAACTTTACTGGGTAGGTAAAGTCCCCTATAAGTTACTTGTCACTTTATCTGACGAGTAGCGCTATTCGGGAGTGGTGAAACGCAATTTTTACTTTACTTGAGACATAACCGCTGAATAGGCATAATCGAGAGATATTCGGGACCTGGTAATACCAAAATGTAATACCAATGGGACCTGGTAATGTAATACCAAATGTTTATATATAGTTTAAATTAATTATGTAATGTGTAATTTTTCGGAAATAAATAAATAAAAAAAGTCGTTCCCATATTGATTTATTTGATAAAATTGAACAATTATGTATTTCTGAACTAGAATAATGACTACTATACAAGTTGCATAATATTCAGGCGTTATTTAGACGTTGCATAGTAACGCGAAGAAAAATTTGAAAAGGGTTTCTTCGTTTTATTTTATTTATTTGATAATCTACCATCTTTAGTGACATCAAGAATGCGATGTCACATTCTCACGTAATAACGAAAAATCTTGTTGTGAGGCATGCTTGTGCTATAGGTGAATGAAATTGGTCGAGGCAGGATTCGAACTCGCGACCACTGGATTACTAGCCCAGCGCGCTTACTGCTTTGCCATCGATTTTTTATAATAATCCTTTTCAGGTGTCTCGGAAGAGGCGAGTAATCGAAAATACAAAAGGCAACAATAACATCTCACATAGTTCAGCAATAAGGTTCACCATCACACATTCTGAATGTAGTGCCTACCTTTTTAAGTGAGACGAGACTGGTGTGTGGGAATACAAGCATATGTCGTGTTGACTTATTGTAGTTGGTTACCTGGTTTCCCCACATTGTTGATGGTATCAAAGAATGACGAAAAATGTCGTAATTCAGAAAAAAAAGTAGGTACCTACCAGGTGCAAAGTCCGTATCGATCGTCAACGGAGGAGTTTGTGTACAAAGTGTCCAAGCAAGACGACAGCATTCTGCTATATACTGCATCAGCCCAGTGCATCTTTCAAGGCATGGATACTCGTGGAGAGTCGACAAGACCTGCAACCAGATACAAAAAATGTTCTTTTATTTTTTTTTACTTCTTCAAAGATTGAAAATCGCTGAATGCATTCTATTGTATGAATCATTGTAACAAAAATTTAAATAGTCAATTTTCAGATGGTCATAATATTAAAAGTTTTGACAGACGAAATCATAGAGATAGAAAAAAAATGGATAAAATAAGTAGTAAAAAAATATCACACATCATATTGATTGAAGGGTGGGCTCTAGCTATAAGGACCTATAGTGTACACATCACGACGGAATTCAGATTTTGTGCTCTAAATAATACCCGTTGGGAATTGAATGAAAAAAATATGCTTAAAATTGTGATACCAACTCATAACTTTCCACTTTATCATAGTAGCGGAGAGCAAAGAACGTCAGATTATTTATCTAGGTTTTTTATTTTTTAACACTTCGTTGCTCTTAATATTCGTCCTTTTCCTCATGACTGAGGATAGCGGCTGTAGTCCGTCGCCACACGTATGGCCCGCCTCCATGCCAATCTGTTTTGGGCTGAACGCAGAGCACCAGTCACCGAAGACCCCATTGTGGACTTAACCAAATCGCTCCATCTGGTCGGTGAGCGACCACGAGATCTCCGTCCTTCCACGCTGCCCATTACAACAAGCTTCTCGAGGCAGTCTGGTTCCCTCCTGGCAATGTGTCCAAAGAATTGAAGGATACGCCTGTAACATATCGTCGATAAACGATCCTCGATCTTCAACTCGTCTAGAATTGACACATTGGTTCTTCTGGCTGTCCATGGGATGCGCAACATACGCCTCCAGCACCACATTTCGAAAGCATCGATCCTCTTTCGCTCAGACTCCCTAAGTGTCCATGTTTCCACACCATACAGGAACATCGAGAATATCAGAGCCCTGATGAGTCTAGCCTTCGTGTTTTTCGTGATGGCCCTGTCCTTCCATACTCTTGTGAGCTTTCCCAGTGCTCCCTATGCCATGGCGATGCGTCTTTTTACTTCCGCTTCACAACCACCGGTGTCCAGAATCTCGGTTGGAACCCAGATATGTGAAGTCATGTACTATCTCAAGATGGTTTAGAGAGTTTATTGGGGGAAGTTTACATGCTCTATCAATCACCATCAGTTTGGTTTTGCATTGCTCTTAATACGAGTGTCGATTTTATTTCAAATTGCAATTTATTCCAACTTATGAGTGTTTTCCAATCTAGAGAAACACTATATACCTAAATACATACAAGACATGTTTTTAAATACATTTCTCCTCTGCCGGGAATCGAATCCGGAAAGCCGAAGCTTAGAGGCAAACGGCTTACCAGCTATGCCACAGCGGTGAACATATACCGATCAATCCTCTTTCGCTCAGACTCCCTAAGTGTCCATGTTTCCACACCATACAGGAACATCGAGAATATCAGAGCCCTGATGAGTCTAGCCCTCGTGTTTTTCGTGATGGCCCTGTCCTTCCATACTCTTGTGAGCTTTCCCAGTGCTCCCTATGCCATGTGGCGATGCGTCTTTTCACTTCCGCTTCACAACCACCGGTGTCGCATATGTTGTAATTCAGATATGTGAAGTCATGTACCATCTCAAGATGGTTTAGAGAGTTTATTGGGGGAAGTTTACATGCTCTATCAATCACCATCAGTTTGGTTTTGCATTGCTCTTAATACGAGTGTCGATTTTATTTCATATTGCAATTTATTCCAACTAATGAGTGTTTTCCAATCTATAGAAACACTATACACCTACATACATACATACAAGAAATGCGTGAGAAATAATTTTAAATACATTTCTCCTCTGCCGGGAATCGAATCCGGAAAGCCGAACCTTGGAGGCAAACGGCTTACCAGTTATGCCATGCACAGCGGTCGACATATGTATACCGATATATTAGGTACATTATTTGTTTGATTGAATGTAAGGTAGGTCCCAAGAGAGACCCTTGTGGGTCACCATAAACAATTATTACCAAAGCAGTTATTTCCAAAACAAACAAATGAATTAGAGATTGTAAATAATCAACAACAGTTCCTACCTACATACTCGTAAGATAAGCAACGATGTGTTTGCCAATAAATAATAATGAAAATGTTCTGTGAGAACCAATTGTAATTTACTGTTGGTAGACAGATACTTATGTTATATTCGATGGTATTTTTATTGCTTACTAACGGTTTAGTGAATCAAAGAAAGTTGTAACACCTTTGGAATGAGCAGAAACTAATAAATTACCTCAAGTACATAATTGCCTACGCAATCCCAATATAGTCAATTAAGGCGCAAGAGCACTTGGATTATTATTGACACAAAAAGAGTTAGTTTAACACTGTGCTCAGTTATGAATATTAAGATGATTCGAATCACCAGAATTAAGTTAATAGGGATTCTAATAATTTTCTCGATCTTCCTTTACAGTTTAGAGATATGGACTCTAGACTCAAACATGAAGAAAATTGATGCAGAGATGTACCTAGTGTAGGCGGAAAATTTTGCGAATAACATAAATTGCTAAATATGAGATATAATGTATCCATATTAAACTAACTACATAACTCAACCAATGAAGTTATTGAATAAATTAAATGAAAATATTATGGATTAATGAGTTCGTTCGGAAATGGTCATTTCCCGATAGCAATATAACATAATGTTTCGCGCCAGGGACCCTATTCTCCAATGTCGCCTATCGATGTCGTATGTGACATTTTATTACTTTCGCACGATTTCTAGAATATGCTATTCTTGAGTCTCACATGCGACATAGTCGAATGAAAATCATTCGAGATTTCGACGAGTGATATAGGACCACTCGACATTCAATGTCGCATCAATGTCGCATGATTTTATCTGTCAAAAATAGCCGCCATATTACGATTGCCATTGACATAGTACATCAGTGAAGTGTGTTTAATCATTGTTTTTCCAATTTCGTGTTTTTTTTTTGTAATAATAATGGCTAGTTTCGACGAGTTGGTTATTCTGTCTATTGAACAGAATCACAATATTCACGGACGACGTAATAATTCCAAAATAGTGGATGCATTCGCACAAAGCGATACGTCTTTCATAAAACACTTCCGCCTCAACAAAAAACTTACAAAGTCCCTTATCGAGGTTGTAACTCCTCATATGTGTTTGCCATCTCGAGCATCTGCATTAAGTGTCGAAACCAAGGTATGTTAATCATTTTTTACTAAACCAATATCTCTCTTATGGGTTTTTTTGTAGACTATCATGAATGAGAAAGTCGAAAGTAAATACTATAAACTTTTGTATTCTTTACATGAACATTTTCGGCGTGAATCACTGGCTTAGAATAGTTCTTCCACTATTTTCATTGTTTGCAAGTGTCCCGTAAGAGCCGGGTAATGGATAACATCTCACATGATTCAGCAATGAGGTTCACCCATTCTGAATGTAGTCCCTTGTAAGGTGAAATGAGACTGTGGGTGAAAAAACTATCTAACGCTTTAAACTATTGCTACACGAGCATTAGAATAATTTGTCGAACGTTCCATTTGTCTACAATTTTACAGATAAAACATATTTTGATTTGAAGATCAAGATTTGACACATTTGGTAAATTTTGAAAAAAGTGGATTTGACGCTCATGGATTCATGTCTTAGCTGATGAAGTTCATTGCGTTTTTATAAACCTACTACATATAATTAATTCATGATTTATATTTTTCAGGTTCTCACAGCCTTAAATTTTCTGGGAACAGGATCTTATCAGTTACCTAGGTGGGAAGCAACATAAATAATAATATATCGCAATCTTCCGTCTCAAGATCTTTGACTGAATTTGTGGATGTACTAAATAAACCAGAAATTTTCAATGCATGGGTTAAATTTCCAAGCACAATCCAAGAGTTAAGGAGTATAAGAAATAGGTAAACTATAGTATTGATTTACTTAAGGTGTGTTGTTGGATGTGTTGGGAAGTGTAGAATCCAAATGGAACAAATATATACTTCAGGTTCGATAATACATACCATCACGCCATATCCCTAGTGTGTAGTAACCAGCAGCATGCATTACCTTCTCAAAGAATCATGACACACACCAACTTTGTCTCACAAAAGGCACTAGATTCAGAATGTGCGGTGAACCTCATTGCTGAACTATATGAGATGTTATTTTGCCCGTTGAATTTTCAATTACATAATAATATGTTATGTGAAATGTTATTTAATAAAATAAATTACTTGTCTGTTACGGGATACCTGAAAAAAAAGTGTTGGTTGGGGAACTATTCTAAAGATTCCTCATAGTAACATTTTATAATACAACCAAAAAACAATATTTTCAAAAACATTATATAGATCTAAAAAACTTTTTGTTTCAGGTTTTATAGAAAGTACAATCTGCCAGGTATAATCGGATGCATCGATTGCACCCATGTTGCAATTGTACCGCCAGCAGGAAACAATTTAAATTACCCTGAACATGTGTATGTAAACCGTCAGAGCTACCACTCCATTAACGTCCAACTAATTTGTGATGACTCTTTAAAAATATTAAATGTTAATGCTTTGTTTCCTGGTAGTCTTTTTATAGCTAGTAATTATTTTTTTACATAGATAATTAATTTAACAACTCATTTCTTGTATTAAATTTGTCAAAATTATTACATACCTTTCATTATGGAAAGGTTGTACATATATGAGTAAATAAAGTGTATTGCATTTACTACTGTTTATTATTCTACCTAAATTAAAATTGGAAGGAAAGAAAAAAAATATATATTCAGTGTGGTATAAGAAAACATTTATTACATTATATTGAATTAATAGAGATATATAAACAAAGTTAAATATTAAACGGGAGCATTTAGAAAACTTATTTGAGATACTTATAGAAATGTTACATATGAACAACATAAAAAAATTGTATTAATGACATATTATTACAGATTGTTACTGTAAATTAATAGGAACTTTTATAAAATGTTATTTATAGAAATATAAAAACAAAGCTAAATACTTAAAAGGAACATTTATAAAATGCTGTATTAAAAGACATTTGTCAACAAAGTTTCTATATCTCGTCTAAAAGTATATATAAAATTCTTTATGTATCTCTATTAAAACCTTTTTGAAATGTTCCTACTAAGAACTTAACTTTTTTTATAAATCTCTGTTAATACATTTTATAAATGTTCCTATTGAGTTTTTGGCTTTGTTTTTATATCTCTCTTAATACATTATAAAATGTTCCTATAAATTTACAGTAATAATCTGTTAAGTTTCATTACGAGAATTTTTTTGTTCATACAAGAAAATAGTTAATACATTTTGATCAAATTTTGTTTTGTAAATGAAGAGAAGCGTTAAGACATATCATATAGAAAATTACATACAAGAAAATAGTTAATATATTTTGATCAAATTTTGTTTTGTAAATGAAGAGAAGCGTTAAGACATATCATATAGAAAATTACATACAAGAAAATAGTTAATATATTTTGATCAAATTTTGTTTTGTAAATGAAGAGAAGCGTTAAGACATATCATATAGAAAATAACATACAAGAAAATAGTTAATATATTTTGATCAAATTTTGTTTTGTAAATGAAGAGAAGCGTTAAGACATATCATATAGAAAATAACATACAAGAAAATAGTTAATATATTTTGATCAAATTTTGTTTTGTAAATGAAGAGAAGCGTTAAGACATATCATATAGAAAATAACATACAAGAAAATAGTTAATATATTTTGATCAAATTTTGTTTTGTAAATGAAGAGAAGCGTTAAGACATATCATATAGAAAATTACATACAAGAAAATAGTTAATATATTTTGATCAAATTTTGTTTTGTAAATCAAGAGAAGCGTTAAGACATATCATATAGAAAATTACATACAAGAAAATAGTTAATATATTTTGATCAAATTTTGTTTTGTAAATGAAGAGAAGCGTTAAGACATATCATATAGAAAATTACATACAAGAAAATAGTTAAAATATTTTGATCAAATTTTGTTTTGTAAATGAAGAGAAGTGTTAAGACATATCATATAGAAAATTACATACAAGAAAATAGTTAATATATTTTGATCAAATTTTGTTTTGTAAATGAAGAGAAGCGTTAAGACATATCATATAGAAAATTACATACAAGAAAATAGTTAATATATTTTGATCAAATTTTGTTTTGTAAATGAAGAGAAGCGTTAAGACATATCATATAGAAAATTACATACTTACAAGAAAATAGTTAATATATTTTGATCAAATTTTGTTTTGTAAATGAAGAGAAGCGTTAGACATATCATATAGAAAGAACTTAACTTTTTTTATAAATCTCTTTTAATACGCTTTATAAATGTTCCTTTTGAGTTTTTGGCTTTGTTTTTATTATCTCTCTTAAAACATGTTCGTATAAATTTACAGTAATAATCTGTTAAGTTTCATTACAAGAATTTTTTTGTTCATATGAAACATTTCTATATCTCGACTAAAAGTATATATAACTTTCTTTATGTATCTCTATTAAAACCTAAATTTTTCGAACAAATGAATCCGAAAGTTTTTCAATGGCAACAACATGTCTCTCCATCAATGCTAGTTTTTTTTTCATGTATGCTTCTTTGATCTCGATTTTTTTTTGCTAGCTCTACTAGATCTTCTTGCACGCCTCTTCTTCTGGGACGAGGCGTGGTTCTGCTATTGTGTGTTTCTTCAACTGGCGGTATAAGTATTTCTTCTGTTTCAATAAAAGAATCTTCTGTGTCATGATTACCTCCCTCCATAGAACTCTCATTGATATTTTCTCCTATTGTCCGGCATACCTCCGACTCTACTTTCAGAATGGCCAACAACTATTATTGGAGTTAACATGTTAACAATGGCCTCTTCTGATTGGGTTAGCTGACTCCCTATGGATGGCCCGCCCCCAGTCCCTCTCCTCTCCCTCTGCACAGCTGCCTCTTTGGACTTGGCTTTTGACCAGAGACTTGTCTAGAAAGAATAAAACAATGATAATATTAATTATACAGTTCAACAAATCTTTATAATAAAAACACTTAAAGAATCTTATAAGTAAACACACATATTTTATACTTTAGGTTTGGACATAATAATACAGTTTAACAAATCTTTATAATAATTTTAAGCACTGAAAGAATCTTATAAGAAAACACACATATTTTGTTCTATAGGTTTGGACATTTTAATGCATAAATGTTCAAACCAACTTTTTTTAAATTATTGAGACAAGCCCCCTGAGTCAAATTGTCAAGCACTGTTCGTAATCGCTGTTGTCTACAAAATAGAAAAATTTTCTACAACAGACGGCAAATCCCATACAAAAAAAGGTTGGTTGTTTGGCACATGGAATTTGACTTAGCGCCAAGTATGTCAAATTAGGCTCTTATTATAAAGATATGGTTTCAGTTTTCATTGCTAAGCTTTCTAATTCCCAACCAAATTGAAATCAGCTGTTTACAGTTATTTCTAACTATATTACATGACATGTGGTTTCAAACTAGAACATTATTTTTAATCCTTTTACTTGTCAACACTAACAAACGTTTTTTATAGAAGTACATAATTTTGTTGATTTACTACGTAATTTCTTCTTAAAAACAAACAAACTATATATTCTACTGGTAAGGTTTTCATAAAAACTTGTTTTATAATTACAATAGTATAAAATCACATTTTTCTAATTTAATATAGCTGAAAACATTGTCAATCAATTTATTTAAACGAAAGACTCAAAATCAAAAATACTGCTTACCTTCCGCCAATGTAACCAATCCTTGTTAGCGCCCGGAATTGAATTAAGTTTTTCAGCTATCTCCATCCACCGCATTTTAGCCGTATGCCTTGTGAAGGTATTGGAGAACTTCCCCGATAAAAGTTCTTTTTCTCCATTCATCAATTCCACCAACA
The DNA here is from genome assembly GCA_963576475.1 of Molanna angustata. NCBI lineage: Eukaryota > Metazoa > Arthropoda > Insecta > Trichoptera > Molannidae > Molanna > Molanna angustata. The sequence continues at coordinate 23,725,985 of OY754987.1, forward strand.
TGCTTTTTTGTGCATTCGAACAATAATTCATTTTCAAAATAATTCAAAATACACTTGTATTCGACTTTCGAGAGCGTCACAGCAATCAACAGCAATGAACGAGGAACAAAATACAAAAATTTACCATAGATTTTTGACAACCATAGAAAAAATGACAAAATAATGCATAAAAAATATTTCAAACGCATCCTAAATGCTATGTTGCCGCTACTTTCAAATGACATTTCAATGTCGAACGATTTTCAAGTCGAATGATTTCAAGAATAGACTAAATGCCCAACATACGACATTTCATTCGACATTTTTTAGGCGACATAGGCGTATGCGACATTAATCATGCGAGATTGGAGAATAGACCCCCAGTAATCGAATCTGAACCTTGAATGTTATCGTACAACCAATATGACCATCAATTAACACATAAATTAATTAAAAATTTTGAAAATTAACGAACGGCCGCGAATCATCGTACATGAGATTATTCAATTATAAGGCGCCAACTACCGCAACGATATTTTTAAATTTTTGTCATTTGCGTGGCCGTGCATTCTTCTTAATTAACTATATGTACTTCGATTCAATTAACATGAGATATTTGAAGATATATGAATCGGAAAAAAACAATATACAGTACAATATAAAATATAGATAGTTAAGACTCTCATTACAAGCATTTTATACAAAGTAACAACAAACTTTTGTAGCTCCATAGCCCAATGTAACGACATCGACCTGCTCAAACTTGTTAGCAAATCTTGGAAGTCTCTGCATTGGTTAGCTAAACAAATAGTTTGTGTACACATTTTGTAAGGCGAAACATTCACTATTACGAGCGAGTCTTGACGGTACACGTAAGTGAATCTATGACAAAAGACGAGGACCATCTACAACATCATTCAGTAATCTATGATAAAAAGCAAGATCAGCTACTGCTCTCCTATGCTTAATTAACGGAAATTATATGTAGGTACTTTTCACAAGGACACATTCATTATTTAAAAAATATATATTGATTTCATACGTAAGTTGGATAAATAGTAAAATAATTAGAGAAACAACATTGTCTTTGAAAACCATATAAATGTTACTTGTAAATAAACATTTGGATGTGAAGGTATGGTGATGGCTTAACTTAGAGTGTCAACTCAGGGTGAGGTTGGGCTGCGCAAGCTGTTGGGAGCAAGGCCCCCAATATAGGTAGTTATATTAGTAAGAAGCATGTACTGCATGGCCATGTAAATTATTTGTTTCCAAAAGTGAGTTATAATAATACATTAGGTCTGTGGTCTTGTCATACGGCAATTGTGATGATAGGTTAGCACCGGATCTTACGTAACTTGTCTTACAGAGGAAATTACTGTAAATTGTATACTGTTTGGGTCATTATATTGTTTATCGTGACTTCTGAAGAAGATTTCAACTGTGTAGACAGTTTTGTTTCTACAAAAATAAACGATGATTGCACGGTTAATTTAGATACATAGGACACGTATTTGAAATATTTTTATGTTTTTGTGTTACATAATATGTATGTAGAGTGGACATCTACATATTTTGAAAAATCAATTAAAATTTATAAGAGTATCTCTATAATACCTACTATTCTGAAACCAGTAGTCACGTATGGGTCGGAGTCCTGGACAATGACACTAAGGGAACAGCGAAGAGCGTTTACATTTGAGAATAGCGTCCTATGAAGTATTTTGGAGCCGAGACCAGGTATATCAGTTGGTACTTGGAGACCAAGGAGCAATGCTGACGTCCGAGAGTTCACAAGGTAGCCCTTCATGACTAGCACCATTCGTGCGGGTCGATTGGCTTGGTTTGGACACGTATGTAGAGCTGGAGAAGATTGCACCATCAAAATTTTCTTAAACGTGAAACCAATTTGTAGAAGACCATTGGGAAGACTCGTCATGGCCTACCTAGAGAGAGTAGGGGAAAGGGAATATTGGTACCAAAAGACCCAAGACCGAAAGAATTGGCGAAGCATCATAATGGAGGCTAAAACTCTACAAGAGTTGTATGGCCATCGGAAGTAAGAAGTAAGTTAGAGTATCTCTGTACAATTTTGATTCATGATAACCAAAAGTTTTCGCCGGGAATATAATATACGGTGTTATCGGTATTTTGGCAAAAATGGGCAGTCGTAATATATCAAATCTGTAGGCAGTCGCTGACCACTGTCAAAAGACGCAAAGCAGCATATTTTGACCACATATTCCGTGGTGACAGATATGCCCTTCTACAACTTACAGTGGAGGGAAAGACAGAGTATGGGGCGTAAAAGAATATTGTGGCTAAAATATCTCTGGCAGTGGTTCGGGATTCTGGATGCGGGGTCACTAATTAGGTTTGCGAAGGATCGGGATGACTTTGGTGTGATTGTCGCCAACCTCAGTTAGGAACGGTACAAGAAGAAGAAGGGACATATTTTATTTACTTAACTTTTTACACGTGATATTGTGATATTTGTAAGCTAAAAATATATGTTGAATCGTTGTGCAACTGACCTGATGTGCAACTTGTCTTTCGGCTTCTCCGAGTGGAAAAATATCTGCAGAAGCTGCCAAAGCTGTGGCGGCAGCTGCTTCCAGTTGTCCGATAGCTGCAACTCCAGGACCTTCTCTATGCTCCTGCGACAATCCCAGCAGGGATCGAACTTCGGAAATTTTGCGGTCCTTCAACATCTGACAGGATCTGAAGGCCAACTGAAACAAAACCATTGCTGTGATAAAAAAAATACTTAAATGCGTCATAACTGCCATTAGTGAAGATATCGAAAAAGCCGAAACACCCCAACTAGACAGTATAATTTTCTATAAAAAAATGAAGATGTACATCTCAAACTTTTTTAACATTTTTTTATAAAAATTGAATTTAGTGACGGCATCGTTTCATACAATTCGAAAGGCAGTATACGCTACACTTAATCTCCAGCATACATGTATACCGTCATGCTGTTTTCATATTCTGGGTAGGAAAAAAAGACTGACCTCCATACTATCCTATCCTGAAATACATACCTATCTTAATATTTTATAAAGAAAACAAGATATTTTAAAAATATATATTAATTTGTGTTGTGTTTATAGTTTGGTACGTATTCTTCAATTTTACATACTATCGCCATCGGCAGTTGGATCTCATGTGATACACGCAACTAGTTCTTTTAAAAGAGTTGTAGGCAGGTACATTGTGTAATCATTACTCATACTGTTTTCACGAAGGTAAAACTCTTTGTCTTGTATCACGGTTAAGGCTTCCGTCTAGATATGTCGTGCGAGAATATCATTTCACCTTCAACTAGATGTTATCGTTGGTAATCTTCAACTGTTTTTGATAAAAAAAATATCTGATTAATGTTACCAAAACGAGGGAAATCAAATATGTCAGAGGCGCGACGCAGTTTTAAGGGGGCATATAAACCCAAACACCTCGAAATCAAATCAAATTCCTCAAATATCATTAATTTGTACAATCAACTACCAGATGACATTAAGCATTGCCAAAAAATCCATTTTTTTCAAAAAAAAGTTAAAACAACACATACTGCATGATAGTGCTTTCAAATAGATTTTCCTGTAGGTACTCCCGGCTAACTGTTTTGGGATCCACTATGGTTGAATTTTCATTTTTTTTTGTAAACTTCATTGTAATGTTATTGTTCACCACATTGTATAACATGTATTAATCTAACAAAATGTCAATATAAACCAAAATGTATGTCAACACTCATACCAGCAAACGCTGTGTGTGTTGAATTTTTAAATAAATAAATAAATATGTTAAACAGTGTGCTTCTAGAAAAAATACCGTAAGTATTTTCAACATCATCTATCTGAAATAAAACTTCACAAAAATTCTCGTATAAGGAACCCAGAATTATTTAGATTACGGTTTTTCAACATTAACACGGGTTATTTTAATTGCATTACAAGGATGTGTTGATTTTATAATATTTTACATATTAATAAAGATACATACATATGTACATACCATCACGCCGTTTCCCTATTTGGGGTAGGCAGAGAGAACCGAACGCCAGACTCTTCTATCTTGACATACCTGTTTTGCCTCATTTACATTCATACATCGCGTCATACATGCTCTCCTATTGTTCTGACTTCGTATGTTCCCCTCTTTCAAAATCTCATTTATATGATCATGCCAGCTCTTTCTCGGTCGACCCTTACATCTCATTCCACTCTTTTCAGCCTTGTATACTTTCTTTGTCAGTCGTTCATCGTTCATTCTCTCTACATGTCCGAACCATCGCAAAGCATTTATCTTCATTCTACTCAAAATATCCCTTTCAATCTTACATTCTCTTCTGATATCTTGATTCCTTATCCTATCATAAATTGTTTTACCACACATTCGTCTTAGGGACCTCATTTCCACAGCGTTAATTTTACTTTCATGTGTATTCTGCCATGCCCATGTCTCACTGGCATACATTATGGTTGGAACGACAATAGCGTTGTGTACAGCGAGTTTTGATATTAATAAAGACATTATAGATATTTTTGGTGACAGTCTGGTGACATTCAAAAGAAAACTTTCCACACTTATAAATCTATCCAATAAACTAGGTAGATTTTTTGTATTTTTCTCTAGCTATAATGTTTCTCTTTTTTATCTGTTTGTTCTTAGTGGTATCTTTTATAGTAATGTTTTCCGTTTTGTTTTGTTAATATCTTCTACTATTTTTCTATGTTGTGATCTTAGATAGTTTCTATTGTATCTTTTCATTTTTATATAGATTCTTTTTTGATTTTCTTTCTCTTATAAATTTGTAAGCCAACTTTTAATGCACACTTAAAAGGAGATGAAATTGGTGTGTGGTGATATACGCACGTGTCGTGCTTCCTCTTTATAAGTTTATGCACACCCGCATACCTGTCGCCGGTTATCACACATTTTTTATTTATTTGTTTATTTCATTCTTGTTTTTGTGTAGCTTCATATTTTTTAGTAGATGTAGGTACAATGTTTTGGCAGATGTAACAATACAAAATACTTTATCAAATGCGAAATTATTGTTTTGTGGCTCCATCGTTAATAAATAACAATAAAATTACTTTGAAAATTGTAAGAAAAATCATTCTTTTGATAGAGACGAAGGTATAAAAAATTTGCACACGGGGCATAATGAATTAAAAACTAGAAATATTAATAATAAGAAAAAATGTAAATTTAAATAAACCAATAATAAATAATCAAATTAATTTTATAAATAATCCACTGTTAAACTTATTTCCCTTATAATGTAATATTTGGTAAATTTATGTAGGTATATAAAAAAACTCTGTCTTTGTAAAAATAATGTTAGCTTACATATGGTCACCCTAACCTTCTTACTTCTCCTCTACTTCTCCTTTCCTCCCCTCTCACTGCTTTTACATAAACATATTATTTTTAGGTTTTGTGAACTAGTACACTAAGTGTCTCGAGGAAGAGAACATTGTTTTTGAAACATGTAGACTTGGTTTTTTTTTTCTTGGTTTTTTTTTTCTTGGTTTTTTTTTCTTGGTTTTTTTTTCTTGGTTTTTTTTTCTTGGTTTTTTTTCTTGGTTTTTTTTTTTTTTTTTCTTGGTTTTTTTTTTTTTTTTTTAAGTGTTTCTAAGTTAATTGTATAGTCCACGCTTAGCTTTAGTTTATTAATTTGTGTAGAATGATCTCAATTTAAATTTGTGAATCTGGTTATATACCTAATACCTATAATTTTGCCTCCCTTATTTTATTGCGGGTTTTTCGAAAAGTGGACCACTGGTATACAGACTAAAACTAACCCACAATAAAAACGTCCGATATTCACCCTTTCGGAAAAGACTTTATATTATTTTTAAACAGCTGCACTGTAGGTTTTTACATTACTTAAAAACACCTGCATCGACGTAATTCCCAACATAAACTATAATACAACTGTTTTGAACAATTCATAATTGCAAAAATGTACCGAATTTTAGTATATAAGAAAAAGCAGAGTATCTATGTTAACCAGTTGATAAGGGCCTAATAAGCTGAAACGGTCGTCCTGGATTCAGGAAAAAATATATATGTAGACCAAATCATTTGTTTGATTTTATTGTTATTAATACAAAATAGATACTCCCCTCTTTTAACACGAGATTTTATCTCAATTAAAGATGTTTATTATGAATCATATGTTGGAAATTGTATACCTTTTTAAATTGTGATTTATATGTAAACGTTGTTTTGATTTGTAATAAATGAATATTAAAAAAATTGTGGAATATGCTGCGATGGTGTGAATGTTCATAAATAAGAAAATGTATATTTTTTAATCGCGATGCCTCGAAAAAATGCTACTATGGTATTTCTCACTCTCCCACTGTGGTATGGTGCCACACCCGTGACGATTATTATAAAAATCATTAATGTTTATGAATAATAATGTCTCATAATAGATTAAAGCTAATCAGAAGATTGTATCGATCATTAAAATCTGACTAGGCAGCAAAATATTTTTTTCAAAGGGAAACAAGATATAATTTTTATTACGAAATTCGTCATAAAACCAACCGAATGAAGTATTTTTATTTGGTCATTAATTTTTATCTTGTTTCACAATTTATTTTAATGGTATATTTTAGATACGAATATATATTTTATTATATTAATATTTGATTGAGTGAATTAAATTTTATGTCGCCGACATTTTAAAAAGTTCAAAACATTTTTAATTTTTTATTTATTTATTTTATTGCAATGAAAGACCAACCGTACGTACAAAAGATACATAATTTATAAAAGAAAATAATAATTAAAACATACACCACAGTTACAGGTTTTCACGTGTTAACAAAACATAACCTAATGAAATATATACCTACATATTTTTAGGCATATTTTTTATATTTTGTTTCATGGCTTATTTTTCAACTGTTTTTTTATGTTTCATTATTTTTTAATGACACTTTGAATTTACTTTATACCTAGGTATATAATTTATTTATTCTATTTATTTTGTTTCTGTTACATCGTTCTATTACAATTAATAGAACGATGTAATAGAACGGTTTGTAATAGAACGATGTATGACCGGATAAGAAATGAGGACATACGTAAAGAATGTAAGATGAAGAAAGATGTCATTACTAGAATGAAAGTAAACACATTAAGATGGTTTGGTCACATGGGGAGAATGAATGAGGAGCGCCTGACGAAGAAAATATACAGAGCGGAAAGGAATGGAATGAGAGGTCGGGGACGCCCAAGAAAGGGATGGCACGACCATGTGAACGAAATTTTGAAAGACGGAAGTGTTAGAAGTGAATGTGGACGAGGCGAGGGATGCGTGCCAGGATAGAAAAATGTGGCGTTCGGTTCTCTCTGCCTACCCCGCAAGGGACATGGCGTGATGGTATGTATGTATGTAACATATCGACAAAGACCCGCGTATAAGGAATACTAGGAACATTTTGTATGGCGTAGTGGACTTTTTGCATGCTAAAAACACCAACTTAGAGGCTTCGCAGCATATAAATGTTCACATACATGGATTTACTCAGAATTCGGAGTAGAACATTTTATGTGAGTTTTGTGTGTATGTCCCCCCCCCCCCTCCTTATTACTTTTGATCCGCTGCATTCACAAAGCCTAAAATTATATAGGTACACAAAACTTTTATACTCAGTATTTAGAATTTTTGTTCCAGTCAGGGGTTATCAACATTTTATTTTTTATAGCATCTGTCCACATATCTCGAAAAATATAAAAGCCAGAACGCTGAAATTTTGTACAAATATAGTCAAATATAGTATCTCGAAATGGATTTTGAAAAACAGTTCCAGGGTTTCTCAAACTGTTTTTATTAAGAAGCAAAAAATTGGTATGACAAATTTTTGTCTTTAACTCCCTTTATTTCCATTTGTTTTAAAAATATCGAAAAATGCCGAAATTTGTAAATAAGAAAAATGTATGCATTATAGTAATATATCTCTAACTTTTTAAAAAAAAAATGTACAAATTAATATTTGTGACGACATCGCTTCATACAATTTGTATGGAATACACAATATCCAAGTTCAACTATACATACTATCGCTATAGACAGTTGGATCTCATGTGTTACATGCAATAAATATTAATAGTGTGCATATTTGTATAAATCTCGTATGTCCAAGGTCATTGGCGTTAACAAGGGCCTTAAGATTTGTTTCTGAATACGGGAATTCATCTCTAAATTTATATACAAATTACCAAAGAAACGTAAACAAGCATTCGACTCACCACAATGACAGAGAAAAGTATCTTCGTTTTAAGCTGGTGTGCATTCTGCAGAGGAGGAAGTGCATCCAAGGCATCTTGCGTGTCCACTCTGGATTTGTTGAATAGTTGGCCATACCTAGTTATCAGCTCACATCTGCATAAGTACAACAAAACTTAATTGATTTTTAATCTGTACAATTTCAGTGGAATCGAAAAACAAGTTTGTTTGTATTTACATTTTTTCCAGTTTTGACATGAAATCTTCAACCATGAATACAGAGCTGGTTTGATAAGAATCAAAACTCTTTCTACTCAGCCTTTTTTGTCTTCGGGCCACATACATATATTTGTAAAGCTACGCGGGCCGCGACACTATACTGGTATGACAAAAAAAATCATGAAAACCTCCCATATTTTTGGAAAACAATTTGAGATTTTGAAAATCATATACTAATTCAGAATAATAATAGTAGATATCACTTATCGTTATCAGCATACGGTTCCTTAAAAAATTACAATAGTGTAAAAAAGTAAAACTCAAAAGAAACATGAATCCAAGCGTTTTTTCAAAATTAGTGTGATTTTTGACATTGAGATAAATTTTCAACAATTTTAGACAAATCGGGTTTATAATTGCGTCCATGCATATGAAGGCCCAAAGACGGACATATGCAAATTGACACCAGCATTTGTGGATTGGCTCGGAGCCCTCGACGTGAATGTGAGATTGACATAATATATCGTGCTGTTTTGTGTTTGATTGCTGTCATTGCTGTGTTTTGTTCATTTTGATTTTAAACATTTGATTCACTAGTACCATACGATAAATAAATAAATAATTGCTGCATGCTACCCTCAATACGTCATCAAGGTGAGATCAGTAAGTCGATTCCTGTATACATATTTTTGCATATTTCATTTTGGAATATGACGATTCACAAAGATAAGTTGATGCAAACAATGTGAGGAGCAGGACAGCACAATTTTTTAGTCTTGTATTTTTCATGAACTAATTTCCAAAAGTGGATGTATTCCTTTCTCTCTCTTTTTTCTTCAAAAAAAGCTTTCAGATTAGTATCGTTTTGATCTCAAGATAAACGAAATATAGAATGACAGATGTTCCTGATAATAAATAGGGCCACACAAAAAAGCTTGACGGGCCGCAGGTTGAGCAGATTGAGCTAAACGCACCAATAAATGTATTGCAACGCTCAAAAACAGTGCATTGTTGCAAATTCAAGTTATTTAATTCAAATACCGCAAGGAAAAATTATTGAAAATGATTTTTTTTATCATTATTCATTAAAACAATATATTATACATTACAATTATTTTAATTTATACACATTACTCACCAAAGCTACCCGTTGAGGGTAAAAATGGAGAATTCTCTGGTCAATGAGTTATGTTTTCTTTGATGTTTCATCTTACCTTTGCGAGTCCGCTTCGTTTCCCGAAGACGATGCGTCCGGATCCGAATGGTACCCGTCGCTGCAACATGAAAGGGCTGGAGGGGATGCTGGAGGCGGTGGACTGAAGGGGGATCCACCGGGATTTGAACTCGGAGGCAACAGAGCTAACACAGCACCGCATCCTCGGCTGAAACTCATCAGAAGACCGGCTGCGGCTCTGCAAAAAATACATTGATTGTCGATTTATATATTATAATTTATACATTCACAGAGTTGACATTTCATTATATTTGTATCTGCAATGTCTGGGTAAAATTCTGTGTCGGATTTTTGTTTCGAATTACCTTATTGACTTTAATACTTGTTTGTTTTTGTGACATTGTTCTTGTACTCTTTCAATTACCTTCATCTTATCTTGTATAACTTCAAATCGTGTACCTTCTTCTTATCTTGTAAAACTTTAAATCGACATTCTGTGAAATTTTAATTGGGCATGATCCTAGTAGGTCCTTTTCTACTTCTCAGCCTAATCCCGTCCACTCCTGGACGAAGGCCTCCTCCATCTCCTTTCAAGCCACTGTATCTTGTGCTCTAAGCATCCAACTGACACCAGCATGACAGTTGATGTCATCCCCCCATCTAATTAGCGGTCTCCCAACACCTATGGTTGTCATTCACTATCGTTATGCTAACATTATTCTTGGCCAATTGTCTTCAGTGTTAGCGGTTTAGCTGGTTACACGGCTAGCCCATCTCCATTTCTGGGTATGAACCATTTAAGTTCTTTGTTAGATGACGTTATTTCGCAGCCTGTTTCTCAGATTGAATCCCAGCATGGCTCTTTCCTTTCTTTTTATTTGGTTTTTATTGAATGTTTTGTGACAATATTACTACCGCAGTAAATTGGAATCAGATTTGCAGGAGATAGTATAATGGCCGCAGTAAATTGGGGATTGGATTTTCAGAAGATGGCCGCAGCAAATTGGGATCGGATTTGCAGAAGATAGTAGGTATAATGGCCGCAGTAAATTTGGATCGGATTCACAGTAGATAGTATAATGGCCGCAGTTAATAGGGATCGGATTTGCAGAAGATAGTATAGTGGCCGCAGTAAATTGGGATCGGAATTGCTGAAGATAGTATTATGGCCGCAGGTTTAGACAATGAAACAGATATATGTACCTAAATTTCAAGACAATTCACCACAGGTATTTAGTTATTGCGATAATTATGAAATACCTAAATAATATGGCGTAAAATTGTGTCTGTCATTAGTGTTTTTGTAACTAGATACTGTTCCCACGCTAGGTACCCAGATGCTGTGTCGGGAGAGTAATAATTATAATTAATTACTTCAGCACACCATCTCATATTGTTTTCATCTCAAGTTCACTTTCTTTCGAGAGAGAGAAAAACGGTCTAATTTGACGATTTTTTGATGTTATCTTTGCGTGTATCGTGTGTTTTTTTTTCGTTTACTTTCTCCGGTCTGTTAACGTTTTCAATCGTCATCATTTCATCACCATGTTTCTTTGCATTGAATCATTTAAATAAACCAAATTCATTCTAAATTTGCAATTGAGTTTGAGAAAAGTCGAACGAAGTCTTCTTCTTCTCCTCTCTTTTAAGACATGTTGTCCTGTTACAGTCGGCTTCCCTCCTGTGACGTGCATTGCCAGCTATCCTTCTTTCTCTTGGAAGCACGTCCTGGAGGTCTGCGTTCCCGGGGAACATTATCCCTGGCATCTTTGGCGGTTCTTGAATCGGTTATTCTCGACAAGTGTTCGAATTAAGGTGGCATTTAAACCTCAAAACCCTAATTTTAAATCAAATTTCTCAATTATGTTAAACTAGTGTTTCGCACTGCACAGGACAGGGAGGCTTTCTCTTTGGTGGTCGTCAACGTCGGGGGTACCTGACATGACACAAGAAGAAGAAGAAAAAGTGTTTCTTAGAAAAATATTTTCAACATTTATAGTGAAAGTTCGTCACACAATTTTAAAATTCAGAATAAATTCCCCAAAAAGAAATATTAAAATTTAATTTTTATAGCATTTTTAAAATTACTCCAATAACTATGGGTCGCAGAGAAACAAATATTTTATTTGCTTGAATGGTGCTTATATCAATGTTAATGAGCGATGATTTTTTCATTTCAAGTCTGGTTTATTCTTAAAATGGAAAAAAATGACAAATTTTGGGTTTTAAATAATTTAAATCCCTTACCTACTAACGCGTAAGTAATACTTAGGTCCTAGTGTATTAGGTGGTTTATATAATACTAGTTGACCTGGCGAACTTCGTACCGCCGCAGTTAATGGATGCCGTGTTAACTTTTAGCTAAACCTTTTTAGGATTTTATCAACGTAATAAAATGAATACAAAAAATATAAAGTTCAATAGTTTATTAGGATCATAGAATTATCATATATAATCTAAGATTAGGATATAATGAAAATGCAAAAAAACGGTAATAATGAATACATTTTTCTGTATCTGACAGTTCAAGAACCAACCCAAAACATTATGTCAAAATGATTTTTAATCCATATGTTTTGTTTTTCAATTTTTCTTCGTGAAATAAATTCCATTTTCAAATTATTTAAGTAATAATGCTAATTAAATCAATATTATTAGGTACCTACCTCGAGTTTCTATTCTAAATTTATCAATGATTTGTTAAGTAGGTAGCCTACCTACCCTGAAGTTTTACATTCGAATTTGATTCATATTTTTGATTCATTTTGTTTAGATTTCATAAGTTTGCGTAATACGTACCAGGCGTATATAGTTTATTTACATGTTTTTTTGTATATTTTTTGCGTTAATTTTTTCCATATTTTTATTATGTTTTCCGGGGCGGAGACGAATCCAACAAATAAAAGATTTTTGCAATTGATCTAGTCGTTCTAAAGTTATAAATAGTCTAACTAAACCGACTTTGTTTTATTTATAATACATCATGTTTTAGTCAATCGATTTAGTAGAAAAATATAAGACTAAAATCATCGCCCTTGGAATGATACTGGCGTCGCTATAAAATTAATCTTAAAGTATAATAATTGACTAGAAACAGATTACATACAAGATCACACATTGGCTGTAACGTTGGACAGCGATTAGTTACATTCATACATAATTCATTTGATCGTGAATCTCAGCCGACCATCACAATTACATTGTATACTTGCACAAGAACAATGTAAACTGAGTTACAGCAGTTCCTTTGTAGATATAGATCATTGTTTGTAGTCAGAACGACTAAGCTTAAATAGTGTTCACCTATCTCCATACACATCTTCCTAGCTATGAAACGTTAATTTTATGAACCTATTGTAATATCTCTTACTTAACCGTCAGTTGCAGTTACATATTTTATCATTCTTCTCAAAAATAACTAAATGGTTCGCTTTTTAGAGTGCTGTCTTCAAATAATTTACATACAACTAAAAGTATTGCAGTAGCAAATAAGTGTTACTTTGAAATCTACAAGCTCCTTAAACTTGTTTGCTGACAATAAGCACAAACTAAGTTGCTGTGCTTCAACAACGCGCAACTAGATAATCACCGAATTGTTTACGAACACCCTCATTTATTTTGTTCATATGGCCGCATTGGGTTCACAGATGTCAAAAATAAAAAACAATGTTGTCTTTGGATAGCTGACATCGAAAAATAAAAACAAACACCGCGTTGTGCCGTGTTGAGTCAATTTAAACACGATTACGATGAATAAGGAAAAACTTTTTAAGGATTAAATTTTTACGTCAATCTCAAATATGCGTCGGATCATATTATGTGAAAGATCCGCCATTTTGAAATATTTTGTTTGACGCATAAGTCAATCGTTAAACAACCTCTCGACCTGTCCTAACTTGACATCTATGAAATAAAGGTGTAATAAAGATAGTCACGGTTTATATGTAAACTTTTTCGTTAATCACTCTATTACTAGGTAGGTAGGTACTATAGATAGTTTACATTTGTAAGTAAGACGGTAATAGTCTAGATGGGTCGGTGGCAGAGCGGTTAGCGCGCTGGGTTAGTAATCCAGTGGTCGCGAGTTCGAATCCTGCCTCGACCGATTTCGTTCACCTATAGCACAAGCATTTATTTGCTTATTTTAGGGAACGTAGGAAGATGTATATGTTCTTGTTTAACAAGGAGTTAATTCAAGACACGAAGTTTCTTTTATATCCTCCAAACCAAACCATTCAATTATCTGGTAGCAGGCAGCTGATAACATAAGTAATAAATAAATTAATATACCTTTCGTCGATGTTCTCCAGGGTCGGGTCCAGTCTCCTGATCTGTCCCACGCACGAGAGCACTTCTTTGTCGCTCTGGACCCTCGCCGATAGTTGAGCTATCAGGGGCGGCAGCTGCCCCAGGACAGGCCTGTCCAGGATGGTGAGGACTGTCTTGTTGTCGATGAGCCGCCTCTGTATGTCGCCTCTCGTGGTCGCCAGGAGGCGCTGGTGAGACGAGGAGGCTGGATCTTGGTTCAAGGTCACGTTGGACTGGAGAAGAATCGATCAATGAATTATACAATTAAACTAAAGACCGTTTCACTTAATTGGTACATTGGTATAATGTATCAGACCATGAGCCAGTCAAATTAATACCATAGTATAAAGCGGATTTTTTTAAATTTACTACGGAAGACTATTAGAAATCATGCTTTTCAATGACACCTGCATTGGTTGTTGGAAACTCCTCGATTGACACCTTTAAAAAGACTAAACAATTTATTAAACTTTAAGCGTGTAAATTTTAAAATTGTTGTGGGTATCGGGGGGTTTGCACCAACAAATGTATCTGAAATGAAAGGCGTGATTTCTAATTATTGTTTTGGTAGTAAATATAAAAAAAATCACGCTTTTTGTTATAACTGACGTGTTAAGATAGCAATTTTCCACACTTTTTCTCTGAAAGACAGCAGCACTCAGGGTTCATACTATCCAATCGTTGTTACATGTTTTGCTATCCTTTTAAAGGAAAAAAATCAGCCTTTATGCATGACTTAAGTATAAGTATAAATTTTGTATGGGTCCGCTACACAAAATGACCTTACACTATATATTTTGTTATTGAATAGAAAATCTTTCAAAATAACACTAATTGACATAATAACTGTGTGACCTGTTCAACTTCAGGCCTATACACAATGTCGTTATTAAAAAACATGTACCTACTTATTTAAAAAGAAATCTACTTTGACTTGAATATACTTACACAAGATAAACGTGTGAGATTTTTCCATAATAAATGTCATATTTGCAACTCGCTTTAAATATATCTACTGTCATTATTATTTTAATAACTAGGTACTTAATAGCTGCTTGGGAAACTTAGCTTCTCTTAGGGCAATCCGTACGTGATATCGACTCGTGAATCATTTCTCCTCATTGTCCTAGCTTTGATTCTATTAACTTTGAACTTTGAAGAACAGATGACGAAATTCGAGTGGATGAATATTTGTATTTATCAATATTAGGAAGAATTTCAGCGTGATTGAAGATTGGAAAAGGATATAGAAGGATAACCGCGTCAAATACAGTGAACAGTGGATTAAGAACAATAATGTCTCATCCAATTATCTCAAGGATAGCAAAGCTCACTGTGCACAACGCAATTGTTGTTTCAACAGTAGGTATGCAAGTAGGTAAGACATGGACATGGCAGAAGAAGGATCAAAGCAAAATCAACGCTGTGGAAATGAGGTCCCTAAGACGGATGTGCGACAAAACAATCTATGATATGATAAGGAATAAGGACACTATACGTTATTGCAAGATTGAAAGAGATATTGTGAGTAGAATGAATATACATGCTCTGCGATGGTTCGGACATGTAGAGAGAACGTGCGATTTATGTCTGACAAATAAAGGATTTTGAGTATAGGAAGTCTGAATAATAGGAGAACATGTATGACGCGATATATAAACGAGGTAAAACGTGTATGTCAAGATAGAAGAATCTGGCGTTCTGTTCGGTGTCTGCCTACCACAAATTGGGAAACGGCGTGATGGTATTTATGTATATGTACCTTTGAAATTGGAGCCTATTGTCCTAATTTTCTTGAGGGAGACGCATACCCTTAAGGTACTTTGAAGGCATAAGACTTCCTCAATGCTCTTACTTGATTCTGAATACGTGCCTTGAGTCCATTCGTGCTATGTAATAATTATAATTAAATCATAAACAATTTGAATAAATCTACTGTAGGTGTAATGACCTCTTCGTACTGAAACAGAAATAGAGTTCCTTGCTCCTAAGACCACAATCAAAACTGAACACATCATAAACCTCCCAAGAAATATTTCCATCTATGCATTAACGTCCTGCTGTTATTGTGTTTGCAGAAAAAAACCATTGTTAAATCTTGTATTATAATTATTTTTAATAGATCAAGTTGAATTTATGACGCTCTTTCCCATACAAATGTAGGTACTAATATCATTATTTTATTTCCTAAACTCTTGAAGTATCTTGAATCAGCTTTGTTGTGCTTTTTGTATTGAGATAATAATGAACACTTCCTGGTACCCTGCGCAAGTGACGAGTTTATTGACACATAGTAATTTCTTCCAACTAACCAGTGTTTCCAACCAAGAAAAGCAAGAATTTCGAGAGAAATGAATCGAAATATATTTCTGTTGTGGTGCATTTAGTGATTATCAAACTGTCGTTGTCGAAATTAATTCTCTTGAACAAACTTTCAAGCGAATTTATTTCTCTTAACCTGACCTCAGAACCACAAGACATCAGAAGAAAGGCGACGGCTGATGTGGAAAGACACAAACAGATCCAAGACCCTAGACACCCCCTTCACAACCACCAGATGGCTGCACCGAGACGGTCGAGAAAAAACTTTCTTATATCTACTACCGAATTTGGAACCTCCACAAAACGGTATAGAGAGGATCTATGGAGGCAATAACTCGGCAGCAGACTCTGGATGGCACCATCTGAGGAAGTGAACACCGCGGTCTGGACTTTCCAACATGGAGAACCCTTAACAGACTGAGAGTGGGGGTGACTAGATGTAAAAGGAACCAGCAGAGGTGGCGATTTCTGAAGGGAGAAGATACATGCTGCGACTGCGGAGAGGAGCAGGATGACGCCCATCTCCTAATATGTCCACGAATGAAGACGACATGTAGCACAAGTGACATAATAACAGTGAACGACAAGGCAATATCCGTCTCCGCCTACTGATGGAGTGGCAAGTTCTAAGGTCCGGACCCGTAAAGTAAGTAACAAATTTTCATGCCAAGATAAATGAGATTTTGTAAAGCCATGTCTACATTTTTCATGTTTTTTCAACTTTGAAGTCATAAAAACACCAACTTAGTGGCTTCGCAACATACCTATTTATATGTTATGTAAATGGATGGACTTGTTATGTAAATGGATGGATGTTATGTGAATGGATAAATTCGAAGTAGAACATTAAGTGTGTCTGTGTGTGTGTATTCGTCCCCCCTTATAACTTTTGATTCGCTTAATTAAAAGAGCCCAAAATTTCGCTTAATTAAAAGTATACAAAACATTTATACTCAGAATTTCGAATTTTTGTGCCAGTCAGGGGTTATCAACATTTGTACATGTACAGATACAAATATAATATCTCAAACTAGTTTTTATGAAAAAATTTCAATTTCTTAACTTTTTTAATCATGATTTTTTATAACAAATTAATGTGTTTAACCTCAACTAGATAGTTTAATTTTCTATAAAAAGTTTTTAAATTACTTCTTTTTAATAATTTTAGTTAAGACTGAATATAGTGACGACATCGTTTCATACGATTTGTATGGCAGTATAAACAAATTCTACGATAATTAATCTCCATGTATACATAGGGCATAATATTCATACCATCGAGCTGTTTACATGACGTATAGATTGCTGGGATGGAGACCAAGAAACCTCAAGGGCGCCCACTTGATTGATATAATGGACGACATCAAAAAAAGATTCGCTGGACCTCAATGGATGGGGGTCGCACAGGAACGGAAGGAGTGTAGTAGGAGAGCGGAGGCCTAAGCCCTGCAGAGGGCAAACATGGATTGAAGATGATTTATAGGTGGAAAACAAAGAATTAAAGTAGCTCACCAGTTCGTCCAATTTATGTACTGCCGCTTTGTATGTTTCAATATGCTTTTGAAGTTCGTTCTTGAGGGCAACGTGTAATGAGATAAGTTCTCCAGTACTGTCGGCTGTAAGACCATGGGTGCCGAGACCTGGAAAGATTAAGAAAATTATGATAATTAACATTTCACATATGTTTTTAAAATGTCAACACAGACGGTAGGTATTTAAGGTGGTGTAACAATCCATTGTTTTAGGTATTTTTAATATCAAACGAATTTGATTATGTTTCTACATATATTTATCCTTGTTCTAGGCCGCGTATTTACCTTTCCGTGTTGATTAGGAGGCAAATACTGCCTCGAATTAGGCACTAGTTTGTTGCGCTAATGTACTTAAAAATTCGTGTTGAATTCAAGGCACGTGTCCTCCATATGCACACGGTTTAGCAACGCAAACTGTTCCTGCTAATACGTGTTCAATTCAAGGCGCGCGTCTTTCGATCCTACACAGGTTTATAAATTTTACCATGCGTATTGATTGAGCGTTACAAGGCTGTGTTAAAGGTATTTTTTGTGTATGATTGTTTTTGTTTTACTATATTCATCTACACAAATCTACATTATATCATAAAAATTCGTTGACAATTTTTTTGAATGAAATTGGCTGAATTTTTCCATGACATAATTGGCGTAATTACCTTCACAAGATATAGAGAATCGAATTTTACATCGAATTTCCTTATCTCCTTCGTAATTTACAATTTTAAAATTGTCCAAAATACCACCAAGTATGTCCTTTAACAGTTCCATATTACTTAAAGGCAAATGTGATAGTGACAGACGAAATGCGAGCGAAATGAAATAGCGCGCCAACTTCATGGCTATATTATATGTTCCGCATATTCAATAATTAATTGCCTTGAATTGAACATGTAGTAGCGGGAACAGTTTGCGTTGTTTAACCGTGTGCATTTGAGGGACATGTGCCTTGAATCCAACACGAGTTTTTAAGTGCATTAGCGCAACAAACTAGTGCCTAATTTGACAGTACTTGCCTCCTAATCAACACGGTAATGTAAATACGCTTCCAGGCCGACTGTTTTCAGTTGACAAGGGCCTAGTCAGGCGACGCGTTCGTCCTAGTAGAAGGATAAATATCAAATTTAATCTATTGTCTATTCCTAATTTTCCAATTCCCATCCATTGTGTATTTTTTTATAATGTAATAAAAATAAGATTCATACTTTAATACAAAATAATATTATAATACGAAATACAACATTATAGAAAAATAAAAACAATCATAGACATTTTGCAATACAAGTTTATTCTATAGATACTACCACGGGAATTGCTCAGAAGAACTTGCATCTTTGGACCCTCCTCCACCCACTCGCAACATAGTCACTCGCTTCACTCAATCGCAGCATCCATTCACAGTGGACCTTCAACATATACGAACAAGTCGCTTCTCGAACTCCTTTATTAATACAGCAGCCCGACTGTGGAACGATCTTCCGAATTCTGTGTTTCCACCTTCGTACAACCCGGGTCTTTTTAAAATCCGAATTAATAAACTCTTTTCTAGATTGCAAACCCCTCCCAACGCTACGTAGTGCGCTTCTTCGGAAGAGTAAAATGGACCCAAATCCTAATAGCTGGCTTCCCCTACGTAGACATGTTAAAAAAAAAACCTACGCTATATAAGTGTTTGGAGAGTAACAGGAATCCTTAACATTTCCTCAGATATTTCTTATAATATACCAAACATAAAGAAATTACGTGTATATTAAATAATACCTTATCCAGGGAAAGTTCATATTATCATCTATTATTACATATTGTTTTATTATGGTGAGAATTCATCTTTATTTTTCCTACATATTAAAAAAAACAAAACACACTGCGATGTGCATAAAATAATATTCTGCATTAAAATTAACATAAATGTTATAACGTTGTTGTTTTAAAGTTACGCCAACTACCTACACATGTCTAATTATTTTTTTTGCCTAACAATAAAATAAATATACCTATCTTACGTAATATTGTTAAGACTGAGTGTTTGTAGCAAGTTGTACCTCAACTACTCGTACTGAAGTAAAAGCGGTGAGATTAATCCCGCCATACATTTTGTACGACTTGACTAGCGCGAAACAGAAACGACGTTATCGGCAGTAATAATTATTCCATTTTTTTATTAAATGAAGACACAAATTTAAAAATCTAAAACAGTCATAATGTTAAAATCATATTTAACAATATTTTTGCTAAATAATAGTTTTAAATCTAACAAATTAAACCGACAACGAGAGTTTCCCGCAAATTTCTGGGGTACTTTCGAAATGATTTTTTATCAAGATAATTTTCAAATATTATGATTCTAGAACTGTCAAGTTGCAGACAATACTATAATGTATCCCTGTCTTTAGTTTCAAGACGATAATGTCAGTATTGGTTGAGTAAATGAGGAAACTCCAATGCAACTTATCATATTTGATTGACTGTACGGCTTTTTTTTTTACAAAAAAATGAATATGTCCTTGTTAAACAAGTACATATACATCTTCCTACGTTCCCTAAAATAAGCAAATAAATGCTTGTGCTATAGGTGAACGAAATCGGTCGAGGCAGGATTCGAACTAGCGACCACTGGATTACTAGCCCAGCGCGCTAACCGCTCTGCCATCGACCCATCTAAATAGTTATTTCTACCGATATTAGTAAAACTTAAAGAAAGACGGTACTTTACTAAAAGAAATACACATTGCATCTATCTGTTAACTGCTTGAAAAGAGAGCAACAAACTAAGTCCTCACCGGGAATCGAACCAACGACCTGAATTGGGAGACAGATTTGTAACTAACTAAGCCACAAAGGTCATACATAGAATGGAATAGAACAAAATAGAGCACAATAGAATTGAACAAAATAGAACATAATAAAATAGAATAGAACAAAATTGTGCATAATAGAACAGAATAAAACAGAATAGAATAGACGAGAACAGAATTAAACATAATAGAGCATAATAGAAGAGAAAATAACACAATAAAACAAAATAGAGCATAATAGAAAATAATTAAACAGACCTGAACAGAACAGAACATAAAAGTACAGAAGAAAACAGAATAGAATATAACATAATAGAACATAATATTAAATAATTGAATGAAATGAAATATAAAAAAAAACGTATTAGTTATATTAAAAATTCTCATAATAATATATATAGGTAGGTATATTATCTACCTACCTTGTACTGCTTTATCTAGTTCCCTTCTCCTGGCTGTGAGTAGTTCCCTGAGTGGTGGATGCCATTGTGCCAGCTCCCTGGCCAGCCCTCCGCACCTCTGCCTCAGTCCACCATCCTGCTGCCGGCTGAACAGTCTCACGAGACGCCAAGCGACAGTTTCAGGCTGAACCTCTGGACGTGGCACAACTTCCACTGTGCATAGTCTGAATTGGAGAAAAGAAAAATAACACGTTAAATAGTTGTATGTCATTTTAATTCGTGTTTGTGATAAAAAATTCTTCATACAAAGATAATCTCTTAACCCGTAACTTGGCAACTATAGGATGAAATATTTTACTTATTGAAATTGTATGAAATTTTCGTCATACAAAGATAATCTGTACCTACTTAACAATGATGTATATGTACTTAACAATGACATATTCCATTTTAATTAAAAAAAAACACAAATAATAATAATGCAGCAGGTGGCACACAAACTTACAGATGGTATAAATACACACCACCAGCAGTAACAGAAAACGACAACTACAAATTATACTGGAATAGAGACATTATCAAAGACAGAACAAATCTACACAACCGACCATACATTATATAATTGACAAAATACATAGACATACACATCTAATAGAAATACCAACATCAAACACATAAAATCTACAAAAAAAAACATCTGGAAAAATCGACAAATGCATATCTACCGTTAGCAGAATAAATAAAATCACACTGGAAACAAGAAAAATTAACAATAGTCCCGATAATCATCAACAGGCACCATACCATACACACTCACATATGTCATCAGCAACATACAAAAAACTGCAATAATCAACACATGCACAATAGTCAGGAAATTCCTACAGGTATCACTTTAATCAGTTACACAAATTAAATTTTTATTATCACCATCATAAATTACATAGGTACATAACTTGAGAATTCCTCTGTTGTTTGGTTTATTTTTATCGGCTATTTGCGAAGAGACTGCAGAATTGTGAATTTTTGTTTCAATCAGGGGTTATCAACTTTTGAATTTTTACTTTATTTTTCCATATATCTCAGAAACCATATAAGCTAGAACGCTGAAAATTGGTATAATAGACAAATACAAAATCTCAAATTTAATTTTTCAAAAAAATTCCATAAATTCTCAAACATTTTTTATTAAGAAAAATATTTTTTTTATGACAAATTTATGTGTTTAACTGCATATATTTCCAAAGTTTTTAAAAATATCGAAAAAAGCCGAAACACTGCAACTAGATAATTTAATTTTCTATAAAAAAATATTACAATTGTAGTAGTACATCTCAATTTTTTTAACAATTTTTATAAAAATTGAATTTAGTGACGACATCGCTTCATACAATTTGTATGGCAGTCGCCTATACACAATATGTAAGAAGACTTAATAGTTTGATAGGTACTTAATCTCCGAACATATGTATGTACATACAGAACCATCATGCTGTTTTCATATTCCGGGTAGGAAAAAAGGACTGACCTCCATAATATCCTATTTTGACATACATACCTACACGTGTTGTATAGAAAACAAAATATCTTAAAATATTTAATAATTTGGATTTATGGGTTTATAATATGTAGTTTGGTAGTTATTCTTCAACTATACATACTATCGCTATCGACAGTTGGATCTCATGTGTTACATGCAACTAGTACATTATGTATATTCAGTCTGGAACTGTAAAACGGTTGTCGTCACAAGTCTGTAAAAAGTGGCAACTTGTGAATGGGTGCGGATTGAATTAATTTTTCATACATTCACTCAATCATGGTATAACCCACAATATGGGGTCACCAGCGACATGTGTGCGGGAGTGCATAGTTACTTTATAAAAGGAAGCACAATACGTGCGTGCATCCCAACACAACAGTCTCGTTCAGCAAAAATTGCACTGCATTCAGAATGGGTGGTGAACATCATTGCTAAACTATTATATATGAAAATAATATAATTGAAATATAAACAGAAATTGACCGACTTTTAATTTTATTTTATTTAGAGAAGGAATATGGTCTTGAAACAAGTACATATTTTTCAACCTCATACATTCCCTAAACTAAGCATGAATGCTTGTGCTATAGGTGAACGAAATCGGTCGAGGCAGGATTCGAACTCGCGACCACTGGATTACTAACCCAATGCGCTAACCGCTCTGCCATCACCACCTCAATTATAATAACTGTACAAAATATATGTGTTTATACGTGATAAATAAACACAGGTTTGATGTAAAATGTTTGAAATGTACATTAAAGATAAATGTAGATGTCATTTTGTTCCATAGATTAAAGATAAACATCTATGAATCTTTATTGTCCATAGATTTGACCAAAATTATTGTCTATGACATGCCTCACATTAACATTACGGTTCATGGTTGTAATAATAAATATTATAAAAACGGTCAAAATTGAAACACCAGTTATGTTAGATAGGCCAGTTGTTCTCAAAGTTTGAATATATTTATTAATTTTATTTTATTGTTAAAAATACACCACACAGTACATGCATAACAAACAAACCGGAACGTTCTTAAAATGTTACTGAATTAGACGTATTTGGAATAATTATGAAAATTATTTATATTTCATAATTATTCATAATACGTCTGATTCAGTAACTTTTTAAGAACTTTCCGGCCAATATAGGTACGTTCCTATTCCATTTAGTCCAAGTTGATATTTTATAACGCTGAAATAAGACCGTAAATCTAAAATCTACAATTTAAGTACTTACGTTCCTATTTTAGTTACAATAGTTACTGAATATGGGGTACTAATTATACTTTCTTGGCACCTAAAATACATAACATCTTCATCAAGGCCGTAGTCAGAAAATAATTTCGGAGGGGGGGGGGGGGTTAGCTTAGCGGAAAAGTAGAAAAAAGTCACCCCGCGTGCGTATCCCCGTGCGAGTACCAAGCGAGCATAAAGCACAGTCATCTTAATTAATAAAGCAATGATAGTGTTAATGTGTGTATTTGTCTCACGCGTCTTGGAAAAATAAGAACATCTAAAAATTTAATGTATGTGCGAGCATGTACCAGTATACCTGACGCAGTGTCACGCTAAAAAATGTGATAAAAATGCTGAATGATTAAATATATTTCAATAATTAACTATATTTATCATACAAAATGTTGAAATGGTAGCACTGTAACAACAGAGTGTACGTATGTACACTGTACACGTAAATTTTGAAATGGTGCACCGTATGTAACTGCAGTCTCATTGTTACTTACGGCCTTGATCTTCATCAAGGAAACCCAAAAATTAAAATAAACTTCTGCAGCTAAACTCAAAAATACACTGAATTCACTCTGACTTCTTACTAAAAAACGTAAACTGCGAAAATTATGTGTCCGTCGTACTACAACAGTTAACTAATTAAAAATAATAATTAAATACATAACTATTTTTATTCTAAACTAAATCAAACACATTATCCGTAAAAAAATAGTCAAAATCTATTTATAATTACATAATATTGTACATATGTAGCATATATATGGCTAGTAGAGTGGATACATCCATGTGACTCCAATGACTCTTATTAGCATTTTATTGGTTTTTATATACCTATATATTCTTTTAATTATTGTTACTCGTAACCAATGTTCTTGTAATTGAATGGATTATAAAAAATAAATAAATTACGATCGATTTCGTTCACATATAGCACAAGCATTTATGCTTAATTTAGGTAATCTAGGAATATGTATATTTACTTGTTTAACAAGGATATATTCATTTAAAACATATCTAACAAAAAAGGGGACTGTATCTAGAAAAAGTTTGATAGCCGCTGAAACGGTGGAATGTGACAGGTCATAGACACAACATTCCCTAGACATAAAACACTTCGATAGAAATTATTATATTCTCACCATTTTGTTTTCAAATAAAATGGCAGAACTTCCGGTTGGGACTGACGTAGTTTCAAGTAAGGTAGCATTTATCTACATAATGTAATTTTCAATATTCTAACTTAGGGATTGCAATCCAGCATGAATTTTGCGGATTTTCATAAAAATTGCTGGATTCATGACGATGAGACAGGTGTAGCCGACGCTGCGCTTGGCGTGGAAATCGAAGAACTGAAAGTAGGTACTAAAGGCGTGGTGAAGGTTCCCTGTCGAGTCACGTGTTACCGTGGCACTGTTGGGATGGTAACCCTCGCCATGATTGATGTTTGTGGTTGGACTCTTAGTGGAAGTGGTATGAGAGTGGAAGTGGTGGTGGCATAGTTCCTTGTTTTGTCCGACGAGCAGCCGCTTCGGGTAGGAACAGAACTATACAGTTCTAAAACCTTCCCTTATGTAGTGGGGTTGGAGACTGCGAAATACTCTTAATGTGCTTTCTCTAAGAGTGTATCCAAGTTTTTTTTTCCTTTTTTGCTCGGGGCCTGCTCCTGGGATATGGATATCCAGCTATCTCATCGTCGCTTGTGCGGTCTTGTTTCTGAAAATATGGCTAAACTCGTTGTTTAGCCATATTTTCAGAAACTGCTCTTTCCGCAAAATCTCTCCAGTATCGTCTTCTTGATCTTTCCCATCGCAAGTCCCCCTTATTTCAGATTTTCTCGCTCTGTCACCAAATGAACTCATAGATTCACTAGCTAAATTGATAAAATTTGACAAAAAAACGAAATTTATCGCAAAAATATCTAATATCAATAGGAACAGTTAAAAATTTCAACAAAAAAACTAAACTGAACACGTCTTAATACTAGCTATTAACTACCAAAGCTAAGTTACATAGCTATTAAAACAGTAAACTTAATATCCCAAAATGAACAAGACAAAATAACCAATCTTAATGTCTATTGACTTAAATACCTTTCAGTAGTTCCACTAAAATTATGGCTGAATTTACTTAGTAGATGGTCGTTGGAGCTGTAATCATTTGGTGATTATTGTAAAAATAAGTTTATAATAAAATGAACAGAACTATAATAACAGTTGTGTGGATTTGACGAAAACTTGTAATTTACAATTAATCACCATTACAAAAATACATTAACTGTTGTTTGTTTTGTCCCAGAAATAGATCGACATTTATAATAATCTTCAAAGATATAATAATGACATTTTGATGTATGTTTTGTGGATTAAAAGGTGAACTCATTTTTTTAATTCAAAGTGGCTAAACAATAGAATAGACATTTGATCTAAACTCTAAGCCATTTCCTTTTGCAGTCGTATTAATAATATATTTACATACATATCATACCGTCACGGCATATCCCACATTGCAAGGGTTACCGTCTACTGGTGAGCAGGTGTACGTTTATTTATCAAAGTGAGCAGCACGACACATGCTGCGTGTATCATACCACCAAACAACATCCTCGTTACACCTAAAAAGCCATTACCTTCAAAATGTGCGGTGAATCTAATTGCTGGATTACAATTACCCGACTATAATGGCTATGGCCAATTTAATAATGATATTAATACTTAACAATTAAGTATCTACTCCAAATAATACTACTCAATTATCATTACCTACTACCATTATACACTTCCTCAAAATAATTAGCAGATCAATGCGTAAATTGTAAATTATTTAAAAGAGCAAAATAAAATGCAACAAACGCATCATCAAGCTTTCAATTGGGAATAGTTCACCCTTCCAGACACTTAACATATCTAAGGATTAGACTCTGAGGAGGTCTCTGTACTACCTATCAAACCTACTGATTCCCGAATATTAAATTAACGTTTAAAAAATCTTTACCGATTTTTGTATTTACCGAGTTTTTCGATAAATCTATAATTTATAAATTACGAATGAATGATAATATTATTATTTTACGAGAATACCAAATTCCTTTAATCTCGTTACCTAAAGCGGTGTATTTTCTAATTTTTTCATCAAAAGTTTCTATAATATTACTAGAATTTGGAAGAGCCACGTCGCAAATATGTTATTTTTTTAATTTTATCGTGTATTATTATATCGTGTCTGTTATGTTACTTATTATTATTGATATGATGGAAATAATTATTATTATACATTTATTATTATTCATATTATAGAATGATGGAAAAGCTAAGGATGACACAAAGAGCGATGGAAAGAAGAATGTTGAATATCTCGCTAAGGGACCACAAAACTAATGAATGAATAAAATTAGGAAGAACACAGGAGTAGCGGATGTGGCCAAAATACATAATAGCTGAGTTAAAGTGGAGTTGGGCGAGTCATATATCTCGGATGTCGGACGGACGATGGACAAAATTTAAAATTGTGATGGACTGGAGGCCAAGAACAGGAAGCAGAAGCGTGGGAAGGCCCCAGACCAGATGGTCCGATGACATCAAAATGTGGCAGGTCCAGAATGGCACAGGATAGAGACCAGTGGAAGTCCAAGCGGGAGGCCTTTGTCCAATACTGGACTCAAGAAGAGACTGAGTAAAAGTAAATAAGTAGGTATTATTTATATAAATAAATTATCAATAACCTAATATTGATATTTCAACTTTCGATTAATTTCACGCGGACGATATTTGCAAAAAAATCGTTTGGGAATATTAACAGAATGACTTTGAAGAGCATTGCACAGAAAAAAAACCTCATTACTTTCTAAGATATGCTCTCTTTGTATGAGAAATTCTTTGCATGAATAGTTGAGATGTGCTTAGCGTGATTGTTATTTGTATTCAACATTAGGTACATGATAAAGTAGGTATGTTTTATTGAATGAAATCGTTTTGTTGAATCAGATTTCAATTTGCAAATGACGATGATGATGATAATCACTTCAATAAGAGAAATCTGTTTTTATGTTGTGGCGTTTTTAGAATAGGTGCATAATACAGAAAGGTGTTCAAAGACAGGTTAATCATATTTTAGAATAGGTGCATAATACAGAAAGGTGTTCAAAGACAAGTTAATCATATTTTAGAATAGGTGCATAATACAGAAAGGTGTTCAAAGACAAGTTAATCATATTTTAGAATAGGTGCATAATACAGAAAGGTGTTCAAAGACAAGTTAATCATATTTTAGAATAGGTGCATAATACAGAAAGGTGTTCAAAGACAAGTTAATCATATTTTAATGGTTGAATAGATCCACGTTAATGGGAACAATGGAATTTCAATTATGTTTTTTTCCAATTCAAATGAAACATATGGAAAATGATACAAATAGATATCAAAAAACGATATAAATGAAGCTTGCGCACAACGATAGCGAATAGCGATACATTAAACATATTCACAATCTCATTAAACATATTCAAAAAAAGGCTAAGGCAAAAGTAACTATCTGATAATACATGGGGGGCAAGTCTGGTTCAATCGGCGAAATAAAAACCCTATTAATTACCCATATCATGGATATAATTATTATATGGAGTTCTACAATATCTTTAGATGTCATAGAACTCCATACGATAATTATATCCACGATATGGGTAATTACTAGGGTTTTGTTTTCGCCTGTGCTTGCCCCCCTGATTTCTTTTTTCTCTCCTTACATTAAGGAACTGTGTCAGAGAAAAGAGCTCTCTGGGAGGCATCTCACACATCTGGTCTTCTGTAACTCCTTAAGGAAGTTGGCCAAAGCCAACAAAGCGGCTTATTATGGTCGATGCTTTGGTGTCAGTGGTCCTACAAAGAAGAATAAATTGTTTCTAGATTTCCGAAGTGCAAAAAGTAAGAGCTCTCTTCCTAAAGGACTGAAAACACCTTTGTTTTGTAGAGCAACATAATTCCAATATATCAGCACCCTTGGAATGATCCTTGAATATATGTTTCAAGAGCAGTCAAATAGTTGGGTATGCGGATGACCTCAACATTATTGGGAGATCAAAAACAGTCATCAATAAGTTTATGACACAAAGTAAACAAGAGAAACAAGAGGTAGTGTGACGTTCAAGGATGTCTACTCCTTTGAAAAAGTGGACCAATTCACATACCTCGGCTCAACCATAACAGAATGTAATTAAGAACCAGTGGAAATCCGAAAGAGAATCTCAGCTGCAAATAAGACATATTTCTCTCTGCTGCCAGTGTTTAAATCTCAAGACGTCCATAGGAAAACAAAATTGACAATGTACAAAACAATTGTCAGAACGGTACTGGTGTATGGATGCGAGGCAATAACACTGTCAGTAAAAGCAGCTGAGTCCCTGGACACATTCGAGCGGAAGGTGCTTCGTCGAATCTGTGGGCCCGTGAGGGACGGCAATGAATGGCGCATTCGGCGCAATGATGAATTGTACAGCATCTACCAGGCCCCTAGTATCTCAACCCTCAATGAGGCTCTCGAGATTGAGATGGGCTGGACACGTGCGCGATCTTCATCATGGACACGTGCATAGAATGCCAAGCTCACGGGTACCCAAGAGGGTGATGATGGGGCATCCGGGGGGAAAGAGGAGGATAGGAAGACCAAGACTGAGATGGGAAGACGAAGTCACCAAAGATGCGAACCAGCTTCTCCAAGTGACCGGATGGAGAACAATAGCTGAGGACAGGAATGGTTGGAAGCGAAAGTTGGAGGAGGCCAAAGCCCGATTTAGGCTGTAGTGCCATTGAAGAAGAAGAAGGAATGATCCTGTATCATTAAAAATCATTTAATATCATTTTGTTTTGCTATGAACTCTTATTATATTTGTCGGCCTACGTGACTCAGTTAGGTATTTGACTACTGATCCTAAGGTCCCGGGTTCGATTCCCGGTGGAGACAGTTTTTAATTGTGTTTTCAGTCTGGATCTGTGAGACGATTAATATCGCAAGTCTCCCGAATGTGTCAACGTGTTAAATAAATATTTGATATAGTACCTGTTAGTTGCCCGAGAAGGAATATAAAAAATAAAAATAAAAAAAAATAAAAATTCAATATTTTTTTGTCTTTTTTCTTATTTTGTTTTTCTTCAGTTGTCTTTATTGAATATTTCTTTTATTTTTATCATGTCATAACTTTATTGCCATAGTACCTACACAGTGCATATTGTATATTAAAATCAACTATGATTGGTTGGAAGAAATTGCCGTTTTTTGGCAATTAATAAATAAATACATAAATAAATAAAAAAAATAATAAAAAAAATAATAAAAAAAAAAATAATAAATAAATAAATAAATTAATTAATTAATAAATAAATAATTAAATAAATAAATTAATTAATTAATAAATAAATAATTAAATAATTAATATAAAAAAAAATAAGTAAATAAATAAATGAGTAAACAATTTATTAATAAATAAAAAAAATAGTAATAAAATATATAGGTATTTTAAAAATTGAATAATTAATTAAATAATAAAAATACTTTACCAGTGAAGAATTTAAAATATTTCACTTTCTTTACTATTGCCTATAAATTGACTTATGCTTTGAGCAGAACAATCACTGGAACATTCCACGGCATAATGTACATATGTCTTAGAAGACATTACAGTGAGGTTTAATAAATGACCCAGAAATGACCTACAAAAACAACTGACCTGATGATACCGGTGATCGTGAACCTGGCATTAGCCGATCTAGAGTAGAGCTTTCACGAAATCTGATAACATATGTAAGGTTTGGGATAGGCCCAGGTGAAATTGCGCCCATTTAAAATAATGTTTATTTATTTAACGATCGCTGAAGACCTTGTCGTACGATGGACCTGCGTTTTAAATCGCTCAATTCGAACTTTTATTTTGTATTTTTTTTTATTCATAGGGAGACTTCGCTGGTTAGGGCACGTGCATCGTATGACATTTGAACTCCCAGACGCTGAAAAGAATACTCACAAAACGTCCGAGGGAAAAGATGTATGGGATGGCCTTGTCTGCGACAGATGGATGGAGATTTGTTTTTTACAAATCAACTATTTTTTATGATCGTATGATTATATTTCAAATAAAGAATAAAAGGCATAGTTGGTTGTCTTTGCACAAGCGCTTAAAGTGATGCTAATGACAAGTTCTCCTTTCATTCCAACATAATATCAAATATGTATATATATTCCAACTTCGTATCTGAGATATGAATTTTGTTAAAGAAAAGGTTAGGAATATTTTCATTACACCTTCTTCTTCCTCAGTCCTCCTTAGTTCAGTAATGGAAACAAGCCTCCCCTTGAGACCTCAACAGCTCCAAGGCAGATCGCATCCATCCACTCGTCATATGTATGACCACTTTCTTTGAAGCCTTCTAACACATATTTTGCCCGTTCTAGGTCGCCATTCCAGCATTTTCTTAGTGTATTTAAGACGGACGGTATCCAAAATACATGTTACTCCAAATATCGCCTTGCACAAGTATTATTTTCTCCTTTATTTTCGACCCCTATTATTGCTATTCCGAAAAAAAAAATATACCATTTATGTGAAAAATTGCAATATTTTATTTTTGGTAGTAGGCAATATTTTAAATTATTTGTGGCGTGTGTTTGTGTTGTTTAAAGCATATCCATATACATTTTTTATTGTTGATAGTAACAAAATTTCATGTTAAAATTAACCGAACTATAGTGACTACATAACATTTGATTTCGTGAACCAAATGGTTGCAAAAAACTAAATGTTTTGTGCACACATCCAAACAGTACAGTCATAAATAGAACAACCTTTATTACTGATTACAAAGGTTTGGCTTAAACGCAGATAGCCAGTTCGGTTGTCATAATATTTTTTTCGGTGTATCCGTACGCGAATTATAACAACTCTAAATATTACACCAGTCACAATCGGGTGAAATTAAAGATAAAAACAGTTGTAGTTTTTTTTATATATTTACATACGTTACATTGAATTTGCATATTTAAATTATAAATATTTATATCTCTACAAATGAAGCATTCGGGGTACAAGCTCATACGATTTATATCGACGCGACGCGACGGCCCCGTGCGTCGATCAATTTCTTTGATCAAAATAATTTACCAGCGGTCGTGACTTACAATAATATTTCATAAAAACACTTTCGGTTTGTGCTTCCCGCAAAACACCTGTTACAGTTTCACTGAGGTGTTCAAGAGCAAGATAATTATATTATTAAAAAGAGGAAGGTATGTTTTGTGACTATCTCCTACACAAATCTGAAGAGAATCGCTGATGTACATATGTATGAGTGAATGAAGAGATTTGTGTTTGTATGGGTTTATTCTCCATAGGCTCCCAAGCAGAGCACTCGGAGTCATCATTATTAATAACAAAGACAAAATACTCCATGCTAATTGAAATCTCTTTCATTTAGCATTTCGCTAGTTAAATGATTTATCGACGAGATACTTCTTCGTCTCTCTCTCAAAACTACTTTTATTTCAAAGATCGTATGTGAGGTGGCAGTTTATTATACTCTGTCTTAATACTCTGTACTACAAAGCTATTTGCGACTTTTGCCAGTCTGCACTTTTCAGGTCTGATGTTGTTTGCACCTCGCGTATTATACCGATGATATTCCGAGTTAAGAGGAGTGTTTTTCATATTGCGTCGAGCATAGGTAAGGCATTCCTGAATAAAGACGCCAGCCAATATGAGAATGCCCATTTTTTTTAAATATGTATACGGTGGGAATCTCTTGGGCGCAAATTAAGAATAATCCTCTTTTGCAATACAAAAACTCTGTTAGAGTCAGCCGCCTTCCCCCAGAACATCACACCGCATGACATAATACTATGAAAATACGCAAAGTACACAAATCTCGCTGTATCCTGGCAGCAGACATCCTTAATTTTTTTGATTGCATAGATCGCTAAATTTAGCCTGTTACATAGTTGATCGATATGTGGTGATGCATTGCCTTGCTGAAAACTAATCCCCAAGGTTGAAGCAGAAGAAGAGAGATTTACTTCGAGTGCTGTGTTGGTAACTAATGAACAATAATAGTAAAATATATGTAGCAATCAATATAGCAATTAATCGCAAAGCCAAATCACGGAAAAACTATTTATACCAATGAACACAACAAGTAAAAATTAAAAATGAACTAAGTAATCCAGAAATAATAGAATTTGGAATTCCGCAAGGAACAATATTGGGTCCAATACTGTTTATTTTATATGTAAACGAGATGCTTGAAATTCTAATGAACTAATGAACAATACTAGTAAAATAGTATAAATTGGTTAATAGGTATACCCATAGACCTATAATCTATAGAAAAGACAAGAAAATACTTTTACTGCAAAATAAATGCGTCATTAATATCCTATTAATACTTATACATTGAATGTGTTTGGGATAACCCTGTTCCATTTTAATTTACGTACTATTCCCCTTTACCTAAGGGCTCCTTAAGGGCGAGGCCCAAAGCTTCCCGAATGCGGGTATTAGCATGCTTCCTTCGTCGTAAGCAGGATGTCAAATTGTGTAAAATATGTTATTTTTTCGAATGTTTAGTATATGAAACCTTGACTTTTCATGGTAACACGCGTCTATCCGAATGTAAACGAAATATTTCTCGATGAAAATGATTATACATTCATCAAAAACCTGTTTTTACCAAAAGTGAACTTCATCATCATTTATCGTAAAAGACACGCCAGTTAAAATATTCCAAAATGGCCATCAATGTATCAAAAAGAAATCTATAAATTGTCATTTGGTGTTGGAGGCTTTAGATAGTCAAAATGTATATATTTTATGTGACTACCCACTAACCAAGATAACAAAAAACTTTCTCTCATTTTTCTCAAACAAAATTAACTTAATTATAAACAATGAATTATTGTGTGTCGATAAAATGCTTAAGAAACATAAACAATATGAGCTTTACATAGTTAGGTAGGTACTATTTGAAACTTGATTATAATTCGATACGAAGCTCATGCAGTTTTTGTCATACAAAGGATTAAATCATTACCATCAAGATGTTAGACCATCAAATATTATTAGATGGGTCGATGGCAGAGCGGTTAGCGTGCTGGGCTTGTAAACCAGTGATCGCGAGTTCGAATCCTGCCTCGACCGATTTCGTTCACCTATAGCACAAGCATTTATTTGCTTAGTTTAGGGAACGTAGGAAGATGTATATGTACTTGTTTAACAAGAATATATTCATTTTTTAATTAATGAAAAAAAAAGTAAGACCGTATTTAACTTAAATAATATTAATACCGCATTAAACTCAAATAGTATGATTGTATTTAACTCAAATAGTAAGACCATTATTTAACTCAAATAATTATTAAGACCGCATTAAACTCAAATAGTAAAACTGTATTTAACTCAAATAATAAGACCGTACTTACTTACTAAGTAAGACTCAAATAGTAGGACCGTATTAAACTCAAATCCCAAATTGTACGACCGTATTAAACTGTTATTTATTTATTTATTTATTCATTTATTTGTTTTTTTTTTTTTTTTTTTTTTTTTATTTATTTATTTATTTATTCATTCATTTATTTATTTATTTATTTATTTATTTATTTATTTATTTATTTATAAATTATTTCTTCATTTATTTATTTTATTATTAACATATTTATTTATTTTATTATTTAATTATTTACTTATTCAATTATTTTTTGTATTGCTTCTCGGAAAATTAACAGGTACTACGTCAAATATTAATTATTTGTACGCCAACTTTTAATGCAAGATGTGGCTTTTTATAATTGGCTGACCAGTTTTGTCCTTAGCTTGCCCTTACTTTATGGAACTATGATGTATAATAACTTGTTAGCTGTAAGTGGTACTTACTTTATAATAAATAAACATGCACCCAATAACAAGTTGCCACTTTATGATATACATCATATCACCGATCCAGACTGAAACCACATTAAAAACTATATCTCCATCGGGAATCGAACCTGAGGCCTTTTGCTCAGCAGTCAGATATTTAACCACCTGTGCCAAAATGACTATGTATGTACCTAGGTATGTACTCCTTGAAGTCGCATGGACAAGATATGTTTTTCTCACATCTGATTTCCCCGTGTTAGAATTCCCGCTGCCGCGCTGGTGAGTTGTCTGAATATAGCTTTGCACATATCTAGACAGTTGGTACCTACATAATATCTTGACACTAACTTCACACACCAATAATTACATCATTGTCAAAGATTGAAGCGTGTAAACTGTAAAGTTTTCTTGCCGATGTAATCTATGGACCGTTACGTACACGAAACAGGGCTTGCGCAGAATAATATATATAATTTTGTCAATAAATTTAATAATAATGAAAGAGCGGTGATAGCTCAGCAGTAAGGTCGTCGCATCCGATGCGCGAGGTCTACGGCGGAGCACGCACCTCTGGATCTTCAAAAAATCTATGTGCGGATTTATATCACTAGCTGTGTGTAGCCATGATCCAATTTGTCTGGTTCCCCTTTCTAAGGGTTACGAAGGTCAGAAGGCAGTCGCTTCAATGTAATAACCAGACTCGCCAATTCCAGGAACAAGGTCAAAGCGTACCCCGATAGAAACGGAACAAAAGCGCTAAGGGGAAGGAATAAATTTAATAATAATGAGCTTTATGATATTTATCGAGCACGCAGACTCTCTATCCACGTCAGACTCCAAAGACCGAGATGGGTCGGACACGTGCACATAATGCCAAGCACACGAGTACCAAAGAAGATTCTATTAGGACATGCGGGAGGTTAAGGGAAGGTTGGCATACCCAGGCTGAGACGGTAGGATGAAGTCATTGAGAGAATTTACGCAGTCACCTACCCCACTCCATTGAGAAAGTTTTAGAGCTTCAAGCTCTGTTCATCATGGGAGCATGATGTCAGGAAGAAAGGAAGGTAACTGCTCTAGGTGTCAGACTGTAAGACGTCGGCCGAGGATAGATGGTGATAGATGCTGAAGTTCAAGGAGGTCAAGGCTCGATATGAATTGTAGCGCCATTGGAAGAAAAAGATTTTTTCAATGTTGACGGGAATGATATTGTAGAATTCAATATTTTTTTCAAATCTATTCTCAAATGATGATTGTGTACAACATAACATAAGTACATAAAACTTTCAAAATTTGGATTGAGAGGGAACTCAATAAAAAAGGCATAAATGGTGAACATAGCGCAAGCACATAAAGCGATCACGTAAATCTGCTGAAGACAGATCGAAAGCCCTGTAGCTGCGTTGATTTCCCGGTTCTATTATATGACAATATCGTCTGAATTGAGATTAAAAAATAAGGTTATAAAAAAAAATTGGAGACCTATTCAGATGATCTTCTCAAAAAACTATACTGAAATTAATTGTAAATTGTAATTATTATGACAGCCCTGAATGTAACATCCAACAAAAGGCTATTCAAGATGAGGTAACAATAGTTAGTTCACTAGTTACGCGGTCATCCACTTCTTCTATATAACACATTTCGTTCCTAATCTTTTATCTTTCACAAGGTAACTCTTCTCTGGTGAAGAATGTTGCTAATACCATGTACTTCTAGAAGAAACATCATCATAATCCTCAACGTCACAACCCTTGATGGGTCCTAGCTGCCTCCAAGAATGTTCTCCATACTGCTCTATCGTTGGCTACCACCTTCCATTTCTGCAGCCTCATAGCCAGACAACCTCATAGCCATACGGTGTAAATATCCCAACCAGCATAGTCTGTTAATCTTAGTGAACTTGACTACGCTGATGTCCTGGTAAAGATCTAGAACTCGGTGTTATATCTTTTACGCCATGTTTGACCGTCGTTAATAGGTCCATATATTTTCTGCGTAAGCTTTTTCTTCCATAGGCGTCCAGTTAATTTTCATCGTGCTTGGTCAATGTACAGGTTCGAGATAGGTAAATGTTGAGACTGGTCTAATTAATGTTTTGTATAGTGTGGCTTTAGTTAATGTCCAATGAGACCAAAGCACCTCCGGTTAGCTGCAAGAATCCTCTTCCCAATCTTAATGCCCATATTATTATATCTAAATCTTATGTATATTGTTCCACTGTTCAAATGTGAAAAAGGAGCAATGTGTCAATATCAAACGAACTACAAATGAAGAGTCGACAATAGATGGGTCGATGGCAGAACGGTTAGCGCGCTGGGCTAGTAATGGGCTAGTAGCGAGTTCAAATCTTGCCTCAACCGATTTCGTTCACCTATAGCACAAGCATTTATGCTTATTTTAGGGGACGTAGGAAGATGTATATGTACTTGTTTAACAAGGACATATTCATTTTTTTATATAAATAAAAATAAAAAATATGTCTGTGTAGCGCCTGCTTCAGTATTTTGGATATATTGCTGGCTTCAATTCAATGGCCAGAATGTGTGTAAGATTGTCTACAGACGCTCCTTTATTCAAACTTCATTTGAAATTAGTTTCTATAACAGTCCATGCTATTTGAAACATACTCTGCTAACACCATATTATCTCTAAGACATCAATTCTGTTTCTAGATGACTCTCTTAGAGTCCATTTTTCTACTCTAGATACTATCCTCATCCAGTGATGAGGTCAAGAAGAAAAAAAAAACACAAATTTACGGCTCCATATTTAATAAATATATATGTATTTATATAACTCATCGTCATCATCTCATCCAGAAATTGATTTAGGTCTCCCCCTAAGACATCTTGGACAGACCGTATCCAACCGCCTCCAACTACTCGTTTTATGTCATAAGACCACCGTGATTGAGGTCTTCCAACACTTCATCTGTCCTTTCTAGGTCACCATTCTCACACATTTTCCGTCCATTTGGAATCATGTCCTGCCCAGCTCCATTTCTGTTTGGAAACACTAACTCAGTAACTAAGATTATTTTTCTCTTTACCACAAATGGGTTCTTGGATTTCTCAAAGAAATACCCAGCATTTTCATGGCTCTTTGGGTTAGGTACAGCTAGCTTCTGTAAAAATATGTATTACTTCTTCTGTCTCAATCTTGGAGATTGGTTGGCAGCAAAGCGATGCATCTCTTCCTCTACTCCACTCAGTCTTCAGCGACGCTCTTCAACTTTGTTTATCTGTTCCATCAATAATCATATTTACGAATACTGTCAATCATTTATCAATGTCGTTTATCAATATCCGCCATCTATTGTGTATATCATTAATATTAATGATTTTTTGTTGCATTCTGTCAACACGTGTGAGATCCCGTCAATGTAACTGATCCTTTTGATAACATGCACAGTTATTAAACAACAGTATTATTTTGTTGATAGTTTAACAATTATCAAACTTTGGTACTGTATATTGTATATAGTGTCCAGCGAAGATCATTTTTTGACCGAAGCTGAAACCGATTGTTCGGCCCTAGCCAAAACCGATTGTTCGGCCTAAGACAATGCCGATTGTTTGAAGAATTGACTTTACTAAGAAATTATATATAGTAATACTGATCAAAAACAAAATGTCGATGCAAATTGTGGAGGAATTATTTTGAATTTATGCATGATAGCAGTAATAAAATAAGATGTACATAGGTACTCCATTAATTTTAGGTAGTTTGAACACACCTCTTTTTGAGTCTCTTCCTGGAGAGCAGAATTTGAGACGTTTGTATTACATACGTTTTTTTAAATAAATGAACTAATATGTTATATTTTCCTTGTTTTTATTCGGATTTACCTTATTTTTCATTGGTGTGTTTTTGATTTGCTCTATTTTAAAGTATTTTCTTTTGATTTTCATTGTTTTTGTTTTCTGAATTGTTTTGTTTTTAATTTATTTGTTTCGATTTTCATTTTTTTAAATCAACAAACTAAATTTAGTTTTTTTAATTATTTTATAATGATTGTAAAATGGTATACTTTATATATTGTATACTTTGATTGTCATTACATTGTACGAGAGAGCTTGCACTGACAAACAGTTTACATATATAGTTTAGTGTAAAAATAATATATTCTAATGTAAATTTTGAAAATGGAACCCGGGACCTTTGGATCAGCAGTCATGTACCTAATCAACTGAGCCACGAAGGCAGACAAGCAAGCGAGCAATCTAAATATACCTTATTAAGATCGTAATAGTCGATAATATTTAAATGTATAACCTACGCAAGCGATAATTTGGCAAGGTCTAAGTGAAAAATTGAACTTGGGATCCGATTTATTCGTCAGGAATAAGCCATCAGGTTAACTTATTTAAACTCAAAACAACGCAATTTACCCGAATACGCGCGCGTTAAAGTAGAAGTTGAAACTAAATGGAAGATGCGGACGGTGAACCGGATGGAACGGCGGAAATTTCTTGATGGGCTGTAGCGCCATTGGTGATTATGAAGATGAATTTGGTCGAAGGCGAAGGTGGCCGAAGCCGAAACGGGAAGTTCGGTCGGAAACTAATATTGTATATTGGTATGAATGTTTAACAGTTTGTTATTGAGTGCCCAGTATATTGATAGCCTGTCAAAAATCAGTTATCTGCGATTTTTAACTATAGATTTGACACACATAATGCTGTAATAAATTGATGTATGTAGGTATGTTGGAATACATGAATAGGTTCAAAATGAGAGTATGTGACGATGTTTTGATGAATTATAGCCCTAGGGGCAAATTTGATACAGTACGATAACTGTATTGACAATTATTCGAGTTGCAGTTTAAATTTTTGGATATTTTTTAACTGAAAATATGATAATGACCGACGTCCTAGGAACGATTTTTACAATCAAATATTTATGGTAATCAAAAATGATATTTTTTAACAAACTTTGAATCTCAATAGAGACGAAATGGGAATTTATGTTTGTTACTTTAATTTATAGGTAAACAAGTACCTAAATAAAACCCTGTAGGTATTTGAGTTCCTGGTTCTTCTATAATATTCCAACTTCGTCTCTATTGAGATGTTAAATGGTTTGTCAAAAAAAAATATTATTCGACTCCCGGTAGAAAAAACTAATGTTTACGTAAATGCCACTTTAAAAAAATATTCGATTTACATACACATTGGTAGGTACAGGTAGGTAAACAAGCCAAAAATGAAATAATATTTCTGGGACAGTTCAGGAGTGATATCTGTGCGAGAACACTGTCACCTTATTTATTAGGACTGTCGTTTACAAATAAACCAACTTCTTATTATGATGGCGTTACAGAGGGGTTTCTTCGTTACTTCATAGATGGTAATAGTAATAATGTCTTATTTTCAGGTGATCACTCACTCCGATGGCGCTACAGCCCATATATGTAGAACCATGGCCTCCTGTAACTTTTGCCTCCAACTTATTCTGTCCTCGGCTGCCGTCCTCCAGGCTGTCACCTGGAGGAGCTGCTCTGCGTCCCTCCTGACATCATCCTCCCACCTCAGGCTGGGTCTTCCAACTCGTCTTCTTCCACCTGGGTATTCTTTTAGGGACGCGTGATTCTGGCATTCTTTGTACGTGTCCAGCACATCTCAACCTAAGCAGTTTTAAATGCGTTGAGATGCTTCATGGGGTCTGATATATTTCGTACAGCTCGTCATTTGTGCGAATATGCCATTGGTCTCCCTCTTTTACCGGTCCACAGATTCGACGGAGGATCTTTCTTTCACAAATATCCAGCATCTCGGCCATTCTTACTGTCAGTGTAAGCGCCTCACAACCATATGCCAGTACAGTACGTATTACTATTTTCAGGTGATCTTTTACTCATTATTCAAATATGTAGAGCTTTCAAAAAATGCATTGAGCTTTCAATATGTTAAACACATGTAACTTTATACTTGGTTTATTACGTAGCACAGCTCTTGGCCGAACAAGTACCTACACTATACATATATACCTAACTATCTGTATAACGCGCGGAAGCGATAATACGCCGCGAATCGCGTCTCTACCGTATTTATATCGGGGAAGGGGGCAATACCACGTACACACCACAATACACCACAATTTCTAAAACTTTTATGATTTTTTTGTGCCATAGGTTCGCCGTCCCTGCACTAGAGAAATTTTGAAAATACTTATAGTATTATATATTTCTAGAAACTCACCTTTTAACATATTTGAGGATTTTTTTTATTATTTTAAATTAGGGTGTTTAAAGATATTAAAGTGTTTACAACGGAATCCAAACCATTGGCGAATCCAAAAATTGAACAGTTACTCATATAAGTGAGTATATTATATATTATGAGTTGAAAAGTTGCGTATAAAGTTTCGAGTTCATATCTGGGTGAGGTTCCTAACCGGTTAGCACCACGGATAACGGTATTACTTCTATTTGACTTCTCTCGGTTCAATACCTCACCTGTGAGTCGTGACTTGGTCTGCCATACTGACTGCATGAGCGGATCCATTATTATTTGACTGCAAAATAAGCGACAGTGATGGGCAAAACATGATCGAGACTGATTCCGTTTTTTTAAAGACTGTTATTACAAATTGTTTCTTTCATAATAGATTTTATTTTATTTAGTGTTGCTTCTCAGGTACTTCTAACATGTACTATGTTATAGGGAGATGGTTATTTAATAATAATGATTGGTTGTGATGAATTAATTTAAGGAATATTTATAAGAATGATTATTTGCGTGTTCAAAAGGTATCGTTAAAACTCATCACTCTATATTTAGATATACCTACTGATTTTGGTTTGGAAATGTCTGTTTTTTTTATTATTGTTAATTAATTATTTATTTTAGAAAGTATTTTTATTGTGTAATCAAAGAGCTGCTGCTTTCCTTAACACAAGCTTACAGCTTAAATTAGGAAAGGAAACATTAATTAGTTGTTTTTTTTATAACATGAACTAAATGTAATTTATATTTTTATAACATGTACAATTGGGGCAACTGATAAATTTATATAATAAAATATAGTACTCCTTTGATACGTATTTATTTTATTTAATGTTTTACACAGTATTTTTTTTTTAATAATTATAATATTCAATTTACACGGAATAAGAATGTCGAGGAGAATTCGCGATACGTCAAGCCACGGCAACTGGAGATATTCCGAGTGAATTAAATGGAGACGACTGTTTATAACTTCAACTTGCGTTGATAGCAATGACGTGAAGTTAGTGATGTGGGGACATCATAGGGATGTTCCGCCACAATGTGAAATATTAATTTAAAACGCCCAAAACCAAGTTGCCACATTCTGGAGACTTGCGATATTTATCCTCAATGCGAATCGAACCCGGGACCGTTCGCTTTGTTCTCAGATATGAAACCAACTGAGCTACTAAATATTAAAATATGAAATGTTAGTTGTTTCCACGAATTCCAATCCATTGTATGTTAATGGAATATGTGATTTCTAAAAGTATTTCGTAGTAAATATAATAAATCACGCTTCATACTAAAACTGTCGTGTCAAAATAGCAATTCTCGACATTATAAAGAAAGATTTCAGCCAAAGCTATCGGTACCGAATTTCAGGGAATCCATTGGTTGATATCTGCTGTGACATCCCTCAACAGCATTAAAACAAATTTTATACTATGACGTAAGTCTGACAGTCGTTGTTAGTCTATTCCTAATTTCAGTAGAAATATTTTATTTTTCTTCAGGAAAAAATCAGACTTTTTATTATGACGTTAGTCTTAATATAAAGTCGCTGGCTTTTAAGCAGCCCATTCACGATCGTGCCATTCGGCGTCGTTCCATATGGAGCATTGTAAAATTTTCATCACACTCAAGGGCGCGCTATCGAGCCACCGAGCCATCGAGCCATCAAAATTAGTATACGCAAGCGGTCGGCGCTTTCGCATTAATAATTTCTATTTTTTTTAATTTTCAAGTAAAAATGAGTTATAATTCTGATGATGAGTTTTATACAACTGCTATTTAGCGGTTTGTTTATATATAAATAGAAAAATACAAAGAGAAAATGTTGTATTTTCGCATTCACGAGAGTGTCCAACAGTTCGGCGCAATGAGATGGCGCAATGTACCGCTGATTTTCATACTCACGAGCATGCAGTGCCGACAGGATGCGCCGCGCCGTTTTCGCAGTACTATAGAGTTTCGATCGTTTAGAATTCCATTTTGGTGTGTCAGGCCAATTGGGCTGCGCGGGATTTGACATTCACGAGCGCATTTTGGAATGATGGCAAGCCGTTTGGCAGGATGGCACGATTGTGAATGGGGGCCTTTAGTCTATTACTAACTTCAGTTTAGATATAACATATTTATCTTCAGAAAAAGGAAAGAGAATAAAGCGTATTATGTGTGATGATGGTTGCTACATATAACCTAGAAACAGTAACTCACGACACGATTTGATTTTTTTTGAATCCTCACTATTTTCTTTTTGTTTTAAAACATTGCTCTCTAGTCGAGAGTTACCAAATAAACAAAAGATACCACGAACGTCACAAGTCAACACAATACAAACGGCAGCCATGTTGCCTCGTCGGCAACGAATAATTTTACATATTTCTGTTTTACGGAAAACGATACAAAACGCGTTGAAAAATAGAACACGTTCTATTTTTTCCCCATCGCGTTGAAAAACTCGTCAGTGTAAAGTGCGCATAATACCATAAAGCTCCTATCTCTGAATGACA
This sequence comes from Molanna angustata, assembly GCA_963576475.1. Lineage (NCBI taxonomy): Eukaryota > Metazoa > Arthropoda > Insecta > Trichoptera > Molannidae > Molanna > Molanna angustata. The sequence goes on from OY754987.1 coordinate 23,769,390, forward strand.
GCTAAAATCATAGATTGATCCAGAAATTGGAGATTCACCACGAGATTATAGATTTTCATTTGTTGATCTTTTCTGTACGCCTGCATTCTTAAAAAATTGTCAAAAGAAAAAATATATGAAATTTAAATTTGAGATGAACATTTTTCCTAAGACTGGTGGCCCATCTCTTAAGACTGGTAGGTATAGCACTGATCTGTCACAACCAACATGGTGTGGGAGTTCCTATTGATGACCAGTTATGCTATCAGCGACTATCTTTTATTCAATTAAACTATTCAACTCAACATTTTAATCGAGCTTCATTCAATTCCATACATCGGCATCATTTAAAAATACATCATCTGGCTGTGCCTCATCGATTTTGTATTTTTTTATGTATAAATGATAATGTTAGCCTTCGTGGCTCAGTTGTTATAGTATATAGTATCTGTCTGCTAATCAAAAGATCTCGGGTTCGATTCCCGGTGGAGACACAGTTTATAATTATGTAGTAGCTGGGTTAAGTATATGGGTCGATGGCAGAGCGGTTAGCGCGCTGGATTAGCAATCCAGTGGTCGTGAGTTCGAATCCTGCCTCGACCGATTTCGTTCACCTATATCACAAGCATTTATGCTTATTTTAGGGAACGTAGGAATAAATATATGTACTTGTTTAACAAAGATATATTCATTTTTTATTAAAAAAAATGTGTTTTCAGTCGAAATCTGTGAGACAATATAGTATGTCTCCAGAATGTGGCAACTTGTTATTGGATGCATGTTTTATTATTATATTACATAATAGGTACCTACCTGTTAGTTGCCCGAGAAGTAAATAAATAAATTAATAAATAAAAAAAAGGATGTCATTAATAGGCATAATTGGAGAACGTTGCACCGATGATTACGTAAACCAGGCGATGACAGGTTGTAAGCCCTGCTTGATCTCTTGGTTCCCTTATAAATATTTTATTTTATTTTATTTATTTATTAAAATCCTTTTTACAAGTATAATAATAACAATAAGTACAATATAACTTTATACAGTAGTTAATAAAAATTATAAGTTATACTATAAGTAAGAAAAAGTTAAGTTTGTCATACATAAGTGTATACATTTACATATTTTAATTTGTGGATCATTACTAGGCTATGCCTGTCCCAGAATAGCGTTATATAAATCAGTTCTATTATTTTAATTCGTCACAGTGTTAGTTATTTTTGTAAGGTTCTGTGGTAGGTTGAAGTAATGATGTGCAAGTATGTATATATTTTAGTGTTGTATGAAAAAAAAATGCGTGATGTAAAAAGGGCTAATGCTAATATAATTTTGATTTTTTTATAAGTCGTCTAAGCAGTAATATTAAATAATTATTCTGTTTCTATACATTATACGTTTCTGTTTAATATAACTACATTATTAGTTCTTCTTACATAATACTACTTATACAGTTTCTCTATGTAGATTTTTGGTGGCGAAAAATCAAAATGTCTTACTTGTTGAACAGCGTCTCCAGAAGATGTGCAGAGTGTGGGAGGGCTTCAGCCAGAAGGTCTATAGGCAGCTCCGAAGCCACTCCCTGCAGAATACCTGGACCGAGTCTGGAGAGGAGGGTCGCAGCCTCCCTGAACTGGCGACCCTCAGACAGCAGGAGGACTCTCCTCAATGCCTGACGTGGAGAAGTGTAAGTGTTCCTCTCCCTCTCTCGTTCCCTTCTTATCCTCTCTCTACTCTCGTTCATCTCGACGATTTATCTCTTTTTACACTTATAATAGATATCTTATCATTTCTAAACTGTCCATTTCTGTTGGGACCTTGGTTAATTTGAATTACATTAAATTTTGTGAAAAAATAGTAAAAAAAAAAACTTTTTTGTAATCTTTTTGTTATGAATTACTTATATTCTTTTATAAGTGTATGTAAGTATCCATTTGATGTTTTTTGTATTAGGTACATTATATTTTTTACAAAAACCAATTTTCTATATTGTTTTTAATTCTGTGTGAGGAATTGAGTTCTATAATTTTGTCAATTATGATTGTCAAAATTTTAAAAACATCAAATATACCTACGTGGATTCAAGGTTTTAATTGTTTTTAAATATGTATTTGAATTGGTGTCTGTCATCGAGGTTACATGTTAGCGCCAAAAATCTGAAAACAAAGAAATAAATACAATTATATTATGTACGTTTATCACAATCAAATTCCTACCTGTTTACAGATTGATGATCTACTACATGAGGATGAAGAAGTACAGTTATCGCTAAATGGGTCGGTGGCAGAGCGGTTAGCGCACTGGGCTAGTAATCCAGTGGTCGCGAGTTCGAATCCTGCCTCGACCGATTTCGTTCACCTATAGCACAAGCATTTATTTGCTTATTTTAGGGAACGTAGGAAGATGTATATGTACTTGTTTAACAAGGACATATTCATTTAAAAAAAAAAAAAAAAAAAAAAAAAAAAAAAAAAAAAAAAAAAAAAAAAAAAAAAAAAAAAAAAAAAAAAAAAAAAAATACATCACGTGGGTTGCGTATTTGACAAATTTTGATTTACCGTTGGTTAGTTTGATCGGATAGCCTAGTTTTCACACCATTTTTGTAAACCTAACCTACAAAAGTTTGGTAAAAATAGGTTAGATAGGTTTGTTTGTAGTTATAATTGCGACTGGCGTGAGCCAGTTGCATTATATATTTAAAAAAAGTAACAAAAATATTAAAATAAATGACTAAATTGGTATTTTTACCAAACTTTTGTAGGTTATGTTTAAAAAAAATGGTGTGAAGACTAGGCTACCCAGTTCGATCACATATGTGTGCAAACCGCTCTCCTCTACGACGAAAATTTTTTATATATTTGAGATTAATATTTCTCGAAATTAAGAAATAGTTATATTGCCTAACTTCTGAAACAAAATCAAACCTACATACATCCAAGATCTGCCCGACATTCCGTAAGAGGAAAATTTAAGAAGCAATGACGAACATGTATGAGACGATGTACAGATACCGTCAAACATCTTGAGTCTTTTAGTTTTTTTTAAGATGATCAACAACTCCACATTAGATAAAAATATTATCTTTATATTGTATGTATAATATGTAAAAAGAAGAATATGTACCTAGTTGTAATAAGAACATATACATCCTCATACATTCCCTAAAATAGGCATAAATGCTTACCTATGCTAAAAATGAACGAAATTGGTCGTGGCAGGATTTGAACTCGCGATCACTGGATTACTAACCCAGCGCGCTAACCACTTTGTCTCCATTCATAATTCATATAAAAAATAACATATAAAAATATACAAAAACGACATATTATAAAAAGTACAAACAACATATAAAAACTGGGCCATGAAGGCCGAATGATCACGAGGCGATGGATGTGAGTCAGGTTAGAAAAGTGTGGTATTCACTCTGACTGAGATTAGATAAATGTGGCGTATAATTCTCTCTGACTGAGGTAAGAACAGCATGTGATTCTCTCTGACTGAGATGAGAAAACAATGATGTACGATTCTCTCTGACTGAAATTAGAAAAATGTGGCGTACGATTCTTTCTGACTGAGATTAGAACATCATGTGATTCTCTCTGATTGAGATGAGAAAACAATGATGTATGATTCTCTCTGACTGAGATTAGAACAGCATCTGATTCTCCCTGACTGAGATAAGAAAAATATGGTGTATGATTCTCTCTGACTGAAATAAGAAAAATATGGCGTACGATTCTCTCTGACTGAGATTAGAACAGCATCTGATTCTCCCTGACTGAGATTAGAAAAATATGGAGTACGATTCTCTGTGACTGAAATTAGGAAAATGTGGGGTACTATCCAAGGTCACAATCCATACGCTTTTGTTATTTTTTTTTTGCAAATAACGACGATTATTTTATAACAATTTGTTAACAATTGCCTATTTGTTGATATTTTCCTAACACAGTTTTAACGACAAAACAACGCAACGCTCTGCGGTATAAAATGTATACAATTACATTTTTTTTACGTTACAACCTCTTTTATAAGTGCACCATTACATCTTACTTGGTTATTATAATTTCATTATTTGATATGATGGCGGTTACTGCGGTCTGATTTCTAAGGTGATTATGCGGTTACTGTGATGTCTCAACTCAATTACTTACAATACCATCCAATTTGTTATATGTAACGAAGTAGGCGACAATATAATTTAATTTAATTTGATTAGTTAAAGAAATAGATACCCATGTAACAATGTAGGCAAATTGATCTGTGCCAAATTTTGTCTTTCCCAAAATCGTAATATACACCAAGACTTTAATATACAAATATTGGTTTTCTATAAATTAAAGTAGGTTGAATCTAAATCTTACGCAGAGTATAGCTAATAAGTGCATTATTATTGATCAAACATAGAAACGAAATATATTAATACAGTGAAGTAGCGACTCGCATGAGCGAGTTGCTTTATACATTGAATGGAAATTGGTCATAAAATTTATTAGACTGAAAGGGAATGGCAAGTCTTGTACGTTCAGTAAATCGTAGAAACATATATTTTTACCCTCCACACTATGGAATAGTGGAGAGTCATGATTTCACAATTTTTAAGCGTATTTTTTACATAATTTTCTCAACGGGTATCATGTAGAGATGTGTTTGTATGCGTTCGCCGTACGGATTATCCTTTTTGTGTCCTCTCTACAGCCCAAAATATAAGTCCGATCGACTTCATATTAATATCATTATGTGCATGTAAAGTGCATTGACCTAGAGCTGATTAGTTTTCCCTATATACCCGTTAATTTCTTCTCTATGATTTCATCTGTCCAAAATTTCAAAATGCTCTCACGGTCTGGAAAATCGAGGTATTTTTATATATGTTTAAAATTTTGATACAATAAAAATACACTCATTAAAAATGCATTCAAGGATTGTGAAAATTTAAATAAAAAATCTGTTGTCTGCCATATCAATGTGAAATAAATTTCATATTTGTATGAAAAATGTATATAACAGAAATAAAATAGCTTCTGTAAGGGAAAATTGAGTGATTAACTTCATATTGATATTGTATGTGTCTCTATAGACAAGTGTATTTTTTACTCTCCACTTCTATCTTCCTCAAGGGGTAGGCAGTGAGAACCGGACACCGGATTCTTCTATCTTGACACATACATCGCCTCATCAACATTGATACATTGTCTCATACATGCTCATCTTGCTAGTAATGCAATTTTACTTAAAATTTCGCAACAGGTATCATGTAGAAAATGCAAATTATGATTTTCGTGACAGTGGTTTTGTGTGTATGGTGTATTGTGAAAAGTTTTGTCCTCTGGGAATCTTATTAATAGAAAAAAATTTCATAAAAATGCATTGAGAGATTGTCAACCATCGAAGAAGAAAAAATGAACGCTTACTATGGTGTGGAGAGTTTAGTATTGGCCACATCTCGTTTTATTTATCCTACAATAATCTGTTCCAGGTAAAACATTTTTCGCACAATCATTAGCGGAAGTTCATCTTTAAAATTCACAAAACGGTTTCTAGCAATAATGTCTGGTTGTCTACAGTCAAATAATGCATTGTCTTTCTTCAAATGTGATTTAAATAAAACTTTTGATACTTCAAATGATTATAACGTTGGTTATCGTCTGAGATGTTGGCAACGCGTAATAAACCTACTTATTAACACTCAATTCATGTGGTACCCAAATTGACAAAAAAATCGCAAATATGCGGCGGTTAGTTTTGTTAATGACTAAGAATTTGCAGATTTTATCGTTGAAAATTGAAGTCTAATACACGATTTTTACGGTAAATGAATATTTTGAACTCTGGGTCGAGTCCCACTTTTACAAAACCATTTAATTATTATGTTACGTGTTAAAATATTCAAAAAATGATGTGAAAGATTATCAAAATAATTATACGTATTAATACTGCCGATAATTTTTTGACGTCGTTAACAGTACGTACTGCAGTGATTATTGTGCCATAGACCTTAAGGGGCAGGGTAAGGCAATGCAGGCAGGTCAAATGTAAATTTTGTTAACCCAAACTAAATAATTGCCTACCAATCACACTAAAAATGCTACCACAAAACGCATCGTCACAAAAATATAAAAAAAAACGCATAACAGCATGGATATACAACACCGGTTCAGAACAAATCTTCTTCTTCTTCTTCAGCTAGGACTATGTCCTGTAGTTCTCGGCACCTGTTCCTGGGAGGAGGACGTCCAGCTGTCCCTCCATCGTTTGGGTGGTCTTCCTGGAGGTCTGCTACCTGTAGGATGTTCATCAGCTGATATCCTCACTACTCGGTCTGAGCTTGCTCTCCCCACGTGGTCTCTCCAGAAACGTCTTCTTGTTCTACCCCATCGTACCACGTCCTCAACATCACAAATTTTCCTTATTTCGGAGCTCCTCATTTGATCACGGAGGGTTACTCCTGCGATGGGCCGTAGAGTCTTCATCTCCGTGGTTCTAAGGAGACTTTTTGTACGGGTGGTGTCAGCTCTTGTCTCTATGGCGTATGTCATGATTGGTCTTATGCAAGTCTTGTAGATCCTGACTTTACTCTCCCTCAGCATATCCCTATTTCTCCACACAGCACTTCTCAGGCATCCAGCCACTACAGCAGCCTTGGTTGCTTGTTCATGTACTTCGTTATAGAGATCATTGCTGCTGGATATTTCTATGCCCAAGTACTTAAATCTCATAACTTGTTCTATAGTTTTATTGTCTATAGCAAGTTTACAACTTACTGTATATCTTGAGGTTACCATGCTTTTTGTTTTCTCTATTGAGATTTGCATATTTAGTCTTTGGGAAGATAAGTGGAATTTATACAGTAGTTTCTGAAGATCATCCTCGGAATTTGCAATTAAGACGGCATCATCTGCATAACATATTATATCTATATTTTTGTTTCCCATTTTGTAACCTATTCCTAATGCTTTAACATCTTCGATAATCTTGTCCATAATGATGTTAAAAAGAAAAGGGCTCAAACTATCTCCTTGTCGAATACCTACTGCAGCTGGAATTTCCTTTTAGAGGTCATCTCCCACCTTTATACGCATTTTGTTGTTGCTGTTTAAATTTTTAATAGCTTTTATAATAGGATGCGGTATGTTCTTTTCTATTAGGATATCCAGTACATCTTCCAGGAGCACTCTGTCAAGAGCTTTGGTTAGGTCGACAAAACACATGTAAGCCGGTACATTATATTCTAAGGATTTCTCTTTAAGTTGTCTCACAACAAATATTGCGTCAGTGGTGGAACGATTTCTTCTAAATCCTTGTTGTTCGTCCCTATTTTGTATAATTTCTTCCAGTTTCACACGCAATAGGCTGGTGAATAATTTTTGTGTTGCACTTAAAAGAGATATTCCCCTGTAATTCGCTGGGTTTGTTTTAACACCTTTTTTAAAAATTGGAATTGTTATACTTAATTTCCATTCATAGGGTATTGTAGATTCTTCTAGTATTTTGTTAAATAGTTTTGTTAGCTCAAGAGCCACCTTTGTTCCTCCATATTTTATCAATTCATTGGGAATCTCGTCAATACCTGGGGATTTTCTATTTTTTAGTTTTTTTATAGCTAAAATAATCTCGCCATTACTAAGGGTCACAGAGGATCCTGCGTCTTCATTCAGTGGTACAATTCTTGTTGGCAAATTATTATTAAATAAGTTTTCAAAATAGTTTTCCCATTCTTCTATAGAGATCTTGTGCGTTTGTTTATATTCATCTATAGGTTTCTTTTGCTTTCTTAGCATATTCCAGACTTTTTTTTGCGCTCCGTAAAGATCTCTTTCCATGTCCTTGGTGAACTTGAGCCAGTATTCTTTTTTAATTTTGTCTATCTCGCTATTAACCCTGTTTCGCGTTATTTTGTAGTTTCTATATTCCTCCGGTGTAGGGTTGCTTCTGTAGACAAGATAGCTGTCTCTCTTTTCCTTTGCTAGGATTTTGACATCCTCGCTATACCATGGTTTCGTATTGGTTCTAGCAATTAAATTTATCTTTCTTTGTCCTAGTGCTTCGTTCGCTGCATTGTTTATATTACGTTTAACTTTGTTCCAGGCATCTTCCACATTGTCGCCAGCAGATATTTCACATTGAGTCATATGGCTGGTAACTCTGTTTATATAAAGGCCTCTTGTGCTTTCATCTTCAATTGATTGGAGATTGATCTTAGTGATGAATTTTGGTTTCTTGTTTTTTCTTTTTGGTTGTTTTAATTGTAGCTTGCAAAGTACCAGGTGGTGGTCAGATCCTATGTTAGCTGAGGACAGCACTCTCACATCATTTATTGTCGATGGATGAATCAGTCTATTCGTTACTATATAGTCTATTATAGATTTATCACCCCTTGTGTTCTCAAATGTATACTTGTGTTGAATCTTATGTGGAAAATATGTATTACAGATTCTCAGTTCGTTTCTTGCGCATATGTCTATTAGCATTTCGCCATTACTATTTTTAACAGTTTCATTGAATCTTTGTTTTATGCCATCCAGAGCATCATTTTATTTATTTATTTATATAATTTATGTACATGTGTACAAAGGCAGGTTTATTGCCATAAGGCAATTTCTTCCAACCAACCCGAGCAACGTGAAGTCTCTTAGTTAAATTGGTACAGTACTAATTAAGTGAGAAATAAATTGATAAAAAATAACATGAAAGAGTAAGAAATATAAAAAAAAAAAATTACAAAGAGAAAAAAATGAAAAGAGAGTTTAAAAATAAAAGAATAATAAAAATAACACTGATCATAGCAATGAGGAAAAGGAGGTTACGGAAGGATATAGAAGGAATTTAGGAACTATTTGACAAATAAAGTTTTTTTAATTTACCTTTAAATATTTGAATGGATTGAGATGACGTTACTTCATCACTTAGGCCATTCCATAGTCTAGCTGATTGTACTTGAAAAGAGGAGCTGAAAACTTCTGTATTGTGAATGGGGATAGCTAGTGTAGTACGTTCAGCAGATCGAAGGGATAGGCCGTGACTTGACAAGAAAACGACGTTATTTTTTAAATATTGTGGTGAATATGGATCATAAATAGTCTTATAAAGTAGTGACAGAATGTGAATGTTACGACGATCTCGTATCTTTGGCCAACGAAGTATATTTCTACAAGTCGAAACATGATCATATTTTTTAAGATTGTAAATGAACCGTATACAGACATTCTGTAATCGTTCCAGTTTATTTAATAATTCTTGATTGGCATCCAGATAACACACATCACCGTAATCAAGCAATGGAAGAAGTAAGGATTGAGCTAATGTAATTTTACAATGTATTGGAAGAAAGTTCTTCAATCTATTGAGAGAATGGATATTATAAAACAGAGTTTTACTGACATGAGAAATCTGTCCATGCCACGAAAGATCTTCATCAAAAAGAATACCAAGATTTTTCACCATTTTTGAGAAGGGTATGTGTTGATTGTTAATTTGAAGAGATGGGAGAGGTGAATTTTTAAGTTTAGACAGCAATCGGGGACTACCAATGATAATAGCCTGAGATTTAGACGGGTTGACAAGAAGACCGTTCTGGGAGGACCATGATGAGATAAAGCTGAGATCTCCTATCCTGGCGTTAAAATCACCCAATATGATTAATCTTTCTGATAGTGATATGCGGTCTATGGTTTCTTGCAATTGTAAGTAAAATTCTTCAGATTCTTCTACTGGTTTAGTCATATCAGGTGCGTAAACACTAATTATGTTTATTGAAACATTCTCTATTTTTAATGTAACCTTAAGTATTCTATGGCTTACATATTCAGTATTGTCAATGGAATCTTCATATTTTTCATGTATGAGAATACCCACACCAGAGCTGGCTCTAAGGTGTTTCTCCTTCCCACTGTAAATCAAAATATAGTTTGAGTGTTTGGAGGTTCCTTTACCCTTCTTCGTGGTCTCCGATACTCCGCATATATCCACCTTATGAACAAATCAATAACATAAATACACCCAATCTAATATAATTTAACTTATAATTTAATTCAAGAACTATATACCTACATAATGTACTATCTATGCCACACAACTGTTCAAATGAACACCTCGGCACAGGACTTCCTAGTGAGGTGTTCATTCTATCCTATCAATTACAATACTTATCAATAAATAATACACATACACACACACACATATGTACACACGCACTTAACTTCTAGCTCTAGTATGTAGTGTATTTGTATAGAGCGTTACATAAATACTATGTTTTATTTGATTTTATAAAAAAAGTGAGTACAATGTGTGAAAACGTATCAAGCCAATGTTTAGATTTATAAAATATCTATCATTTAAAAAAAAAACATTAATGTTTTTAAGCCTTGTGAGTTTTGAGTTATGGATAAAAAATCTGAGAAAACAGGTATTTTTAAAAAAAAATATTACGAAAATAGTACACAAGATGAAAGAAAGTATATCGGGCCCAATATATACACAAATAATGAGAAAATAATATAAATGAGATATATATTATTTTCTAATGAGTGAGTCAATATCTCTGCAAAAGTTGATGATCATAGGACAAAAGAGAAAAAAGTGAAAAAGTTCGTGTATATATGTATGTTCGGTATATCTTATATTTTTTTGGAAAAGACAAATTACATAACTATGTAAAACCAAAATGTCAAATATTTGGCTTGGTAAAATTGTTAACTGCTAGCCCTAGAACAGGGTTACCTAGTTGGGCAGCATTAATCTTCATAATAGTCTTTGTGATAAGGGTGTGAAAAAAAATAAATATAGATAAAATTTTCAGTACAATTTTTGTATAGGAATTTTAGTATAGGTATTTGAGTACAGGTGAAAGGTGGTTGGGACTTGCGTCACTGACCTTTACTAACGTGGGCCCATGATATATTTTTGTTGAAGATGTAACTTTTAAGAGTACGGCGTAATGAGCATCAAAAAAAGTACCTTGGAGCGTATCCTGTCACCTTAATTCGATTACCAATAGATTTTATTTTATTATTCGATTCCCATCAGAGGTTCATGAATAATATTAGATCTGTGGTATCGAACAAATTTGTCTTTCTATTATGGACTAGTCACTTTGATATATACAACCATTTGACGATTAAGAATATAAAAATAATAATAAAAAAAGGCGCTGTTGAACATAAAAGGCACTACGATGTTATTGTTTATTGGTATGTGAGATGTTATTGTTGCCTGTTGTATTTTCGATTACCCGCCTCTTACTGGACACCGAAAACGATGATATTTGAAACGAGTGGAAGTACTATTCTAAGTCGATGTCTATCAGAAATTGTTAATTAAATAATTAATAAATGCTGTGAGGTCATTTTTTCAACCAATTGAAAAGAACTTCACCAGGCGAAACGGTCGACCCAAGGCCGTAGCCAGGGTCCCCGAAATGAAAAAAAGAAGATATTTCTTTAGTAAGTAACAATGAGACTGCAGTTACATACGGTGCACCAATTTCACTCTGTTGTTACGGTGTACCCATTTCAAAATTTTGTATGAAAAAAATAATTATTGAAATATATTTAATAATTAAGGGGGGGACTGCTGCCAACATACCTATTTTTCAATTTGATATACCATCATTATTTCTTATCAAATCGTTTTGAAAAAAATAATTTAGATAGTTTGGATATTCATAAACAAAAATATACCTTAACTTTTTGATAATGTTCTGTATAAATTCTTGTAGAAAAATAATGGCATACCCCGATTTTCAACATTTATCATATATTATTAATAAACTATAAGGCGTAGAGTAATATATTTTTTTTAAATTAAAGAAGACAAAAATATCTAGAAAAATATGATGTGACGTTGCATTACTTCTTCAGGTTTAGTAAATAAACCTAAAAAAACATTTATTTTTCATTCAGCGCCATTGCGTAATAAAAGTTTTTTTGGTTTATTTACTTAACCTGATGCGTTAATGCAACGTCATATCATATTTTTCCAGTTATTTTGTTGTTCTTTAATTTATAAAAAAAAATATTGCTCTATACCTTATATTTTTTTATAAATTTAAGATAAATGTCTAAAATCGGGGTATGCTTATTATTTTCCTACAGAACATAATCAAAAAGTTAAGGAATATTTCTCTTTATTAATATCCAAACTAACTAGGTTATTTTTTTCAAAATGATTCGTTTAGTAATAATGAAGGTATATCAAATTGAAAAAAATAGGTACGTTGGCAGCAGTCACCCTCTTAAGCATTTTTATCACATTTTTATAGCGTGACACTGCGTCAGGTATACTGGTACATGCTCGCACATACATTAGATTTTTAGATGTTATTCCAGGACGCGTGAGACAAACACACACACACATACACACACACACACACACACACACACACACACACACACACACATACACACACACACACACACACACACACACACACACACACACACACACACACACACACACACACACACACACACACACACACTATCACTATCATTGCTTTATTGCTTAAGATGACTGTGCTTTATGCTCGCTTGGTCACACGGGGATACGCTCGCGGGGCGACTTGTTTCAACTGTTCCACTAAGCTAAACCCCCCCCCCCCCCCCGAAATTATTTTCTGGCTACGGCTTTCCGATTGAAAAATATAAAATTTCATCATTTAGAATCAATCGTGGACTACCTATGTGAGATTTTTTTTGCCTGTTGTATTTTCGTTTACCCGGGAAATGATTTATTTTACATATTACAATAGCAAAAAATAACTATGTAAATTAAAACGAGCGGGTTGTGGCCAACTACTCACAAGCAAGTCACTCCACAGTGTATTCAAATTTTGTATGGAAATATTTGAACATTTTAATGAAATGATTTAATTTAAAAACCATTCAAAGCCATTTTAATTTAATAAGTTGAAAAAACGAAACGGTTGTCCTTATAATATGAATATAATACGTACAACTATTAATATTTTTCTACGAGATCAGGTAATAAGTCATTTTTAATCCTCTGCACTAACTCCAGGGGATATAGTGGGGAGTCGTAATTTTTAAGGTTATTTTTTTACTACTGATTATCAACTAGTATCATGCTGAGATTGTATTCTGAAAGTTTCATCGCAATGGATCGGTCTGTGTGTACCTACTATATGCTATGTGCTCTGTACAATGTGCTATGTGCTATGTACGGCGTGTTTATTTTACTTTATCGCTTATAGACTAAAGTACTTATTCGATTCATTTCAAATTTGTATATCTAATAGTGTCTTAGACTCCATTAGATTTTGAAGGATATCTGAATAGTGCTTCGCAATTTTTTAACTATCAAATATTTCAATGTGACTCCAAGCTCAGGAAACTTAATTTTATATTTTTATTTTAAAATTGGTATAGAGGCACATCACTTTCATAAAATAGCATCGAAGAATAATAAAGTTTTCACAATAAAATGTTTAACTAAATGCTGAACATTTTCCATACAAAATTTGAATACTTCATAGTGACTTGTTAGTGAGGAGTTTAGCGTTGGCCGCAACCCACCCGTTTTTAAAAAGTATTAAAATGTTCCTCTTTACGTTATAATTATAGTGAATTATTATTTTTTAAATCAAGATTAATTTTCATAGTATAAAATTAGCATAATTTATCTAATAAGATAATTGAATCAGATTGGATATAATGTAGTTCATGAGAAAACACTATGAAATATAATTAAAATTAATATTGCATTATTTGAAGATGCATAAGAAAATTGAATATATTATTACGTTCATCGGTGATATACCGGATCAGAATAGTGCTTCCATTTTTTTCTATTATTATAGTTTTCGTGTGTCCCGTATTAGCCGGGTAATCTAAAATACAAAAGGCAACAATAAGATCTCACATAGTTCAGCAATGAGGTTCACTACAGACTCTGAATGTAGTTACTTTTAGTAGGTACTCTTTCTATAAATTTTATCAGTAGGTACTCTTTCTATAAATTTTATCAGTAGGTACTCTTTCTATAAATTTTAACAGTATTCTTTCTATAAATTTTATCAGTAGGTACTCTTTCTATAAATTTTAACAGTATTCTTTCTATAAATTTTATCAGTAGGTACTCTTTCTATAAATTTTATCAGTAGGTACTCTTTCTATAAATTTTATCAGTAGGTACTCTTTCTATAAATTTTAACAGTATTCTTTCTATAAATTTTATCAGTAGGTACTCTTTCTATAAATTTTAACAGTATTCTTTCTATAAATTTTATCAGTAGGTACTCTTTCTATAAATTTTAACAGTATTCTTTCTATAAATTTTATCAGTAAGTACTCTTTCTATAAATTTTAACAGTATTCTTTCTATAAATTTTATCAGTAGGTACTCTTTCTATAAATTTTAACAGTATTCTTTCTATAAATTTTATCAGTAGGTACTCTTTCTATAAATTTTAACAGTATTCTTTCTATAAATTTTATCAGTAGGTACTCTTTCTATAAATTTTAACAGTATTCTTTCTATAAATTTTATCAGTAGGTACTCTTTCTATAAATTTTAACAGTATTCTTTCTATAAATTTTATCAGTAGGTACTCTTTCTATAAATTTTAACAGTATTCTTTCTATAAATTTTATCAGTAGGTACTCTTTCTATAAATTTTAACAGTATTCTTTCTATAAATTTTATCAGTAGGTACTCTTTCTATAAATTTTAACAGTATTCTTTCTATAAATTTTATCAGTAGGTACTCTTTCTATAAATTTTAACAGTATTCTTTCTATAAATTTTATCAGTAAGTACTCTTTCTATAAATTTTAACAGTATTCTTTCTATAAATTTTATCAGTAGGTACTCTTTCTATAAATTTTAACAGTATTCTTTCTATAAATTTTATCAGTAGGTACTCTTTCTATAAATTTTAACAGTATTCTTTCTATAAATTTTATCAGTAGGTACTCTTTCTATAAATTTTAACAGTATTCTTTCTATAAATTTTATCAGTAGGTACTCTTTCTATAAATTTTAACAGTATTCTTTCTATAAATTTTATCAGTAGGTACTCTTTCTATAAATTTTAACAGTATTCTTTCTATAAATTTTATCAGTAGGTACTCTTTCTATAAATTTTAACAGTATTCTTTCTATAAATTTTATCAGTAGGTACTCTTTCTATAAATTTTAACAGTATTCTTTCTATAAATTTTATCAGTAGGTACTCTTTCTATAAATTTTAACAGTATTCTTTCTATAAATTTTATCAGTAGGTACTCTTTCTATAAATTTTAACAGTATTCTTTCTATAAATTTTATCAGTAGGTACTCTTTCTATAAATTTTAACAGTATTCTTTCTATAAATTTTATCAGTAGGTACTCTTTCTATAAATTTTAACAGTATTCTTTCTATAAATTTTATCAGTAGGTACTCTTTCTATAAATTTTAACAGTATTCTTTCTATAAATTTTATCAGTAGGTACTCTTTCTATAAATTTTAACAGTATTCTTTCTATAAATTTTATCAGTAGGTACTCTTTCTATAAATTTTAACAGTATTCTTTCTATAAATTTTATCAGTAGGTACTCTTTCTATAAATTTTAACAGTATTCTTTCTATAAATTTTATCAGTAGGTACTCTTTCTATAAATTTTAACAGTATTCTTTCTATAAATTTTATCAGTAGGTACTCTTTCTATAAATTTTAACAGTATTCTTTCTATAAATTTTATCAGTAGGTACTCTTTCTATAAATTTTAACAGTATTCTTTCTATAAATTTTATCAGTAGGTACTCTTTCTATAAATTTTAACAGTATTCTTTCTATAAATTTTATCAGTAGGTACTCTTTCTATAAATTTTAACAGTATTCTTTCTATAAATTTTATCAGTAAGTACTCTTTCTATAAATTTTAACAGTATTCTTTCTATAAATTTTATCAGTAGGTACTCTTTCTATAAATTTTAACAGTATTCTTTCTATAAATTTTATCAGTAGGTACTCTTTCTATAAATTTTAACAGTATTCTTTCTATAAATTTTATCAGTAGGTACTCTTTCTATAAATTTTAACAGTATTCTTTCTATAAATTTTATCAGTAGGTACTCTTTCTATAAATTTTAACAGTATTCTTTCTATAAATTTTATCAGTAGGTACTCTTTCTATAAATTTTAACAGTATTCTTTCTATAAATTTTATCAGTAGGTACTCTTTCTATAAATTTTAACAGTATTCTTTCTATAAATTTTATCAGTAGGTACTCTTTCTATAAATTTTAACAGTATTCTTTCTATAAATTTTATCAGTAGGTACTCTTTCTATAAATTTTAACAGTATTCTTTCTATAAATTTTATCAGTAGGTACTCTTTCTATAAATTTTAACAGTATTCTTTCTATAAATTTTATCAGTAGGTACTCTTTCTATAAATTTTAACAGTATTCTTTCTATAAATTTTATCAGTAGGTACTCTTTCTATAAATTTTAACAGTATTCTTTCTATAAATTTTATCAGTAGGTACTCTTTCTATAAATTTTAACAGTATTCTTTCTATAAATTTTATCAGTAGGTACTCTTTCTATAAATTTTAACAGTATTCTTTCTATAAATTTTATCAGTAGGTACTCTTTCTATAAATTTTAACAGTATTCTTTCTATAAATTTTATCAGTAGGTACTCTTTCTATAAATTTTAACAGTATTCTTTCTATAAATTTTATCAGTAGGTACTCTTTCTATAAATTTTAACAGTATTCTTTCTATAAATTTTATCAGTAGGTACTCTTTCTATAAATTTTAACAGTATTCTTTCTATAAATTTTATCAGTAGGTACTCTTTCTATAAATTTTAACAGTATTCTTTCTATAAATTTTATCAGTAGGTACTCTTTCTATAAATTTTAACAGTATTCTTTCTATAAATTTTATCAGTAGGTACTCTTTCTATAAATTTTAACAGTATTCTTTCTATAAATTTTATCAGTAGGTACTCTTTCTATAAATTTTAACAGTATTCTTTCTATAAATTTTATCAGTAGGTACTCTTTCTATAAATTTAAACAGTATTCTTTCTATAAATTTTATCAGTAGGTACTCTTTCTATAAATTTTAACAGTATTCTTTCTATAAATTTTATCAGTAGGTACTCTTTCTATAAATTTTAACAGTATTCTTTCTATAAATTTTAACAGTAGGTACTCTTTCCATAAATTTTAACAGTAGGTACTCTTTCTATAAATTTAAACAGTATTCTTTCTATAAATTTTATCAGTAGGTACTCTTTCTATAAATTTAAACAGTATTCTTTCTATAAATTTTATCAGTAGGTACTCTTTCTATAAATTTTAACAGTATTCTTTCTATAAATTTTAACAGTAGGTACTCTTTCCATAAATTTTAACAGTAGGTACTCTTTCTATAAATTTAAACAGTATTCTTTCTATAAATTTTATCAGTAGGTACTCTTTCTATAAATTTAAACAGTATTCTTTCTATAAATTTTATCAGTAGGTACTCTTTCTATAAATTTAAACAGTATTCTTTCTATAAATTTTATCAGTAGGTACTCTTTCTATAAATTTTAACAGTATTCTTTCTATAAATTTTATCAGTAGGTACTCTTTCTATAAATTTTAACAGTATTCTTTCTATAAATTTTAACAGTAGGTACTCTTTCCATAAATTTTAACAGTAGGTACTCTTTCTATAAATTTAAACAGTATTCTTTCTATAAATTTTATCAGTAGGTACTCTTTCTATAAATTTTAACAGTATTCTTTCTATAAATTTTAACAGTAGGTACTCTTTCCATAAATTTTAACAGTAGGTACTCTTTCTATAAATTTAAACAGTATTCTTTCTATAAATTTTATCAGTAGGTACTCTTTCTATAAATTTAAACAGTATTCTTTCTATAAATTTTATCAGTAGGTACTCTTTCTATAAATTTTAACAGTATTCTTTCTATAAATTTTAACAGTAGGTACTCTTTCCATAAATTTTAACAGTAGGTACTCTTTCTATAAATTTAAACAGTATTCTTTCTATAAATTTTATCAGTAGGTACTCTTTCTATAAATTTTAACAGTATTCTTTCTATAAATTTTAACAGTAGGTACTCTTTCCATAAATTTTAACAGTAGGTACTCTTTCTATAAATTTAAACAGTATTCTTTCTATAAATTTTATCAGTAGGTACTCTTTCTATAAATTTAAACAGTATTCTTTCTATAAATTTTATCAGTAGGTACTCTTTCTATAAATTTTAACAGTATTCTTTCTATAAATTTTAACAGTAGGTACTCTTTCCATAAATTTTAACAGTAGGTACTCTTTCTATAAATTTAAACAGTATTCTTTCTATAAATTTTATCAGTAGGTACTCTTTCTATAAATTTAAACAGTATTCTTTCTATAAATTTTATCAGTAGGTACTCTTTCTATAAATTTAAACAGTATTCTTTCTATAAATTTTATCAGTAGGTACTCTTTCTATAAATTTTAACAGTATTCTTTCTATAAATTTTATCAGTAGGTACTCTTTCTATAAATTTTAACAGTATTCTTTCTATAAATTTTAACAGTAGGTACTCTTTCCATAAATTTTAACAGTAGGTACTCTTTCTATAAATTTAAACAGTATTCTTTCTATAAATTTTATCAGTAGGTACTCTTTCTATAAATTTAAACAGTATTCTTTCTATAAATTTTATCAGTAGGTACTCTTTCTATAAATTTTAACAGTATTCTTTCTATAAATTTTAACAGTAGGTACTCTTTCCATAAATTTTAACAGTAGGTACTCTTTCTATAAATTTAAACAGTATTCTTTCTATAAATTTTATCAGTAGGTACTCTTTCTATAAATTTAAACAGTATTCTTTCTATAAATTTTATCAGTAGGTACTCTTTCTATAAATTTAAACAGTATTCTTTCTATAAATTTTATCAGTAGGTACTCTTTCTATAAATTTAAACAGTATTCTTTCTATAAATTTTATCAGTAGGTACTCTTTCTATAAATTTTAACAGTATTCTTTCTATAAATTTTATCAGTAGGTACTCTTTCTATAAATTTTAACAGTATTCTTTCTATAAATTTTAACAGTAGGTACTCTTTCCATAAATTTTAACAGTAGGTACTCTTTCTATAAATTTAAACAGTATTCTTTCTATAAATTTTATCAGTAGGTACTCTTTCTATAAATTTAAACAGTATTCTTTCTATAAATTTTATCAGTAGGTACTCTTTCTATAAATTTTAACAGTATTCTTTCTATAAATTTTAACAGTAGGTACTCTTTCCATAAATTTTAACAGTAGGTACTCTTTCTATAAATTTAAACAGTATTCTTTCTATAAATTTTATCAGTAGGTACTCTTTCTATAAATTTAAACAGTATTCTTTCTATAAATTTTATCAGTAGGTACTCTTTCTATAAATTTTAACAGTATTCTTTCTATAAATTTTAACAGTAGGTACTCTTTCCATAAATTTTAACAGTAGGTACTCTTTCTATAAATTTAAACAGTATTCTTTCTATAAATTTTATCAGTAGGTACTCTTTCTATAAATTTAAACAGTATTCTTTCTATAAATTTTATCAGTAGGTACTCTTTCTATAAATTTAAACAGTATTCTTTCTATAAATTTTATCAGTAGGTACTCTTTCTATAAATTTAAACAGTATTCTTTCTATAAATTTTATCAGTAGGTACTCTTTCTATAAATTTAAACAGTATTCTTTCTATAAATTTTATCAGTAGGTACTCTTTCTATAAATTTTAACAGTATTCTTTCTATAAATTTTATCAGTAGGTACTCTTTCTATAAATTTTAACAGTATTCTTTCTATAAATTTTATCAGTAGGTACTCTTTCTATAAATTTTAACAGTATTCTTTCTATAAATTTTAACAGTAGGTACTCTTTCTATAAATTTTAACAGTAGGTACTCTTTCTATAAATTTAAACAGTATTCTTTCTATAAATTTTATCAGTAGGTACTCTTTCTATAAATTTAAACAGTATTCTTTCTATAAATTTTATCAGTAGGTACTCTTTCTATAAATTTAAACAGTATTCTTTCTATAAATTTTATCAGTAGGTACTCTTTCTATAAATTTAAACAGTATTCTTTCTATAAATTTTATCAGTAGGTACTCTTTCTATAAATTTAAACAGTATTCTTTCTATAAATTTTATCAGTAGGTACTCTTTCTATAAATTTTAACAGTATTCTTTCTATAAATTTTATCAGTAGGTACTCTTTCTATAAATTTAAACAGTATTCTTTCTATAAATTTTATCAGTAGGTACTCTTTCTATAAATTTAAACAGTATTCTTTCTATAAATTTTATCAGTAGGTACTCTTTCTATAAATTTAAACAGTATTCTTTCTATAAATTTTATCAGTAGGTACTCTTTCTATAAATTTAAACAGTATTCTTTCTATAAATTTTATCAGTAGGTACTCTTTCTATAAATTTAAACAGTATTCTTTCTATAAATTTTAACAGTAGGTACTCTTTCCATAAATTTTAACAGTAGGTACTCTTTCTATAAATTTAAACAGTATTCTTTCTATAAATTTTATCAGTAGGTACTCTTTCTATAAATTTAAACAGTATTCTTTCTATAAATTTTATCAGTAGGTACTCTTTCTATAAATTTAAACAGTATTCTTTCTATAAATTTTATCAGTAGGTACTCTTTCTATAAATTTAAACAGTATTCTTTCTATAAATTTTATCAGTAGGTACTCTTTCTATAAATTTTAACAGTATTCTTTCTATAAATTTTATCAGTAGGTACTCTTTCTATAAATTTAAACAGTATTCTTTCTATAAATTTTATCAGTAGGTACTCTTTCTATAAATTTAAACAGTATTCTTTCTATAAATTTTATCAGTAGGTACTCTTTCTATAAATTTTAACAGTATTCTTTCTATAAATTTTATCAGTAGGTACTCTTTCTATAAATTTTAACAGTATTCTTTCTATAAATTTTATCAGTAGGTACTCTTTCTATAAATTTAAACAGTATTCTTTCTATAAATTTTATCAGTAGGTACTCTTTCTATAAATTTAAACAGTATTCTTTCTATAAATTTTATCAGTAGGTACTCTTTCTATAAATTTAAACAGTATTCTTTCTATAAATTTTATCAGTAGGTACTCTTTCTATAAATTTAAACAGTATTCTTTCTATAAATTTTATCAGTAGGTACTCTTTCTATAAATTTAAACAGTATTCTTTCTATAAATTTTATCAGTAGGTACTCTTTCTATAAATTTTAACAGTATTCTTTCTATAAATTTTATCAGTAGGTACTCTTTCTATAAATTTAAACAGTATTCTTTCTATAAATTTTATCAGTAGGTACTCTTTCTATAAATTTAAACAGTATTCTTTCTATAAATTTTATCAGTAGGTACTCTTTCTATAAATTTAAACAGTATTCTTTCTATAAATTTTATCAGTAGGTACTCTTTCTATAAATTTTAACAGTATTCTTTCTATAAATTTTATCAGTAGGTACTCTTTCTATAAATTTAAACAGTATTCTTTCTATAAATTTTATCAGTAGGTACTCTTTCTATAAATTTAAACAGTATTCTTTCTATAAATTTTATCAGTTGGTACTCTTTCTATAAATTTAAACAGTATTCTTTCTATAAATTTTATCAGTAGGTACTCTTTCTATAAATTTAAACAGTATTCTTTCTATAAATTTTATCAGTAGGTACTCTTTCTATAAATTTAAACAGTATTCTTTCTATAAATTTTATCAGTAGGTACTCTTTCTATAAATTTAAACAGTATTCTTTCTATAAATTTTATCAGTAGGTACTCTTTCTATAAATTTTAACAGTATTCTTTCTATAAATTTTATCAGTAGGTACTCTTTCTATAAATTTAAACAGTATTCTTTCTATAAATTTTATCAGTAGGTACTCTTTCTATAAATTTAAACAGTATTCTTTCTATAAATTTTATCAGTAGGTACTCTTTCTATAAATTTTATCAGTAGGTACTCTTTCTATAAATTTAAACAGTATTCTTTCTATAAATTTTATCAGTAGGTACTCTTTCTATAAATTTTATCAGTAGGTACTCTTTCTATAAATTTAAACAGTATTCTTTCTATAAATTTTATCAGTAGGTACTCTTTCTATAAATTTAAACAGTATTCTTTCTATAAATTTTATCAGTAGGTACTCTTTCTATAAATTTTAACAGTATTCTTTCTATAAATTTTATCAGTAGGTACTCTTTCTATAAATTTAAACAGTATTCTTTCTATAAATTTTATCAGTAGGTACTCTTTCTATAAATTTAAACAGTATTCTTTCTATAAATTTTATCAGTAGGTACTCTTTCTATAAATTTAAACAGTATTCTTTCTATAAATTTTATCAGTAGGTACTCTTTCTATAAATTTAAACAGTATTCTTTCTATAAATTTTATCAGTAGGTACTCTTTCTATAAATTTAAACAGTATTCTTTCTATAAATTTTATCAGTAGGTACTCTTTCTATAAATTTAAACAGTATTCTTTCTATAAATTTTATCAGTAGGTACTCTTTCTATAAATTTAAACAGTATTCTTTCTATAAATTTTATCAGTAGGTACTCTTTCTATAAATTTTAACAGTATTCTTTCTATAAATTTTATCAGTAGGTACTCTTTCTATAAATTTAAACAGTATTCTTTCTATAAATTTTATCAGTAGGTACTCTTTCTATAAATTTAAACAGTATTCTTTCTATAAATTTTATCAGTAGGTACTCTTTCTATAAATTTAAACAGTATTCTTTCTATAAATTTTATCAGTAGGTACTCTTTCTATAAATTTAACAGTATTCTTTCTATAAATTTTATCAGTAGGTACTCTTTCTATAAATTTAAACAGTATTCTTTCTATAAATTTTATCAGTAGGTACTCTTTCTATAAATTTAAACAGTATTCTTTCTATAAATTTTATCAGTAGGTACTCTTTCTATAAATTTAAACAGTATTCTTTCTATAAATTTTATCAGTAGGTACTCTTTCTATAAATTTAAACAGTATTCTTTCTATAAATTTTATCAGTAGGTACTCTTTCTATAAATTTAAACAGTATTCTTTCTATAAATTTTATCAGTAGGTACTCTTTCTATAAATTTAAACAGTATTCTTTCTATAAATTTTATCAGTAGGTACTCTTTCTATAAATTTTAACAGTATTCTTTCTATAAATTTTATCAGTAGGTACTCTTTCTATAAATTTAAACAGTATTCTTTCTATAAATTTTATCAGTAGGTACTCTTTCTATAAATTTAAACAGTATTCTTTCTATAAATTTTATCAGTAGGTACTCTTTCTATAAATTTTATCAGTAGGTACTCTTTCTATAAATTTAAACAGTATTCTTTCTATAAATTTTATCAGTAGGTACTCTTTCTATAAATTTTATCAGTAGGTACTCTTTCTATAAATTTAAACAGTATTCTTTCTATAAATTTTATCAGTAGGTACTCTTTCTATAAATTTAAACAGTATTCTTTCTATAAATTTTATCAGTAGGTACTCTTTCTATAAATTTTAACAGTATTCTTTCTATAAATTTTATCAGTAGGTACTCTTTCTATAAATTTTAACAGTATTCTTTCTATAAATTTTATCAGTAGGTACTCTTTCTATAAATTTAAACAGTATTCTTTCTATAAATTTTATCAGTAGGTACTCTTTCTATAAATTTAAACAGTATTCTTTCTATAAATTTTATCAGTAGGTACTCTTTCTATAAATTTAAACAGTATTCTTTCTATAAATTTTATCAGTAGGTACTCTTTCTATAAATTTTAACAGTATTCTTTCTATAAATTTTATCAGTAGGTACTCTTTCTATAAATTTTAACAGTATTCTTTCTATAAATTTTATCAGTAGGTACTCTTTCTATAAATTTAAACAGTATTCTTTCTATAAATTTTATCAGTAGGTACTCTTTCTATAAATTTAAACAGTATTCTTTCTATAAATTTTATCAGTAGGTACTCTTTCTATAAATTTAAACAGTATTCTTTCTATAAATTTTATCAGTAGGTACTCTTTCTATAAATTTTATCAGTAGGTACTCTTTCTATAAATTTAAACAGTATTCTTTCTATAAATTTTATCAGTAGGTACTCTTTCTATAAATTTAAACAGTATTCTTTCTATAAATTTTATCAGTAGGTACTCTTTCTATAAATTTTAACAGTATTCTTTCTATAAATTTTATCAGTAGGTACTCTTTCTATAAATTTTAACAGTATTCTTTCTATAAATTTTATCAGTAGGTACTCTTTCTATAAATTTTAACAGTATTCTTTCTATAAATTTTATCAGTAGGTACTCTTTCTATAAATTTTAACAGTATTCTTTCTATAAATTTTATCAGTAGGTACTCTTTCTATAAATTTAAACAGTATTCTTTCTATAAATTTTATCAGTAGGTACTCTTTCTATAAATTTTAACAGTATTCTTTCTATAAATTTTATCAGTAGGTACTCTTTCTATAAATTTAAACAGTATTCTTTCTATAAATTTTATCAGTAGGTACTCTTTCTATAAATTTTATCAGTAGGTACTCTTTCTATAAATTTAAACAGTATTCTTTCTATAAATTTTATCAGTAGGTACTCTTTCTATAAATTTAAACAGTATTCTTTCTATAAATTTTATCAGTAGGTACTCTTTCTATAAATTTTAACAGTATTCTTTCTATAAATTTTATCAGTAGGTACTCTTTCTATAAATTTTAACAGTATTCTTTCTATAAATTTTATCAGTAGGTACTCTTTCTATAAATTTTAACAGTATTCTTTCTATAAATTTTATCAGTAGGTACTCTTTCTATAAATTTTAACAGTATTCTTTCTATAAATTTTATCAGTAGGTACTCTTTCTATAAATTTAAACAGTATTCTTTCTATAAATTTTATCAGTAGGTACTCTTTCTATAAATTTTAACAGTATTCTTTCTATAAATTTTATCAGTAGGTACTCTTTCTATAAATTTAAACAGTATTCTTTCTATAAATTTTATCAGTAGGTACTCTTTCTATAAATTTAAACAGTATTCTTTCTATAAATTTTATCAGTAGGTACTCTTTCTATAAATTTTAACAGTATTCTTTCTATAAATTTTATCAGTAGGTACTCTTTCTATAAATTTTAACAGTATTCTTTCTATAAATTTTATCAGTAGGTACTCTTTCTATAAATTTAAACAGTATTCTTTCTATAAATTTTATCAGTAGGTACTCTTTCTATAAATTTTAACAGTATTCTTTCTATAAATTTTATCAGTAGGTACTCTTTCTATAAATTTAAACAGTATTCTTTCTATAAATTTTATCAGTAGGTACTCTTTCTATAAATTTAAACAGTATTCTTTCTATAAATTTTATCAGTAGGTACTCTTTCTATAAATTTTAACAGTATTCTTTCTATAAATTTTATCAGAAGGTACTCTTTCTATAAATTTAAACAGTATTCTTTCTATAAATTTTATCAGTAGGTACTCTTTCTATAAATTTAAACAGTATTCTTTCTATAAATTTTATCAGTAGGTACTCTTTCTATAAATTTAAACAGTATTCTTTCTATAAATTTTATCAGTAGGTACTCTTTCTATAAATTTTAACAGTATTCTTTCTATAAATTTTATCAGTAGGTACTCTTTCTATAAATTTAAACAGTATTCTTTCTATAAATTTTATCAGTAGGTACTCTTTCTATAAATTTAAACAGTATTCTTTCTATAAATTTTATCAGTAGGTACTCTTTCTATAAATTTTAACAGTATTCTTTCTATAAATTTTATCAGTAGGTACTCTTTCTATAAATTTAAACAGTATTCTTTCTATAAATTTTATCAGTAGGTACTCTTTCTATAAATTTAAACAGTATTCTTTCTATAAATTTTATCAGTAGGTACTCTTTCTATAAATTTAAACAGTATTCTTTCTATAAATTTTATCAGTAGGTACTCTTTCTATAAATTTAAACAGTATTCTTTCTATAAATTTTATCAGTAGGTACTCTTTCTATAAATTTAAACAGTATTCTTTCTATAAATTTTATCAGTAGGTACTCTTTCTATAAATTTAAACAGTATTCTTTCTATAAATTTTATCAGTAGGTACTCTTTCTATAAATTTTAACAGTATTCTTTCTATAAATTTTATCAGTAGGTACTCTTTCTATAAATTTTAACAGTATTCTTTCTATAAATTTTATCAGTAGGTACTCTTTCTATAAATTTAAACAGTATTCTTTCTATAAATTTTATCAGTAGGTACTCTTTCTATAAATTTAAACAGTATTCTTTCTATAAATTTTATCAGTAGGTACTCTTTCTATAAATTTAAACAGTATTCTTTCTATAAATTTTATCAGTAGGTACTCTTTCTATAAATTTTAACAGTATTCTTTCTATAAATTTTATCAGTAGGTACTCTTTCTATAAATTTAAACAGTATTCTTTCTATAAATTTTATCAGTAGGTACTCTTTCTATAAATTTTAACAGTATTCTTTCTATAAATTTTATCAGTAGGTACTCTTTCTATAAATTTAAACAGTATTCTTTCTATAAATTTTATCAGTAGGTACTCTTTCTATAAATTTAAACAGTATTCTTTCTATAAATTTTATCAGTAGGTACTCTTTCTATAAATTTTAACAGTATTCTTTCTATAAATTTTATCAGTAGGTACTCTTTCTATAAATTTTAACAGTATTCTTTCTATAAATTTTATCAGTAGGTACTCTTTCTATAAATTTAAACAGTATTCTTTCTATAAATTTTATCAGTAGGTACTCTTTCTATAAATTTTAACAGTATTCTTTCTATAAATTTTATCAGTAGGTACTCTTTCTATAAATTTAAACAGTATTCTTTCTATAAATTTTATCAGTAGGTACTCTTTCTATAAATTTAAACAGTATTCTTTCTATAAATTTTATCAGTAGGTACTCTTTCTATAAATTTTAACAGTATTCTTTCTATAAATTTTATCAGTAGGTACTCTTTCTATAAATTTAAACAGTATTCTTTCTATTAATTTTATCAGTAGGTACTCTTTCTATAAATTTAAACAGTATTCTTTCTATAAATTTTATCAGTAGGTACTCTTTCTATTAATTTAAACAGTATTCTTTCTATAAATTTTATCAGTAGGTACTCTTTCTATAAATTTTAACAGTATTCTTTCTATAAATTTTATCAGTAGGTACTCTTTCTATAAATTTAAACAGTATTCTTTCTATAAATTTTATCAGTAGGTACTCTTTCTATAAATTTAAACAGTATTCTTTCTATAAATTTTATCAGTAGGTACTCTTTCTATAAATTTTAACAGTATTCTTTCTATAAATTTTATCAGTAGGTACTCTTTCTATAAATTTAAACAGTATTCTTTCTATAAATTTTATCAGTAGGTACTCTTTCTATAAATTTAAACAGTATTCTTTCTATAAATTTTATCAGTAGGTACTCTTTCTATAAATTTAAACAGTATTCTTTCTATAAATTTTATCAGTAGGTACTCTTTCTATAAATTTTAACAGTATTCTTTCTATAAATTTTATCAGTAGGTACTCTTTCTATAAATTTAAACAGTATTCTTTCTATAAATTTTATCAGTAGGTACTCTTTCTATAAATTTAAACAGTATTCTTTCTATAAATTTTATCAGTAGGTACTCTTTCTATAAATTTTAACAGTATTCTTTCTATAAATTTTATCAGTAGGTACTCTTTCTATAAATTTAAACAGTATTCTTTCTATAAATTTTATCAGTAGGTACTCTTTCTATAAATTTAAACAGTATTCTTTCTATAAATTTTATCAGTAGGTACTCTTTCTATAAATTTAAACAGTATTCTTTCTATAAATTTTATCAGTAGGTACTCTTTCTATAAATTTTAACAGTATTCTTTCTATAAATTTTATCAGTAGGTACTCTTTCTATAAATTTTAACAGTATTCTTTCTATAAATTTTATCAGTAGGTACTCTTTCTATAAATTTAAACAGTATTCTTTCTATAAATTTTATCAGTAGGTACTCTTTCTATAAATTTTAACAGTATTCTTTCTATAAATTTTATCAGTAGGTACTCTTTCTATAAATTTTAACAGTATTCTTTCTATAAATTTTATCAGTAGGTACTCTTTCTATAAATTTAAACAGTATTCTTTCTATAAATTTTATCAGTAGGTACTCTTTCTATAAATTTTAACAGTATTCTTTCTATAAATTTTATCAGTAGGTACTCTTTCTATAAATTTAAACAGTATTCTTTCTATAAATTTTATCAGTAGGTACTCTTTCTATAAATTTAAACAGTATTCTTTCTATAAATTTTATCAGTAGGTACTCTTTCTATAAATTTAAACAGTATTCTTTCTATAAATTTTATCAGTAAGTACTCTTTCTATAAATTTAAACAGTATTCTTTCTATAAATTTTATCAGTAGGTACTCTTTCTATAAATTTAAACAGTATTCTTTCTATAAATTTTATCAGTAGGTACTCTTTCTATAAATTTAAACAGTATTCTTTCTATAAATTTTATCAGTAAGTACTCTTTCTGTAAATTTTAACAGTATTCTTTCTATAAATTTTATCAGTAGGTACTCTTTCTATAAATTTAAACAGTATTCTTTCTATAAATTTTATCAGTAAGTACTCTTTCTATAAATTTAAACAGTATTCTTTCTATAAATTTTATCAGTAAGTACTCTTTCTGTAAATTTTAACAGTATTCTTTCCATTAATTTTAACAGTAGGTACTCTACTGATAGTTGAAAGGTGTCACATATTTATTTATTTATTTATTTAGGAAGCCAACAGCTCATTTACATTTTTATATTACAATTTTAACATATAATTGTGAGCCAATAACAAGCTTTCCATCAATAACTAAATAAAAATAATAATAACAAGATGACAAAGGATTGTAAAAATAACATTAATCAGGCTAAAAAACTCCATGACCAACATATAAGTCAAAAACTCTCCTCATGTCCTAACGGTAGCCGAAGATTCTGGTCATTGTCAACCTCCATAGGTCAGAACTTTTGCACATCTTCATTTCCACCTTTAACGAACCATGACGGATCCATTGCTAACTCTGCCACCGACAAAGCTAATCTTCTCGGTAAATTATTTGCAGATAACTCAACCCTTGACGACGGAGGAAAAACTCCTCAACCAGTTCCACATTGTGGTTTTAAAATGAAAGAAGTAAGGATTAACTTCTCTGAGGTTTTACTCGCCATCCGAGGGTTGGATGTTAACAAAGCTAATGGACCAGATGGAATTCCCGTTCTTGTGTTAAAAAAATGCTCCGCCGAACTTGCCCCAGTTCTCACTAAACTCTTCAAATTCTCGTTTAAAACTGGTATTGTCCCATGTGACTGGAAAAAAGCGGTCATCAACCCAATTCCCAAAAAAGGTGATCGCTCCAACCCATCTAACAACCGACCCATCGCTATTACTTCTGTACTCTCCAAAATAATGGAAAGGGTACTAAACACCAAGTTGATCACATACCTCGAAGCAAACAAAATTTTAAGCGACCGCCAATATGGATTTCGTGGAAATCGATCTTGTGGCGATCTACTCGCGTATGTGACATCCGTTTGGGGTCGAGTTATGGAACGCTTTGGAGAAGCTCAAACTGTCGCCCTTGACATCTCTAAAGCTTTCGACCGGGTTTGGCACCGAGGTCTCTTAATGAAACTCCCTTCTTATGGACTACCCCAGTCTCTGTGTACTTGGATTGCGAATTTTTTAAAAGATCGCGAAGTCATAACTGTAGTGGACGGTTGCTCTTCTTCTCCCCATTCCATTAATGCGGGAGTCCCTCATGGGTCCATTCTATCTCCAACCCTATTCCTCCTACATATCAATGACTTGCTCTTACGCGCCCCCATCCACTGTTACGCTGATGACAGCACAGTCCATGACAATTTCTCTTTTGACAAACCTCCTAAACAGAGTGAAATATCAGAAGCCCGGAAAGACCTTCATCAAAAAATAAATAGCTACCTCCACTCAATCAATACCTGGGGTGAAAGTAATCTTGTTTCATTTAACGTCTCAAAAACCCAAGCCTGTCTAATTTCTGCGAAGAGAAACCCCAATGAATTGCAAGTGTCTTTCAACGGAAGCACCCTACCTAACAGCAGCTCTATCGACCTGCTTGGAGTATCTATAACGAACCAATTACACTACAAGGGCTCCATCGAAGCTAAGGTGAAACTCGCCTCCAAAAAATTGAGCGTACTATATAGAGCGCGCAGATATTTTACTAAGACCCAGATCTGTATACTCTACAAAGCGCAAATACGTCCAATTATTGAATATGGCAGTCACCTCTGGAGTGGCGCCCCCCAATACCTACTGAATACCCTCGACGCTGTCCAAAGGCGTGCTATACGTCTGATTGATGATCCATCACTGACTGATGGATTGCAATCACTAGAACACAGACGCAGAGTCGGTATTTTAAGTCTATTCTATAGATACTACCACGGGAATTGCTCAGAAGAACTTGCATCTTTGGTCCCTCCTCCACCCACTCGCAACAGAGTCACTCGCTTCACTCAATCGCAGCATCCATTCACAGTGGACCTTCAACATATACGAACAAGTCGCTTCTCGAACTCCTTTATTAATACAGCAGCCCGACTGTGGAACGATCTTCCGAATTCTGTGTTTCCATCTTCGTACAACCTGGGTCTTTTTAAAATCCGAATTAATAAACTCTTTTTTAGATTGCAAACCCCTCCCAACGCTACGTAGTGCGCTTCCTCGGAAGAGTAAAATGGACCCAAATCCTAATAGCTGGCGTCCCCTACGTAGACATGTTAAAAAAAAAAAAAAAACTAGAAATCACAGTAGGTACACAACTCATGTAGAACCAGATAGGGATGATTCTTACATTAGTATTCTACGTAATAGTTTGATTTTTTACATTTTTTGTAAATGTAAGTTAAAAGTATCAAGAGATGTAAAGCCACATATTTTGTGGTAAGTGGTAATAAATATGCCGTTCTACAACTTATCTTCTTTGATGGCTTTGATACTTCTGTGGGGGTCGACATTAATGATGATGGAACACAATTATATAAGAAAAACCGTACAAAAACTAAAAAAGCGATATAGTTGTGACTATTTGTATGGAAAGATGGTTCTCTACTTAATGCTTACACTTAATTAATAAAACGAGTAGGTTGTGGCCAAAACTAAACTCCTCAATAACAAGTCATTTTATAAAGTATTCAAATTTTGTATGGAAAATATTCAGCATTTTCATAAAATGAGTAAATATTTCATTATGAAAACGTGATAATTCTTCAATGCCATTTTATGGAAATGATGTGCCTTTTTACCAATTCGAAAATAAAAAAAACAAATTTCGAGTTTCCTGGACTCGGGGTCACTTTGAAATATTTGATTGTTTAAAAAATTGAGAAGCACTATTCAGATATCCTTCAAAATCTAATGGGGTCTAATCGAGTATTAGATATACCTACGAATTTACAAAATTTGAAAAGAATCGAAAAATTACAATGAAAAGTAAAATGAACACACAGCATACAGCACGAAGCACATAACACACACACACACAGATACATTGTGATGAAACTTTCAGAATACAATCTCAGCATGATACTAGTTGATAATCTGCAGTAAAAAAATAGCCTTTAAATGCGAAAACAAACTCCACACTTTATCCCCTTGGGTAAGCGAGGAGTACCTAATAACACAACAATACCGCATAAATTATTAGAGTGTGGGTAGAACAGCATACCATTACTATAAACATATACTTGAATTGTTCAAATTTTTACTAAATTGTAATTTTGTTATACACAATTTGCTATTATCTCAATAATTTATTAGAAATTACTGTTATATTAATGTCCCTATAGACTATGTAGGTAGGTACTTCCCGATATAAAAGAAATCATATTATTAATTATATCAATAAAAATATACTGCGGTGTGAACTATGCCTTAAAAATGAATTTGTTAAGTAGATTTCTACACAGGCAGGAAGTTAATTAACTGGAATTCACCGTTTTATAAGTCGATCTTGTTTCACAAAAAATTCGATAGATGGCACTTTGAAAATTCAATCTATTGAGAGGCTCGGTAAATCGAGAGATATCAAATATTACTGTAATACAAACATTCTTGATAAGTTCTAAATCTATTAATGCACTCTTAATGAGTAGGTATATTTATATAGATGGGTGGTAGCAGAGTGATAGAGCGTTGAGTTAGTAATCCAGTGGTCGCGAGTTCGAATCCTGCCTCGACCGATTTCGTTCACTCATAGCACAAGCATTACTGCTAGGTTTAGGGAATGTATGAGGATGTATAATGTACTATTTACAAAACATTACATATTCATTCTCTTATTTTTATTTATTTTATTTTATTTCAATTTACGGTATAATAACCTTTTACACATACAAGTATATATTATAAGTACCTATATTAAAAAAAATTAAAAATAAGAAAAAATAAATAACAACAAATGAATATAAAACATTTAAAAAATAATGAAAAACATGAAAAAAAAATGTAAAATACATGTAAAAAATAATGAATAACATGCAAAAATATGTAAAAAAAATAAACCAAAATCATGTAAAAAATAAACAAAAATCGTGAAAATAAATATGTGAAAAACATGTAAAAAATAATGAAAAATTTTGTATGAAACATGTTAAAAATATGTAAAAAATAAACAAGAAACATGTAAAAGTATGTTAAAAATATGTATAAATAATGAAAAACATATAATAAATATGTAAAAAAGTAAACAAAAATCATGTAAAAAATAATATAAGAAAAAAGAAATATGAAATGTGAAAAGTATTTAAAAAGCGAAAAAATAATCTTATGTTTGGTCTCATTAAATATAATAATCATTAAATACATCAGTGTATTGTGCATACTGATTCCCCAAACTATGCAATCTTTGCAAAGTTGAATTAGCCCGGTATACGCTATATGCTTATATTACGCTTACATTATATTCATTTGAAAAAATCTCTTATCCTTCCTCCACCCGTTCGCATTATGCAAAAAAAATCGCCATATCTCTAGCGGGGTAGGCATACAGAACCGAACGTTAGATAATTTCTATCTTGACACATATTCTTCGCCTCGTCAATATTCATATATTATCGTCTCATACACGTTCGTCTGTTGTTCACGCTTATTGTATATCCGTCTTTCAAAATACTGTTTACATGATCGTGCCATCCTTTTCTTGGGCGGCCCCGAACTCTCCTTCCATTGTATTTTCTTCTTCTTTCTCAGCCATCTCTCCACTGCTGGATATAGGCCTTTTTTTGGCTTTTTGAAATCATCTGCTTCCAGTGACAGGCACAATATCATCGGCCCACCTTTTCTGGGGCCGGCCTATTCCCCTTTTTATATCCCATGGTCTCCAATTTAGAATTCTGGGTGCCCATCTGTCCGTACCCTGTCTGGCAACATGACCTGCCCATTGCCATTTAAGTTTTGCAACTCGATCCATGACATCAACAACATTTGTCTGGTGTCTGATTTCTTCATTCCATTGTATAATGTATATTTTCTTCGTCAGGCGTTCCTCATTCATTCTCCCCATGTGGCCAAACCATCTCAATGTGTTCACTTTCATTCTATTAATAACATCTTTTTTTATCTCACATTCTTTCCTTATATCCTCATTTCTGACCCTGTCAAACATCGTTCTATTACACATTCTTCTTAGCGATCTAATTTCAACTGTATTTATTCTACTTTCGTGCGACTTCAAATAAATTAGTTTTCTCATTAGTTTGTCAATGTATGTTTTGTAAAGATGTTGACGTAATAAATATACAGTCCCAAAATGTGAGGTGACCAGCGGCAGGTGTGCGGTTGTGCATGAAGCACGACACGTGCGTGTATACCCACACACCAGTCTCGCCTCCGCAAAAAGGCACTGCATTCATAATGGACGATGGTGAACCTCACTGTTGTATTTTCGATTACCCGCCTCTTCCGGGGACATTCGAAAGCAATAATTGAAAATAGTGGATGCACTGTTCTAAGCCGGTGCTTCACGGCGAAATTAGTATTACATGTAAAGCACAGACCATTAATCTATAGGCACGACATAATATATGCACAATTTCTTGGTATATACATAATATTAGGTGTATATAACGTAAGGCAGAAATAGAGAGAAGACGTGGCCTTGCCTGGGCAGCTTTTGGAAAATTATCATACATTCTGAAATCCCGTAAATACTCCCATTATTTGAAAAAGAAGCTATTTGATGCATGTATTCTCCCAGTGCTTACTTATGGAATGGAAACATCGGTCCTAACAAAAAGAATAATGCACAAGCTGTTAGTGACACAGAGAGCTATGGAGAGAAAGTTGCTGGGTATTTCAATAAGGGACAGAATTCAGAATGTCATGATAAGACAAAGAACCAAAGTAGCCGATGTAGCGGAAAGGGTCGCTGGCCTTAAGTGGAGCTGGGCTGGGCATGTTGCCAGATGCCAGGATTCATGCACGATGGACCAAAAAGATCTTAGAATGGCGACCGAGAACAAACCGAAGAGGTGTCGGCAGACCCTAGGCAAGGTGGTCTGATGACATCAAGAAATGTGCCGGAGGGAGATGGATGCAGTGTGCCCAAAACAGGGAGTTGTGGAGGATCAAGGGGGAGGCCTATGTCCAAGAATGGATGAAAACAGGCTGAAGAAGAAGAAGAACGGACTTGAAAATTTTCTGAATGGTTCAGAATGAAAATTGAAACAGTAGGTAAGTACTCAACAGTAATTTCATAAAGTACATTTATTTATTTATTTTATTTATTTATTTTTAATTTGATGACACACAGAATGTATTACATAACATAGTTCACATAGGCCCGGTATTACAGTCTGAGTTTAAGAGCTAAACTCAAGCTTTACAAAAATATAGCGTATTACAGTGTCCGTTTAGGCCTAATCTTCCCTCAAATACGTCACTAAAACGACAAATATTTAACTCAACGTTTCTGGAGGATTAAGTACTTAACGGTGAGTCAACTGTCATTTGCTAGGCAACGCGTGTAGTTTCAGTTTCTATCACTAGAGGCGTTAGGCAACGAGTGTAGTTTCAGTTTCTATCACTAGAGGCGTTAGTTGTATCGACGGTGGCGCCACACAACAAAATAAACTGACAGCCACATTGAAACGAACATGGGCATTTAAAAGCATTATTGTGGTGAAAAAAAATAAATTTACCATGTTGGATAGTAAAACAATAGTATTTCAAGTGGTAGCGTCCCGTTTTGTAGTTGGTATTATTTGAGGTTATTTAAAATTTGACAGATAATAACCACAGAAAAAGTAAAATATGTCTATAATTGAAGATTTAGTAACTGACATGTCATATTGCACTGTAATACGGAAATGGATTAAATCTCCCCTTAACATTAATCTTGAGTTTAACAAACTCAATGAGTTGAGGGCCGACTGTAATACCGGGCCATAATCTTTAAAATATAAATACATTCCAATTATGAATTTACACTTGTAATATTACAAATGTAATGTG
Source organism: Molanna angustata (assembly GCA_963576475.1). Lineage (NCBI taxonomy): Eukaryota > Metazoa > Arthropoda > Insecta > Trichoptera > Molannidae > Molanna > Molanna angustata. Next base: position 23,804,982 of record OY754987.1, read on the forward strand.
CGGTACAAAAAGTATTAACAAATAAAATAAACTAAACTATGTTGATAGAGGAAGTAACAATAATAATAAATCAATATACAATAATAAGAGGTCGCGGGCGCCCAAGAAAAGGATGGCACGACCATGTAAACGATATTTTGAAAGATGGAAATGTAAGAAGCATGAACAACAGACGAACATGTATAAGACGATGTATGAATGTTGATGAGGCGATGAATGTGTGTCAAGATAGAAAAATGTGGCGTTCGGTTCTCTCTGCCTACCCCGTGAGGCACACGGCGTGATGGTATGTATGTATGTATGTATGTATATACAATAATATAAGCGAGAAGAAAATACAATAACAAATACAGAAACAAATCATAACACATTGAGTAAGTAAAATAGGTAGAAAAATCAAGAGGAAAATCAAGATGCAAAATCTTTCAAGACTTAGATACGTCATGAATTTCATCAAATATAAAATATACGAAAGAGAAAAAATACATGTGGGATTTATAATTTAACAAAGGGATTTATAATTCGAAAAGCAAATACCTACTTTTACTGTTTTATAAATGTGTCATTAATATCCGATTTATATTTAAATATTGAATGTGTTTATTAGGATACCCCCGCTCCACTTCATTTTCTTTACCAATCCCCTAAAATCATCTATAATATACAAAAGAGAAAGGCAATCGTGGTTTCACTGGATTCATGAATCCAGGCCCACGAGCACAGGCGACCAGAGTACCAGCCAGAATCGGCGAGCCACATGGGCTTGCGACCATGTATGCGGGATTAAGGGGCCCCTTTATGGCTCAAGTCACGCTCACCACTCACTCACCAATCTCCGACTGATATTCCACTCCCCTGCGCAACCAAATCCAATAGGATGTGGATAATGCTGCTTTTACCACCCTATCTAAAAGTTCTTTTATTTCACCTCAAGGGAGACCCAGGTCTTTAAAGTAGGAATATAAAGATTTTACGGGCAGGCCTCTCGCCACCACCTCTATAATTTGAACTGTTTTACCTACCAGGGGGCCTACGCAATATGCCAATTTAGCGATAGAGAATAAGCAAAGATAACTAAATGTATGGAAATGACAGTTGTCACGTGACAGGGCTACGCAACATGCCATTAATAAACGATACGTTATACGTTATCTTATATTTGCTGCGATTCTTTTCGACGCCTAGCGACGGCCATACAAACTGGTTATCGTCGGTAGACAACGTGCCATATTTCTGACGTTTGGAATGGAAAAATAACGTTGTTTTGGATAATAATGAAACGTCATTAGCGACTAAAATTTGGTCTGGAACGTGGTATTTTGATAGATATTTCTTTTTATATTTCATTTATTATCATTGTTTTGTCGTTGAACCTGGTAAATATATATATACTTGAAATATATTTTAGTTTTAATACATTATGTGAACATGTATTAAAATATACCTACGCAAATATATTTTCTTGCATATTAAAAAAGAAGCATTATAAGCGTGAAAAAATTACCGCGCAAATTGATATTTTGTTTGATGATTTTTGTATTTAATATAATATTTCGGTTTTATATCGTAGAAATAGTAAACATATAGGTACTTAAAATACAAAAAAAAAATTAAATCAATACATATTGCGTTGGATAACAAATCAAGATCTTCTTCTTCTTCTTCTTCTTCAGCCCTCTGTCTTCCACTGCTGGATATATGCCTCTTCCATATTCTTCCACTTCCTTCTATCGGTTGCTGCTTGCAGCCAATTTCTACCCCACACAGCGGCTATGTCGTCAGACCATCTTTTTTGAGGTCTTCCGACGCCTCTCTTACTTTCCCAATGTCTCCATCTCAATATTTTAGGGGTCCATCTTGCGGGTTCCTGTCTAGCAATATGTCCCGCCCATTGCCATTTCAATGTAGCTACGAGATCCATGACGTCCGCTACTCTGGTCCTTTTCCTAATTTCCTCATTTCTTATTCTGTCTCTTAGGCTTATACCAAGCATGGATCTTTCCATGGATCGCTGTGTGCATTTGAACAAATCAAGATACATTTAATTAAATAATAACCGAACGCGCACCAAAGAGAATACAACCTACGGATAATGTGCGCCACATAGGCGATGACAGTCAGATTGAGAAAATGAACAGACTGCCAACCTAACCATTATAATGTTTAATTATAGTCGATGATTTTAGATTTTGGACGCCAACGACGCTGTAGCGTAGCTTATTCTTGTAATGTGTCACTTGCCTACGAAATTTATTTCGCTGATCCAATTTATGAACACTCTTTTCTTGAACGAATATAAGATAACATGGCATATTGCGTAGGCCCCCAGTTCCTTATATCTAATTGTTTAGTTCGTATTGGTGGTCTTTTAGAATATTTGTGTCCCATGGAACAGTCAGCTCCACATACATAACTTTTTACAATGAAAGAGAATAAATCGTCAAGTCAGGCCTAAGAGACGAGATGCAGATCTCTTTTGGAAGGTTATATCTCTCTGTTCTCGTGTCCATTAGGATATTCCAGTCATCTGACTTCCCAATTATTGATATTAATTTCTTTGTTGTAGGTCTAACATTTTGTCCCTGTTTTATAAATGTTACAACCGACTGTTTCCATGTGGTTAATCCTTTGATTGCTCTTGCCACCGCAAGGCTGGATCACAATTTATTTCAAGCACCTTATTTGATATTGTGAGAGAGGTGTATTTCCTTACTTGATGATGTAATGTAATTTTATGTATGGAGATAGTTTTAATGTTACTTAATAAAACATTTTGTAACCGAATAAATTTTGTGGTTAATTATAAGGTATTATAAAATTCGTTACGTATCGATCGTCAGTTCACAGTTGTAAAATTAACAGAAGGTAATCATTTTGTTATGAAACTTTAATTTACGTAAAAAAATATTATAATGACCTGTTATAACAACTTTTTTAAACTTAATTTCTTTCCAATAACTAATTAATTTATATAACCCGACACGTTTGTTAATAAAAGTAATTTTAAAAAAAGAGACTCAATAATCAATAAGCAGGTACAACATATAAACTAAAAAAATAAAAAATATTTTGGTGTAAAATTCGACTCCGGAAAAAGTAAATGACACATAAGTAGAAGGCTTTGAAGCATCCGCATTGTCTGAGAGAATGATGGAAAAGCTAAGGGTGACACAAAGATGAATGAAGAATGTTGAATATCTCGCTAAGGGACCACAAAACTAATGAATGGATTAGGAAGAACACAGGAGTAGCGGATGTGGCCAAAAGAACAGCGGAGTTTAAGTGGAGTTGGGCGGGTCATATATTATCTCGGATGTCGGACGGACGATGGACAAAAGTTGTGATGGACTGGAGGTAAAGAACAGAAAGCAGATGTGTGGGAAGGCCCCAGACCAGATGGTTCGATGATATCAAAAAAGTGGCTGGTCCAGAATGGCATAGGATGGAGACCAGTGGAAGCACAAGCGGGAGGCCTTTGTCCAATACTGGACTCAAGAAGAGGTTGAGTAAGTAAGTAAGTAAGTGATATTTAGATAAGTAAAATCTGTCGAGCTTCATTATATTTACTTGTATTTTAAAGAAATATCCATTATATGGTTAAAAAGTAGGAATGCACCTACATAGGTAGTTCATATACGTATATATTTTTATATAAAGGTACCTATTCAAGTTCATTAAGGACAACGATTGCATATTTATTACATCCACATCCGGTTTTCTTGTCTCAACTGACTGAGGCGTGTTTTCAAAATATATCGCCACATATTAAATTCATCAACAATTTAATGTAGGTATGTAGCTGTTCATATTGTGTGTCTCAGTCTTTAAGGCCCTTGAATACCTTGGGCATATAGATGTATCTTCTTATGTATGAAACACGAATAAATATTGGGTAGGTATCACCAAATCTGTGATATACCTATAATCTGTGATTTTTATATTATTTAGATTATCACTTACGCACAACACGCATGCACATACACATATACACTTACACACACACACACACACACACACACCCTCACACACACACACACACACACACACACACTCCCACACCCACACCCACACCCACACCCACACCCACACACACACACCATCACACATACACACCCTCACACAGACATATGATTTTGTATCTTGAATATATGACTGCATTTTGTAATAAATTATGATAGTATTGTAAGCTAATAATTGATGTATGGAGATGATAATTGTTATATTTGATATTTTTATACATATATACTATTCTTTGTACATTGTTAGCTTCAATTTGAAAAAAATAAAAATTAAAAATAAAATAAAAATATCTTCATACGTAGCTATGACTTTGTGGCAAATTTTAAAAGATTTCTAATAAAAAACTTTTAGTACAAATTAATTTTGTTTTAACCACTTTGAGTAACTTATAGTCTAACTAGTTTTCAGAGCTGACCGCTCCCTCTTCAGGACAGACTTGTACTGTACAATTAAACTTCAATAGGCCTTGTGGTTTTTTATTAACTTACAATAAAAAAATGGGTTACTACTAATTTTAAGAATAAGAATGATGTTCATAATTTCACACATAGATGGCTGTAGTAAAAATTCCTTATTTTCAAGCTAAAAGAATTTCAGTATTACAATATATAGAACGTTCAAAATTGAATTGATAGGGATCTCATTCAAAAGGCATAATTGGTGAACGTTGCGCAAGCGCATAAAGTGATCACATAAACCAGCCGATGACAGGTCGTAAGCCCTGTAGGTGCCTTGATTTCCCGGTTCTCCTACAGTAAATATTCCAACTTCGTCAATATTTTTGTTTTAGTTTATGGCCCCCACGTAATATGGGTAAAATTTTACAATCTCTATATGGATCTTAGATTGAAACCATAACGATGGTGTAATCTCTTATCTTACGAACTGCCATCTTACGACATAAGCAAGAACAATACGTTTTGGCGCTGATTTGCGAAACATTTTTTTTTACCAAAACGCTGAATTTGTTGCAAGACACTCAAAGTAAGACGATTGACATTGAAGACATAAACAGCTAGGGCATATAACTTTAAAGCTAAATCTTTTTACTCCTCAATACCCCAATGAGATATAGTGGTGAGTTGTGAGTTCGCAATTTTTAAGGTTATTTTAACTTGTACCTACATATCATGCAGAGATTGTATTCTGAAAGTTTCATCACAATGTATCTGTGTGTGTACTGTATACTATGTACGTCGTGTTTATTCTACTTTATCGATTATAGACTAGCAACTAGACAGAATAGCAACTAGTATCATGCTGAGTTTTCTTATTTGAACATTAAAAAAAATGAAATCAAATAAGTGCAATGTGCTATCTAGGTAGGCAATGTATCGCATCGCTCCTCAGTTAAGTGTATAATCACAATAAAATCTGTGTTTCGCTGGAAACCCAATCCGGAACCTTTACTAAGCCATATCTTACTAAGCCACGAAGGCCGATAACCTTCGGCCTTCGTGGCTCAGTCTGACTGCTGACCCAAAGGTCACGGGTTCCATTCCCGGTGGAGATACAGTTTTTAACTGTTTAATTAATATTTGACATTGTAAATAAATGTTTGAGAAGTAATAAATAAATAAATATAAATAAATAAATAAATAAATACATAAATAAATAAATAAATAAATAAATAAATAAATAAATAAATAAATAAATAAATAAATAAATAAATAAATAAATAAATTAATTAATTAATTAATTAATAAATAAATAAACAAATAAATAAATAAATAAATAAATAAATAAATAAATAAATAAATAAATAAATAAATAAATAAATAAATTAATAAACAAATAAATAAATAAATAAATAAATAAATAAATAAATAAATAAATAAATAAATAAATTAATAAATAAATAAATAAATAAACAAACAAACAAATAAATAAATAAATAAATAAATAAATAAATAAACAAATAAACAAATAAACAAATAAATAAATAAATAAATAAATAAATAAATAAATAAATAAATATATTTATGAATAAATAAATAAATAAACCTGTAAATTGTAGGTGTTAACCATATTTCAGTAGATTTAGTCGCAAATTTAGGCGATTTTTAAAAAAGCCATAAGACAAATAATCTTATCTTCTGTCCCGGGACATGTGGAGAAATCTATGGTTATATGTAATTATATCAGAATAGATCCATAGATGAACTGTTTTGATTTTGTTAATTACAAAACAAAATAAATTACCTTGTAACATTTGAAGTATATTATTTTAATTTTTAATACAAGAGTTGGTAGGTACGTAGGTATATCACAAAAGCAGGTAAAATATGTATCTATTTGATAATATATTAAAGATATTATAGATTAATGTTAAAACATCTGAAGCATAACGACCTTCATTCGTGGACTGCTTTGTCCAAGGTATTTTGCCTTATCACATACGTGTGGTGTTATATCATATATTCAGATGAATAAATAATAGACATCAAATGAGTCATATTATTAAAAATATAATTATCAAATCCTAAAATGAATATCCTAAGTTAATCCTAGAATAATAGGTATCAAATGAGTCATATTATTAAAAATATAATGTATAAATCTTAAAATGAATATCCTAAATGAATCCTAAAATAATAGGTATCAAATGAGTCATATTATTTAAAATATAATTATAAAATCCTAAAATTAATAATCTTCAATGAATCCAAAAAATTATAGGTATCAAATGAGTCTTGTTATTAAAAATATAATTATCAAATCCTTAATTGAATAATCCTAAATGAATCCTAAAATAATATATATCAAATGAGTCATATTATTAAAAATATAATTATCAAATCCTAAAATGAATAATCTTAAAATAATAGGTATCAAATGAATCATATTATTAAAAATATAATTATCAAATCCTAAAATGAATAATCCTAAAATAATAGGTATCAAATGAGTCAAATTATTAAAAATATAATTATCAAATCCTAAAATGAATAATCCTAAAATAATAAGTATCGAATGAGTCATATTATTAAAAATATAACTATCAAATCCTAAAATGAATCGTTAATAATTAAACACAAAGACATGATAATGGTCCCAGGTTCGATTCCCGGTGAAGACATTGTTTTGAATTGTGTTTTCAGACTGGATCTGAGAGACGATACACACCATGGGCCTTACTATTTAAAATACGAGTATAATCTTGTTACTCGTTGGCTGAAGCAGATTGGAAGAGAAGGATCTGCCTCGGTAGGTATTTTTAGATTTTTTGAGATAGAGGTTTTAGAGTTTTTCATCCTGGTTATTCGATGTTCTAAGTGAATGGAATATGTGAAGAAAAAAAAGAATACAAATCATATGATCGCAGAGTAGCCATAGCAATTTTAAACTAGTACTGCCTCAGAACAGACTATGTCTAGCGAGGCAGTAAAATTTGCAAATGTGTGAAAAAAAAAATTATTGTAAAACTGTAATTAGGTATAAATTAAATTGTATTTTGTTACTTTGTAATATTTATACTGTTGGAAATATATTATTCATTCATTCATTCATTCATTCATTCATTCATTCAATCCAATGCTAAGTGAGTTTCGGCCATACAAAAAACTGGGTAAGTATCAACTTAAACACAAATTGCAAATAGTAAGTGAGCAAGTCTAAGAATGTGGCAGATTGTTACTGGGTGCGTGATTAATATTTGAAGTAAATGAAAAAAAAAAAAAAAAACGTTTCCTAATTCCTATTGCTGTACCAACATCTTTTTATTGTATTCTAGAACATGTTGCGGGTACGATGTCCTTTCTTCAGGAGGATACTAACTTTAATATATGGTACTTTTAAATAACATATATTGTATACTAAGTTTAGTTTGTCGATCGACAATTCTTGATAGAACTCCATTGTACGTTGATATGTTATAAAAATACTTGGTTATAGTTCTATTGTATTTATTAGATTACTGACGCGTTTCGTGCAAAGAACATCGCCATCGTCAGAATAATGCTCTACAAGACTGAGACTAGTGGTTATATACAAAATTACATGACAGGTGTATAAAAATGTTGGTTTTTGAACGGTTGAAAAGAAGTTACATAATGCAAATGAATCTATACAAATCTACGTTTTAATACGATGTTTAATACGAAACGCGTCAATAATCTAATAAATACAATAGAACTATAACCAAGTATTTTTATATTTTTATAACATATCAACATATATTGTATAAATATATATGTAGACGTGTTTGACTATTTACACTTTTATTATTAGAATACTGAAATTGACATTTATAAGATAGAAGTACAAGAATAGTTTATACAAATGAACCACTACGTGAGTGCACTATATTCGATCAATCCAGCCACGGAGTTACCACAGACACTCGTTTATATAAAGGCACTGCCTCCCTGACCAGCCAGCTGGTTAAAAATTATTTGACCAACACCAATTTATTTATTTTATTTTAATATTTTAGTTATTTTTTTAATATATAATGCAACTGCCTCACGCCAGTCGCAATTATAACTACAAACAAACCTATTTTTACCAAACTTTTGTACGTTAGGTTTAAAAAATCGGTGTACATCCTAGGATATCCTGGCTGGTCAGGGAGGCAGTACCTTATATAAATCTCCGAACTCCCGATTCGTGCATACTCGTATAAAGCCTATAAGCTATACAGATTTACTGTTGTAAGGCGCAACATCAATATATTACACTAACTGAATATTTATTTAAATATCTGCTTTTCCTTCTTTCTTCTTCTTAATTTTAAAAATATAAGAACAATTTGTTTAAAAGTAAAAGTGTCGTTACACAATATGTTATCGAATACCTACGTACAATTGCAGATATCTCAATTGTTTGCAAATCATTCTGTGAAACTAATGGGAGAACAATCAAGAACATTCTAGAAGGTTCATTTATTAATGTCTGCTTCATATCAATTGTTTTAATGTTCATATACATACATACATAGGTAGATATATAAATATGTAGATAAGTGTTAAATAAGATTCGTACATCTTATACAAAACGCTGAATGAAATCAACGAAGTGAAAACAATATATGTAGGTACAAATATTTACATAATAGAAATTATACAAGTGTCTTGAGATTGTACAGGGGAATATATTCATTTAAAAACATTCGTAATATACATACATACATACCATCACGCCATGTCCCTCGCGGGGTAGGCAGAGAGAACAGAACGCCACACTATTCTATCTTGACATACATTCACCGCCTCGTCAACATTCATGCTACGTCTCATGCATGTTCTTCTATTGTTCAGACTTCTAACATTTCCTTCTTTCAGAATATCGTTCACATGGTCGTGCCATCCTTTTCTTGGGCGCCCCGGACCTCTTTTTCCATTCCTGTCAGCCTTATATATTTTTTTCGTCAAGCGTTCTTCATTCATTCTTTCCACGTGACCAAACCATCTAAGTGTGTTAACTTTCATTCTAGTTACTACATCTTTCTTCATCTTACATTCTTTCCTAGTGACCTCATTTCTAACTCTATCATACATCGTTCTATTACAAATTCTTCTTAACGATCTCATTTCCACTGCATTTATTCTACTTTCATGCGACTTCTGCCATGTCCAGGTTTCACTTGCATACATCAAGGTTGGCACTACAATTGCGTTATGAATGGCAACTTTAGCTTCCTTTGATACGTTACGATCATTCATAACTGGTTTAAGTGCTCCATTCACTCTGTTTCCTGCCATAACTCTTCTTTCAATATCCTCATCAGGCCGTCCATTCCGTTGGAACATGCTTCCCAGATAAACATATTCGTCGACTTGTTCAAGCCATTCATTCTCTACTTTTATTTGACACGATGTTCTGCTTTCACACTTTTCAAAGACCATTACCTTTGATTTGCTAGCATTCATCCTCAGTCCGTACTCTATGTATCCTTCATATACCATGCTTACTAGATACTGTAACTCTTCCACGCTTTCTGCTAACAGACTTTATCGTCTGCATACATCAAATCACGCACTGTTACAGTACTCAGTTTCAGACCCTTATTTTCATCCCTAAGGGCTCTTATGCAGAAATCAATGTACAGATTCGTAATATAATGGATAAAAAACTTTGAAAACTATATATTATGCATTAGTACAATCCATTATCTTTCATGGAATGATCGGGTGGGGAGATGCATCTAAAACAAATATGGATCCTCTATTTAAGGCTCAGAAAGCTCTTATTAAAGTGATTATTAAAAAACCTTTCCATTTCCCGACCATTCAACTATTTAAAGACTTTAACGTACTAACAACAGCACAACTCTATATTAAACACATCCTTATTCACTTTAAAATTGATAAGAAAAACCATATCTGCTCAACATTCTCACGATGCAAGACACAGACATTAACTAATCACTCCGAAGACAAACACTACATACGGACAAAGACATTATAAATACTTGGCTCCAAAGATCCTAAATTTAGTTGCAAAAGATATAAAGAACATACATTTAATAGAGAATACAAGACTTAAACATACATACAATACAAACATATGGTTATATAACAAAGGTATCAACTATTGTCAGTAAATTCTCAATTCATAACAACATACACGACAAAACTACTAACATAGGACTCAATAAGAGGACCATGGGCTACACAATCATTCTATATAACAGCTTACAATGACTTAGTAATTAATATTATGTAACTAGTCTACCACCTCGGAACAGGCCTGGCCTAGTGAACCAACCCAATTTATTTGTTATGTTGCTTATATAAAATTATGTAAATTTTGGTATATATAATAAAAAAAAATCTGTAGAATACAAATAATTAAAATTGTTATGTCGAGTACAGTAATAAGTGCTACAATTTTATCAAGTTTTTGAAAAACTGCTAGACAAGATGAAATATATATTATTTAATCAACTTTGAATCTCAGAAATGAGATCACTAAGAAGAGTATGTAATAGAACGATATATGATAGAATAAAAAATGAGGACATAAGGAGGGAATGCAAGATGAAGAAGAGTATTATAAATAAAATGAAAGTGAATTCCTTGAGGTGGTTTGGAAATATTGAAAGAATGAATGATGAACGACTGACCAAAAAAATATACATGGGTGTAAGAGATGGAGTGAATAGCAGGGGCCGCTCCAGAAAGGGATGGCATGACCATGTGAATGATATTTTGAAAGAAGGAAATATAAGAAGCTTGAATAATCGACGAGCATGTATGAGACGATGCATGGATGTAAAGGAAGCTAGGAATGTATGCAAAAATAGAGGAGTATGGCGCTCGGTTCTCTCTGCTTACCCCGTAAGGGATATGGCGTGATGGTATGTATGTATGTAATCAACTTTGAAGTGTCCAGAGCGAATAGACTACAAAATTTGTTTGACGGTGTTTAATGCTTTAAACAATCTAGCACCACAATACAATCAAGAGCTGTTTCAGAGAAAGGAGCTATCTGGGAGGCATCTCACACTCAGGTCTTCTGGATCACATAGTAACATCTCCCTAGAGGAGTTGTACAGAGCCAACAAAGCGGCTTACTATGAACGATGCTTTAACGTGATTGGTCCTATAAAGTGGAACAGATTGCCTCCAGATGTCCGCAGTACACAAAGCAAGAACACTTTCTCTGTAGGACTGAAAACAGCTTTGTTTTATAGAGCAACATAAGATTAGAGCTTAGAAAACGCACATGTGCTTTTTAAATGTCGTATGAGCTGTCAAAGTTGACATTAAAATCGAAAATTTTCAGCACATAAATAATAAGTAGTATTAAAAATAGTAAGTATCATACAATTACTTAAATAATATGTTGAAAAAACTAATTTATTTGAAAAATGTGATGCCAAAAATGAACGGGAATTGCGATTTACGTACACATCATACTATTATTTCGTTGTCGTTAGATTTAGTTCGGTTAGGTTTAGTTCGGTTAGGTTTAGTTAGGTAAGGTTTAGTTTAGTTTAGTTCGATTTTCGTAAAATCACGCTGAAATGTCAAATTGTTTTCAAATGTGCTTGCGGAACGTTCACCAATTATGCCTTCTTATTGAGTTCCCTTATTAATGCAATTTTTGATAGTTTTTAAATATACGTATACCTACGTTCATTACTTTAGAAAAACTAATTTTCCTGCATTTGTCACTCCCACGAATATGTTTTTCAAATATATGTACTAATTTTGCTGCAATTGTCACTCCCACGAATATTTTTCTCAAGTAATTGTTTTAATTTTTCAGCATTTGTCACTCCCACGAATATGTTTCTCAAAGATTAATTACTAATTTTCTGTATTTGTCACTCCCACGATAGTGCTTTTCAAAGATCTGTACTAATTTTGCTGCAATTGTCACTCCCGCGAATATGTTTTTCAAATATATGTACTAATTTTGCTGCATTTGTCACTCCCACGAATATTTTTCTCAAGTAATTGTTCTAATTTTCTGCATTAGTCACTCCCACGAATATGTTTTTCAAAGATTAATTACTAATTTTCTGTATTTGTCACTCCCACGAATATTTTTCTCAAGTAATTGTTCTAATTTTCTGCATTTGTCACTCCCACGAATATGTTTCTCAAAGATTAATTACTAATTTTCTGTATCTGTCACTCCCACGATAGTGCTTTTTAAAGATCTGTACTAATTTTGCTGCAATTGTCACTCCCACGAATATTTTTCTCAAGTAACGGTTTAAATTTTTCAGCATTTGTCACTCCCACGAATATGTTTCTCAAAGATTAATTACTAATTTTCTGTATTTGTGACTCCCACGATAGTGCTTTTCAAAGATCTGTACTAATTTTGCTGCAATTGTCACTCCCACGAATATTTTTCTCAAGTAATTGTTTTAATTTTTCTGCATTTGTCACTCCCACGAATATGTTTCTCAAAGATTAATTACTAATTTTCTGTATTTGTCACTCCCACGATAGTGCTTTTCAAAGATCTGTACTTATTTTGCTGCAATTATCACTCCCACGAATATATTTCTCAAGTAATTGTTTTAATTTTTCAGCATTTGTCACTCCCACGAATATGTTTCTCAAAGATTAATTACTAATTTTCTGTATTTGTCACTCCCACGATAGTGCTTTTCCAAGATCTGTACTAATTTTCTGCATTTGTCACTCCCACGAATATTTTTCTCAAGTAATTGTTTTAATTTTTCTGCATTTGTCACTCCCACGAATATGATTCTCAAAGATTAATTACTAATTTTCTGTATTTGTCACTCCCACGATAGTGCTTTTCAAAGATCTGTACTAATTTTGCTGCAATTGTCACTCCCACGAATATGTTTTTCAAATATATGTACTAATTTTGCTGCAATTGTCACTCCCACGAATATGTTTCTCAAAAATTAATTACTAATTTTCTGTATTTGTCACTCCCACGATAGTGCTTTTCAAAGATCTGTACTAATTTTGCTGCAATTGTCACTCCCACGAATATTTTTCTCAAGTAATTGTTTTAATTTTTCTGCATTTGTCACTCCCACGAATATGTTTCTCAAAGATTAATTACTAATTTTCTGTATTTGTCACTCCCACGATAGTGCTTTTCAAAGATCTGTACTTATTTTGCTGCAATTATCACTCCCACGAATATATTTCTCAAGTAATTGTTTTAATTTTTCAGCATTTGTCACTCCCACGAATATGTTTCTCAAAGATTAATTACTAATTTTCTGTATTTGTCACTCCCACGATAGTGCTTTTCCAAGATCTGTACTAATTTTCTGCATTTGTCACTCCCACGAATATTTTTCTCAAGTAATTGTTTTAATTTTTCTGCATTTGTCACTCCCACGAATATGATTCTCAAAGATTAATTACTAATTTTCTGTATTTGTCACTCCCACGATAGTGCTTTTCAAAGATCTGTACTAATTTTGCTGCAATTGTCACTCCCACGAATATTTTTCTCAAGTAATTGTTTTAATTTTTCTGCATTTGTCACTCCCACGAATATGTTTCTCAAAGTTTAATTACTAATTTTCTGTATTTGTCACTCCCACGATAGTGCTTTTCAAAGATCTGTACTAATTTTGCTGCATTTGTCACTCCCACGAATATTTTTCTCAAGTAATTGTTTTAATTTTTCTGCATTTGTCACTCCCACGAATATGTTTCTCAAAGTTTAATTACTAATTTTCTGTATTTGTCACTCCCACGATAGTGCTTTTCAAAGATCTGTACTAATTTTGCTGCATTTGTCACTCCCACGAATATTTTTCTCAAGTAATTGTTCTAATTTTCTGCATTAGTCACTCCCACGAATATGTTTTTCAAAGATTAATTACTAATTTTCTGTATTTGTCACTCCCACGAATATTTTTCTCAAGTAATTGTTCTAATTTTCTGCATTTGTCACTCCCACGAATATGTTTCTCAAAGATTAATTACTAATTTTCTGTATTTGTCACTCCTACGATAGTGATTTTCAAAGATCTGTACTGATTTTGCTGCATTTGTCACTCCCACGAATATTTTTCTCAAGTAATTGTTCTAATTTTCTGCATTAGTCACTCCCACGAATATGTTTTTCAAAGATTAATTACTAATTTTCTGTATTTGTCACTCCCACGAATATTTTTCTCAAGTAATTGTTCTAATTTTCTGCATTTGTCACTCCCACGAATATGTTTCTCAAAGATTAATTACTAATTTTCTGTATTTGTCACTCCTACGATAGTGATTTTCAAAGATCTGTACTGATTTTGCTGCATTTGTCACTCCCACGAATATTTTTCTCAAGTAATTGTTCTAATTTTCTGCATTAGTCACTCCCACGAATATGTTTTTCAAAGATTAATTACTAATTTTCTGTATTTGTCACTCCCACGAATATTTTTCTCAAGTAATTGTTCTAATTTTCTGCATTAGTCACTCCCACGAATATGTTTTTCAAAGATTAATTACTAATTTTCTGTATTTGTCACTCCCACGAATATTTTTCTCAAGTAATTGTTCTAATTTTCTGCATTTGTCACTCCCACGAATATGTTTCTCAAAGATTAATTACTAATTTTCTGTATTTGTCACTCCCACGATAGTGCTTTTCAAAGATCTGTACTAATTTTGCTGCAATTGTCACTCCCACGAATATGTTTCTCAAAGATTAATTACTTATTTTCTGTATTTGTCACTCCCACGAATATGTTTTTCAAAGATCTGTACTAATTTTTCTGTATTTGACACTCTCATGAATATGTTTCTCAGAAATCTGTACTATTTTTCATATTCAATTAAACTGTGTGAATTCACATATCATCTATCAATAAATATTATGTAAAAATGTTATTACTAGTGAATTTATATATAGATTTGTATTGCTTGCTTGCTTTCCGTGTCCGGATTCATCAAATAAAGAACTTCCAGTAGTTGGCCACATGTACGGCCCTGTCATTTGCGGCAATTAGGTCCTCCCGCGCGCATGCCTCTCCGACTTTCGGACATATCATAAGGACGGTGTTGGTGGTCCTGTATGTCCCCGCACTCGCAGGTATCGTCCTCCTTGTAGCCCCATTTTTTGAGGTTACTATTGCAGCGCGACACCCCAGTTCTCAATCTATTATAGATTTGTATTGTAAAATTATTATGTTAAATAAATAAATAAATAAAAAAAATCTCTTATGTATAGATTCGTCGAAATTATAAATTTATATTATATAAAACATTATTCGTATATTACATACCGGAAGTGTTATATGTATATTAAAAACGAGAGGAGGAAATAGATACACAAAAATATAATACAAATTTAATATGTATAATTGGTAATTAAATTTATATTGTGCATTAAATTTTAAGTTTCTACCTACTTATTACATATTTCATATTATATTGATTTTATCTATTTATGTAAGGCTGGTTCTCAAACTATTTACTTCCTGACCATCTGCATCACATATTCTCAAACTGTGAAAGAAACTCTCTTACCTCTAATTTATTTATTTATATCAGGAATATTTAATTGTAAGATTTGATGATTAATAACGCCTAGACAAAACCTGTTTCAGGGCTGTTGCTGTGTCTCCACAGGGAGTCGAACCCGAGATATTGGCTCAGGAGTCAGTCATACAAGTAACTGAGCCATGATGGCCAACAGTTTGATACTTTATTTTGTAATTAAATAACTTATTCACACAAAATATACGAAATATATAAAAATCATTCATGAAATGACTTTTCTAGTAAGTTTGAATTATTTTTAATGATTATAGAAAAACATATAATGATCAGAGAGAAAAGTGGAAGGACTATTCTTAGCCGGTCACTAAGAGCAAGTATCAATCTGTTATATTGAGTGGGATGTGTTCAACATAATATGTAAAGAAATGTCTGTGTTATGAACGCTTTTCAGTACAAAATGCATGTGCTGAGCTTTCAGTAGAAACTTTACGTTTTTTTTATTGCAAATTGAACCCAGGACGCCGGCACAGACGCGAAATTTAGCCCCACGTTGGGCGCCAAAAAAAATCTATTTACTACAATGTGATGGAGGTCAAATAAATTATTATTTTAACTAAGATATTTTTAAATAAACCAAGTTATTGTTCGCTTTGCTATTTTGTTATTTTTTAATTGGTAAGTACATACTTTCTAGTCTCCATAATGTTTTGTCGACTGTCATTTTGAATTCGCTAAATCTTTATAGATTAGATTGAATTTGTGTAATAAAATACACTTTTAACGTTTTGATTCTGTACAAATTATGATTTGTTGCAAGTTTTTGGATATATTACAATATTAATAATTTCATACTTTCCTACAAATTTTTAATATGATACAATATTTTGATAGGTAATAATTTCATAATTTGGTACTTGCAAATTCAAAATTGGCCTTATTTGCTCTTTTAGGTCGAACCTGACTTGAAATAAAAAAAAAAACTATCTTGAACATTCACTAATATAATCATGTATCAAGCTATGGAGTAATTTTATAAAATAGGTACTGTAAAAAAGCTACTTTTAATTTTAAAATTTTTGAAATTGTATTTAATTTTTAAATTGTGTGATGCCTTTCACAAAAAAAATGTATTCGATATATATTTTTTTGAAACACTAATTAAAATATTTGAGTTATTCGATTTCAAATAATTCCTATGTGTTTTTTGAGTTAGATGTATTCTAAAAATTGTATATTTTTGTTATTAGTATAATAACATATTTTTGAAAATGAAAAAAAAAAACTTACCTTTATTAATATGTGAATATCCTTAAACACACTTGATTACTGTGAATAATCCAGTTTCACGTGGAATCACACACGAATGCTGTCAAAAACACAAAGAAATAATAACAACAAAAAAAGCACACGTTATTCAATTGTTTTTTTTTATTCAACAAAAGTTAGGCGATTTCGATAAATCGTTCGTCAAGCACTGGCGGAAAAATCTCGCCGGTTTTCGTATTGCAAAAATTTCGGCAGGGGTATTTTGCAAACAATTGTCTCCAATTGTCGCGAGATACTGACGAAAGCTGTCGTCGAAGCTTTCGGTT
Organism: Molanna angustata; assembly: GCA_963576475.1. Classification (NCBI taxonomy): domain Eukaryota; kingdom Metazoa; phylum Arthropoda; class Insecta; order Trichoptera; family Molannidae; genus Molanna; species Molanna angustata. The sequence continues at coordinate 23,822,485 of OY754987.1, forward strand.
CGCCGGCTCGATAGCGACTAAACAGGTATGGCCAGCGATTTCTTTTCTTCTTCGCCGACCGCCTTCCGATTTTCACCGCGTTTGACAGCCGCACCAACCGAATGATTGAAGACCTTTCAATTTTATTATTATTCTACAACGCGAATATTTTACATTCCTCGCGGGTTCATCAGCGTGGGATTCGTCAATTTGAATAGGGATTATTCTATGAGTTGTTGAGAGAATAATGTGCGAGCGCTTTGATTCAAAGCAATTTATGTCATTGTCAATTTAAAATTAATTTATGGTATTATGTCTAAACATTGAGTTTATAAATATTGTGATTTGATTGAATTTGTTATAAAAGTCGTTTTAAAATAATATTAGTAACAACAATATACCATGACTATCCATTAGACAGACAACACCATTTTATTACAGCAATACACGCACAAACAGAATAACACTTGCTAGTCAGCCGTCTCCATAATATTGGAAATGAATATTCTCATATAAGTGAAATTTTTATGCTGTCCAAACATAAATATGAACGGACGATATATACATATTTTTATGAGGGAAACAACTTGTGATATTTTCAGTGCGAATTTTCGATTGTAATATGTTTATTTTTTTGTATATATTTTTTTTTGTTATTTATGATTTACATGATACTGCTTATACTGCTATTTTTTGTATTCATAAAACTTATTATATTAATGCTTTGTTTTTTAGTCTACATGTATATCTTTTTTATGTTTTTCTATTTTTTTTATTTAATTTATTGTTTAAATCAAAAGCCTTAATTTTTTTTGCCGAGTATACCTAATTCCTCTTTTTCTTATTCTATATATTATTATCATCAATATGTGTTTTTATGTATGTATACAAAAGGCAATTTTTGCCGTTTATAAATAAATAAATAAATAGTGAAAAAATTAATAAAAAAAAAATAAAAAAAAATAATAAATTACATTAACTAATATTTACTATAAAAAATGTTAAGTGTAATACTCCGCTTCGTAACACAAGTGTTACTTTGTAAATTGCTATGTTATTTACAATTGTGAATTTTATGTAAATTACTATATAATTTACTATTATGAATACATTACATGATGTACCTACCGTCTACATAATGTATAATATTACTTTTATTTAGTGAATGTATCCTAAACCTGGAAACGCACAGCAAATAGTTCAGCAATGAGGTCACCACCAATGCTGAATGTAAAACCTTTTTAGGTGAGACAAGACAGGTGTATGTGTGTGGAAACACATATGTGTTGTGCTCCCTTTTTATAATGGAATGCAAAACCACAAGCCTGTCGCTGGTCAAACAATATTATTTATTTAAGGGACAAATATTGGTAACCGGAGGGGTTACCAATCAACAGTAGTTAGTAACCAGAGTGGTTACTATTAAATATATGTGGTAACCAGAGGGGTTACCAGTAAAGAGAGTTTACTATATCCCAATTAAGTGGATATGATTTGAAATAAGAACACAAGGACAGTGGTTGAGAGAGGAGAAGAAAGAATGGTCAAAAGTTACAATGAGTATATTGATCACAATTAATAGTTTGCTTAAGAGGCTATAGTAGGCTATACATTATATTTTGAAAATAATTTCCCTAATACCCTCAAAAGATACGTCTTTGAAATAAGGAACAGTTTGTATGTACATCTTTAATCTATTGCATGATTTTTTTGAATTTTGAATTTGTTTAATACTTTTCTTGTAAAATTAGTTTTAGTAAAACCCTTTTTTATTTTTTTACTGTAAGTAACTAAAAAACTACAAGGCCTATGAAGTATATTTTTACTTTATTCGATAGAGAATATGAAAATCTACCGGCTGAATTTTTTATTATTATAAAATTTCAATGACTCTTCTTGCTATTTAAAAAAAACCTCTAAATTTTACCATTTTCGCACGATAAAATGTTGTATATCACATATCAGGTGATATACAATATTTTCTCGTGTTTCATACATTAGAAGCTAATTTAGTGTGCATTTTTGCGTATATCCGTATATCCAGGGTATAGTAGGGCCTTAAAGGTAAATTTACAATTGATGAAATAACTTACAAAGGAACTTTCTCACGATGAGTAGGTATAACGAGCGAGTTAGCGGGTGTGTTCGAAGTGTCCGAATCTTCGCATGGTGAAGTACCATCGTGCTCGCGGGGTCGAGAGATGACCGGTGGTCGAGAGATGAAGTGTCGGCGAGACGGCGTGGTCGAGAACGCCGGCGTGAAGTGACGAATCGAAGTGACGGAAATACGGAAATGAAGTGACGACGTGTAGAGGTGTAGACTCCCTTAAATAGTGCTGCGCTGGGGGTAGCAAGTTCAATGTCCTCGAACATTCTAGACTTATTTATTTGAAGTGTCATACCTAGTTGAGGAGTATTGTCACCAGTTTGACGTTGCGGGCGATGAACTCGGCCTAGCGATAAACAAATGTACTTGCCGTCGCTAGGCGCTAGCTCGAAAGAAATTTCGAGATGTGGTCTGCCACAAGTCTTATAAAATGAACAGAAAAAATACTATGACATGAAAAAAAGACACAAATTACTTTTTTCCACAATATTGATGTACATTAAATAATCATAGAAGTATATACATACAATACAAAAAAAAAATTAAATATATGTACCTACTTAAAATTATTTCATATTCATATATTTCACACATTTGCCCGTGACGGGAAAGTAAGGGAAGGAAAAGGGAAGGGAGAAGGACCACTATATAAGATATTGCAATTTATTTTTATTTATTTATTTATTTGATAATCAATTAACTAGTAGAAATAAAAATAGTAATTGAGTGATGAAGAGTTTCACAATAAAAGATTACTTACATAATTTACATATATTTTCGATTTAAATAAGTTACAATATTATACTTGATAAATTTACAGATATTCGCGATGTTTGGGTCGATATTAATTTTACGATTTAAAAGAGATAACACTGTTGCTGACTTGTCTGTAGATCACAGATTATATGGTAGTACAGATCTCTCACTTCATACTTACCGACTGGTCACGCCAACCTACATAAGTACCTCTATTGTCCGCTGAAGGCGACGATATGACGCCGCGCCCCTTGATCTCCTCGCCCCTCGCGGGATTTTTTATAATATAATATTATAAGATATTATCTTTAAATAAGCAATATAATGATAAGTTACTGTGTGTAAAATCAAAATTACACACATTTCTGTGGAATATTAAATTTAATAAGGTACTGGAAAATAAAATGCAGTATTTTTTCAATGAATTAATATTTTTATTTTGTCTAACGAAACGAATACAACTTTATGACTTTATTCGTCGATAAACATCCAGGAACATTACACTTTTTAACGCGAACCATTGTTAATCTGAAAAATAAAAAGAAGGGCAGTATCACAAAGAACAGTAAATTGAACAACAACAATAAAAACAAATAAAATAAAAGTCATTAAGAACAAAAAGCTAATTTTCAAAATTCTCATAAGATACACATGTAAACAAACACTTGCCTCTTTTAAGAATGGAAAAAACATGGCCGCCGCAAACCGTCGCAATTTTCACGACTGTGGCGCCAATCCTCCCCTGCGTCAAATACAGGCGAAAACCAAACTGTTTTTCTATATGGACCAGTTCATGACCAATTTTAGTATGAAAGTGAACAACCCGTGCTGTAGATATGCGAATGGCGAACCGCGCTGCTTATTCGGTTCAGGAACTGATGTCCTTCGGCCATCTTCGTTAATAAGAATGAGATGCGAGACTATCCGACGAATGCCGTTTTCATTGTGGTGTATAGTATCGCCACAGATGAATGAAGTTGCCTTTATTGAGTGAACGTTGGCATGGAGTGTACTCCTGGAAGGTAACTATAGGTAAATGTTGTTATTCTTCTTTCTCTCAGCGCTTTGCTGGAGATATCGGAAGAAATGATCCGTGGAGCAGGTGGTTGGTGGCAGTGTCAAGGTTTCAGGTTCAAATCCAGCGACGTTCAGCGAACCTTAACAAACAATAATAATTATTCTATTATTCAACACTAATACAACATTTAGATACTAGTACTAACTATGTACCAATGGCTTGCCATATTCTTTAGACTTGCTGGTAAATTAGTCTGTACAAATCTTTAAGAAACACTCATACAATCACGGCACGGTAACCAGCGACAGGTGTGTGGGTGTGCACAATCTTATAAAAGGAAGCACAACAGGAGCGTGTATCTCCACACACCAGTCTCGTCTCACCAAGGATGTTAAAGGCACTACGATGTTATTGTTTATTGGTATGTGAGATGTTATTGTTGCCTGTTGTATTTTCGAAAACCCGCCTCTCACTGGACACCGAAAACAATGATATTAGAAACGAGTGGAAGCACTATTCTAAGCCGGTGTCTAACATAATTTATTAATAATTGTGAGGTCACTTTTTCAACCAGTTGAAAAGGACTTCAACAGGCGAAACAGTCGACCCGATTGAAAAAAAATCATATTTAAAATCAATTGTTGACTATGTGAGATTTTTTTGACTGTTGTGTGTATTTTTGATTACCCGGAAAATGATTTATTTTTCATTATTTAACATTTTACCTTACCAAAAAAATAATTATATTAAAACGAGCGAGTTTCCTGAGCTTGGGGTCACTTTTGAAACTTTTGACGGTTTTAAATTGAGATGCACTATTCAGATATCCTTCGAGATCTAGTTCTCAATTATTTGTGTGTGCCCCCAATCTCAGGAAATTATATTTTAAAATATTTATTTTCAAATTACTTTAAAGGCACATCACATTAATAAAATGGCATTAGACAATTATAAGCTTTCATTATAAATAAATAAAACATTCATTTATTGAGACGAAAGGTAGTTTACATACAAATACATAGACATCAACAAATGAAAAGAAAAACAACCTTTCTGATTCAATAGGACCATGTTCAGCTATGTTGCAAGACAAGCCCATCAGCAGCTGATTTTCAGCATGATCCTATTGCTTATGTATTATAATCAATTTGAATCAAAAATAATTTAAAAAACTCATTTCGTTTTGCCACAACCCACTTGCTTTTATTATTTTTGACTATTTATAGTTCATTGGGTGCACAACGACTGTTATGATAATAATTCATGTGTCAGCCACGATTTTAATTTCTCTTAAATCTAAATATTAACATCATTTAAGAGCAAACTTCTGCTTCAAGTAAAAGTGTTATCAATCACACGCCAAGTTATTTTTTATTTGAACTTTCACACATCATGTTAGGTACGATTTCTCACAAGAACTATGCAAGCACAAAAAATACACTTATTATTGTAAAGCACGCAAATTATAGTCATACGTATTGAGATGATTTCTTGGTGTGATAAATAGCAACTATTTTACATTTTTAAATGAAAAAAAAATCGCAATTAATATTAGCTAAATTTATTTGTTTATTTATTTAAAAAATACAAAAATAAAAATACATCATCTTAGTTAACATACAACATTATTCAATGATAATGTATAATAAAAAGAAAAAACATATATACATATAAAACAATGAATCAAGAGAAAAAATAAATAATGAGAACATAAAGTGAAAATGAAAATAAAAAATCGAGTATTTTTTTTTTGCATTCATTGTTTACAAATAAACTAATTTCCCAATAGATAGCGTTACAAAAAAAATTAAATAAACAGGATTCTTCGTTACTTCATATATGGCAATAGAATAATTCCTTATTTTCATGTGAATTGTTACATATTATTCAAATATATAGGACTTTCAAAAATTACATTGATAAGGGAACTCAATAAGGCATAATTGGTGAACGTTGCGCATGTGATCACGTAAACCAGCCGATGACAGGTCGTAAGCCATGTAGGTGCCTTGAGTTCCTGGTTCTTCTATAATATCCCAAGTTCGTCTCTATTGAGATTTTAAAAAGTTAGTCAGTAAAAAAATTAAAAATGTTTTTCCTTTTATCGAAAAACATTTTTCTTTGTCTAACAACAAATTAAATAAAAGATAAAAAAAAATAAAAGACAAAAAAGTAACAACGATACAAATACATTAGAAATATATGCATTTCAATTATAACAAAATCGATTTAAATCTAAAAAAGAAATTAGAGATCTATATGATACAGTAAAAAAAAAATATATTAAATTTATACGATATTACATTATTAGCAGTGGTTTACTGATTTTTAAAAAGCATTGATATCATATCTTTATACTTACTAGTAAACTATAAATACTAATTAGTGGTGTAAACAAAGTAATTTGTAATTTTAATTTATTAGCATTGATATAAGTTTATTTTTAAATTTAGGTAAGGAAATGTTAAAAAATCAACAGACTGTGCATATTGATTACCTAAATTCTGAATTCGATGTATAGGTGTATAATAGTGTGCTAAATTTGTAGTATTTTTACAAGATGATTTCTAGTTTTTCTATTTGGTACATTGAAATTAAATATATTAAGAATAGTAATTCTGAACAGTCTGATTATTAATTTTTTATCATAAATTAATAATTATAATTATTTATTTATTTTAAAACGAGTGGGTTGTCGCCAAAGCTATACTCCTCATTACCAAATCACTCACAGTAGAATCACAGTAATAGATGGGTCGGTGGCAGAGCGGTTAGCGCGCTGGGTTAGTAATCCAGTGGTCGCGAGTTCGAATCCTGCCTCGACCGATTTCGTTCACCTATAGCACAAGCATTTATTTGCTTATTTTAGGGAACGTAGGAAGATGTATATGTACTTGTTTAACAAGGACATATTCATTTTTTATATAAAAAAAAAAAATCCAAATTTTGTCTTGAAAATTTTCAGCATTTTTATGGAACGAGTTTGTTTAATTTTATTTTTTATTTAAATATTTATTATGAAAACTTTAGAATTCTCCAATGCCCTTTTATGTAAGTGATGTATCTTATTAGCAATTTGTAAATAAAAATATTAAATTTTAAGTTTCCTGAGCTTTCGGTCCCATTTAAATATTTGATATTTAAAAAAAATGAGAAGCACTATTCAGATATCCTTCAAAATCTAATGGGGTTTAACTGAGTATTAACATATACAAATTACAAAATTTGAAAAGAATCAAATGAGTACTTTAGTCTATAATCGATGAAGTCAAATAAACACGCCGTACATAGCACACTGCACATAGCACACACACAGATACATTGTGATGAAACTTTTAGAATACAATCTCAGCATGATACTAGTTGATTATCTGCAATAAAAAAATAACCTCGTATATTGCGAATTCGCAACTCTCCACTAGGGGGTAGTGAGGAGTAAAAAATAAATAAAATAAGCTGCATTTTTTGTAGAAAGTAGAACTAGTGATGAGAAACACCATGTACCTAACGATGCAAAATATTCGTTCATAGGATCACGGCATATCTCCACAATGTGGGGTTACCAGCGACAGTTGTGCGGGTGTGCATTGCCTTATATAATAAAGTACGACACTTGCGTGCACACCCGCACGCCAGTCTCGTCTCACATAGTAAATATAAGAAGGTAAGTAATAAGAACATCAAGAAAGATAAAGAAATATTTATTTTTTTATTTGATAGATAAAAACTTGTTATATTTTGAATTCTTATAATCTTGTGCAAGTGGCAAGTTGCGACTGAAATTTATTTCAAATTCCAACCAACGAAGGTTTCTGTCTTGAGAAGCGAAAATTTTGTGCCGAATAATATTAAATTTATTTCTCCTCTGCTCGGAATCGAATCTGGTACGCCATCATAGGTGTCCACCGAAATACCACCACGCTGATGTATTATGACTTATCCTAATAATAATTATGATGACGATCAGTGACCGCCGTAAGACGATATATGTAATATAATATAAACCACGCCTATATGTGAGAAGAAACCAACGATAATTGGTAGGTTTGGCCATAGTGGACGCATAGAAATGTCATGTATTATGCTACATTATATATAAGCATAACAAAATGTCTCTCTGTCAAAATAAACTCTCTCAAATGTAAATATTATTATATTGGTACTCAAATTAGGAGGCACAAACCATTGCGTGACACAATACAGCCATGGATCGTCAACCATTTAATTATATATATAAAAAAAAATAGGTATTTACTAACAAAATACACAAGTGTCCCCACTTCAATGGGGCAATAATATTTATTTATATTCGGTAAACAAACAGCTTAATACAATATAAGGGATAAACAATAAAATAATAACAACTATGCCAATAACATGTTTCCACAAGTATACAGGTAAAATTATATTATGTAAGAAGTAGGAAGTAAATATTATTGAGTTAGGAGGGAGTTAAGAGGGAATAGGGAGGGAAGAGAGGGAGTACAGAAGGAGAGGGATTAGTTTATATGAATAATTATTGTAAGAGAAGTTTTGATTTTATATTAGTTATTGAGGAGTTGAATAAGTCAAATTCGTTTAAGTGCTCATTGAAGAAGTGTGATGCTCGATATATGAATGCATGTTGTTTAGCGCTTGTGTTACAGTGAGGCAGGTGTAATGAGTGGTGGGATCGGGTAGCTCGGGTGGGAACTCGAAGAGCTAATCGTTCAAGCAGTTCCGGGCAATCCACGATGGATATTAAATTGTTTTTCTTGTATCTGAATTTTAAAATGGCTATATTTATCTCTGTAAAATAAAATAAATAAAATTTCAAAAATAAATATTATTTTTTAATTTATTTAATATTTTATCTTAACAATCGATCGCACAGAGGATCTATCGTAATTTGTTAACTTTTAAAGTTTGATAAGGCATTGGACCAGTCCGGTCATACGGTGAAATCAAAACCCCCATGATTACCCATATCGTGGATATACATAATTATCTTATGGAGTTAAATTAAAATTCCCTGAATAATAAACAAATGAATTTAACAAGAAGATTGGGACTGAAGTGCGTCGCTTGTGCGTTCAGGTAAATACCCCCCCAGCGCCAAATTACAGAAAGATCGATGCTTGCTAATTGGACGCATGGAGGAGTATGCATCCATTTGACAGGGCGGTCCCTAGGTGCTGTGCCGCCTCGGTTTTAATTGTGTTTTTAGTCTGGATCTGTGAGACGATTAATATCGTACGTTCTTAATGTTCTTTTATTTTACTTTTGCTACTCTTCATGTTCTTACACATAAACTCAATCTCGTGCACACACCACACACCACACACAAACACACACACAAACACACACACACACACACACACACACACACACACACACACACACACACACACACACACACACACACACTATCCTTCACCTTATTTCCTCGTTACTCCATTTTTTCCCTTATTAATTACTGTTGCAATAAGAAAATATGACAATTTTCACAATATGACACTCAAATTTAATGTGAGTCGAGATAGGTACTCATTTTGGTTATGTTATTAGTTGTGTAGTACCTAAAAAAAATTCTTCCGAATTTTGGAAAATTGTTAATTTAATATTTGACATAGTAGGTACCTGTTAGTTGCCCGAGATGCAATATAAAATAAAATAAAATACCTAAATATATATTTCCTAAATAAAGCGCAAATGCTTGTACACGAATAATAAGGTGAGTTTCAAAATCTCCATCACTGGATCACTAAACATGTGCGATGACCGCTATGTCACCGACTTCTTCTTCATCATAATGACGTATTTGTCAAGGTAGACTATCTTGGAAGGAGTTAGTCCAACAATCCTTCTCTCTCATCGCTGGTCTACCGATATTTCCATTATATTATTTATTTATTTATTCAATATAACTACGGCAGAAGCCATTTATTTGTTACAATACAATAAATTACAAATATAGATAAAAATATTAAAACAAAAAAAATATAGATAAAGATAAAAACGTTGATTCACATAAAAATAGACAAAAAAGAATAAGAGAATAATAATTAGAAACCTAACAAAAAGTACAAAGTAAAATAAACATTAATAATGATGCAAATATGATAACAATATTTTAACCATTTGAAAAAAATACTTTAAAATGAGCCCAACTACCATGAATAAAAGAAAAAATAAAATTGTTTAAACACAGAAATAAATTTATCAATCAATGTACCAATGACGATAAAAAAAAATAATAAAAAAACTATCGATATATGAATGATCCATAATTTTTTTTTGACGACCGGCAAACTATGTCTATCTATTTAATTGTTAAATTTTTAGTAAAAATGGATTTTAATTAAAAAATGGAAGTTAATAACAAAAAAAAAACTTCAGTTTACGACCCCTGCGAGTCGAGTGTTAAGAAGATGATGTTGATGGTGGTCACGCCTTCGTATGGTGGATTGTGTCGTTTTGTACCTCTATGTCTTCGAGATGGTGCATGATGATATATGAAGTGAAAGTTACCTCCATGAATATGAAGGCATTATATTTATTCGTTATGCTACTTATGGCCGTGTTCACCAAGGAACATCAAATGGATCATCAACTAACTACCTGCTCGGAGCTCAAATCCTTGAGTACATCGCTCAGTGAATTTGTATTTCACCAACTAAAAACCAACATTCTTAATTGAGCCCTAGGCTCAACTCTCCTTAAATTTCCGGTGTAAAGGAATACGAACTCAAGTTTAATTATATAGAAATATTTAAAAACCAAGAACACATTATTTATCTTGTTTCCTTTATTAAAATAACAATCAAATATTATTACAGTGTGTAGTTCACAATTTTTACAAGTTTTGAAATTGTTTGAAAAAAAGGATTACTTTGATCTCATCAGTAGGTATATTCGCATTAGTGTCGTGAATGGCCGCGGGCGCTGTATACCTGAAACCATGTTTACAAACATTTCGCGTACCTGATATTCTACCCCTGCTACCTGTGTTATTGTGCATACTGCCATTATTGTTTTCGTTGACATCTATTATGCTGTTTTAAATGAAATTCAATTTTATTTAACAAATACAAAAAGCAATGTTTTGACATCATGAATAAATTCTTTCGTTCATTTCACCTGGGTAAGCGTTCTTAACTATTTCATCGGCTAATTCAACTATTTTCTCAAACCAGGTCTTTCGTGATAATAATATATCTGGATAATATAGAAATATAATATAAAATATAACAAGTGCTAAAATGTAATAATTTTAGTTACAAAATACGTTGATGAATGACTTGATCCACAATAGACCGTCACTTAAGAGTTGAGTCGCCGGCGTCACTTAACGGTAGTAAGTTTGTTTGGAGAAACGAAATTTTACGCTAAGTGCATCAAAAAATTGATTTTAGCGCTAAGGAACCTTGGTGAAAGTGGGGGTGTGGAGAAGAACCAGGCTCCTATCTTGTCATACCAAAGTAATTAACATAACTATGTACCTATTTAATATTTTTAGTTTTGTTTTTTAAATATTTTCATTTCATTTTCTGTTAGCAATAACTTATTAAATATTTGATGATTGCATGTACAATGATAATAATAAACACTTCCTTGCACCCTGCGCAAGTGGCGAGTTTTTTTTACCATATGGCGATTTCTTCCAACTAGCCAGTGTTTTCAGCCCAGAGAATTTTCAGTGTTTGCGTGAGAAATTAATGTAAAGATTAAGTACCTACTTACCTAATAAATTAAAATTTATTAAATTATGAATATAATATATTTACTTTTTATCACACCATCTTTATAATGACAACAATAAGTAGATTACTGCTGCCCAACTAGGAAATCCTGTATACGCATTAATCAACCAGGGGGGGCAAGTCTGGTCCAATCGGCGAAATCAAAACCCTCGTGATTACCCATTTCATGGATATAATTATTATATGGAGTTCTATAATATCTTTAGACGTCATAGAACTCCAAATGATAATTATATATATGATATGGGTAATCACTAGGGTTTTGATTTCGCCGGTCGGACCAGACTTGCCCCCCTGGTGATTGTTCCCGTTCCACAAATATTGGAATATTTATTATTATTATTATTTTTATAAATTAATATTATATTTTTTATCTGGCGATTTTTTTAGGAGGCTGATTTGCTGTAACACATGAGTTCCAACCGTCGATGGCGATAGAAGTTACTTATGTATAGTTGAAGAATATGCACGAAACTAAATTCAAGTTATTGAATATTTTAAGATTTTTTTCCTATACAAAACATGTATGTCACGATAGGATAGTGTGGAGTTCAGTCTTTTTTCCAAGCCCTAATAGATAAATAGTCTGATGTTATGCATGTATGCATGAAGATTAAGTATCAAACTGGGTGCCCAAAAATGTTGTGTATCTGCCAAGCAAATTGTTTGAAACGTTGTCGTCACGTAATTCATTTTTTTCAAAAATTTGGATATACTACTTGTACAATGTATAGATGATATATTATAAATTTTCATTCTTTTATAAAAATGTGAAAAGCTTATGTAGGTACATATGCCTGAAAGCGGTAGCGGGGTGTATAAGCCTTAAAAGCGCGCCCTTTAAATATAATATGTGACAGGGTAAAGTTATCCTGTCCAGGGTAAATATGTTACATTATCAAGATTGATAATGTAACATATTTTATAGGAATTTTAAGAATGCTATCAAAAGACATTTAAACAGCTGTATCTCCGTTATCAACTTTCTTGTTAATATGTAGATATTAGATGTATGCCAAATATATACATAAAGTCCATTTGATTTGCAAATTATTACCTAATATTGGCGAATTTATTAGAAAATTAGTCGCTTTGGCACATTAGAAAGTAACGTTTTATCATAATAATATATCGGATGGTATTTTAGTAGGTAATTATAATTTAAGACATATTTTACGGTTTCTTTGTGAATGGGATTGAAGCAAAGAAAATTAGAAGCTACACCAATTCAATACTCCTCGAACTTATAAATAATCATAAAAAGATACATAGTACCCTGCACAATGTAGGGTAATAATCGGCAGGTGCGGTTGTATACTACATTATAGAAGGAAACAGAACGACACATAATAATAATAATGAAAAATACCTTACCTTGCACCTTGAGCAAGTGGCGAGTTTATTGCCTTATGGCAATTACTTCCAACTAACCATTGTTTCCAGCCCAGAGAAGCAACATTATTTATTTAACTTTCTGCACATAATATAAACAAATATAATGCACACCGGCAGGCTTATTGCCATTAGGCAATTTCTTCCAACCAACCATATTACATAGTTACAGAATTATATATGTAGGTTCATCAACATAAAATGAAGGCTTAAAATAACAAATAAAATATACATAACACCAAGAAAAATAAAAATAAAACATACATACATACATACCATCACGCCATGTCCCTTGCAGGGTAGGCAGAGAGAACCGAACGCCACATCTTTCTATCCTGGCACGCATCCCTCGCCTCATCCACATTCATGCATCGTCTCATACATGTTCGTCTATTGCTCACACTTCTAACATTACCGTCTTTCAAAATTTCGTTCACATGGTCGTGCCATCCCTTTCTTGGGCGTCCCCGACCTCTCATTCCATTCCTTTCCGCTCTGTGTATTTTCTTCGTCAGGCGCTCCTCATTCATTCTCCCCATGTGACCAAACCATCACAATGTGTTCACTTTCATTCTAGTAATGACATCTAAATAAAACATTATAGCAAAAAAAAAGATTGGGATGGAACAAGAAGAGGAAATCGAGATCAGGTGTTTAGGGATAAATATTCCTTCTTTAGTAAATATTACGTAGCAAAGGGAAAGAAGGAAAAGGAGAGGGATCAGGTATATTCGGAGAGATATCCCTGCTTTGGTCTTTTCATGAAAATGGAAAACGAGTTTGACGAAGTTATATCGGGACTTTAATTATTCCAGAGTCTTGCTGAACGTACTTCAAAGGAAGAGCTGAAAAATTCAGTGTTGTGAATCGGGATGGTTAATGTAGTACGTTCAGCAGATCGAAGCGATAGTTCGTGATTAGATATCGAGAATATCGAGATATAGAATAGGTGAATTTGATTTTAAGGTACTGCAGTGAATTATGGTTAAAGAACGTGAGAAATGAATTTAAATAAATTTCTCCTCTGCTGGAGATCGAACTCAGGACGTCCGCACAGAAACCAAACGGCTCACATGCGTGTATTCTCAGTCTAATACGTTACCTGATACTTGGGGAGATATTAAAGTTGATCCGCCTAAAAGAGGGCATACCTATAGTAAACCTAGACACTCCAATTTAAAAGGAATTATTCAAATGTGTTAAACATTGTGTTTCTAAAATATACCACAAATTTTTCAAAATTTACCACAAATAACAACATATCTCTGTGAGTCACATAATTTAAATGTGAGTTACATAATTTAAATGTGAGTCACATAATTGAAATGTGAGTCACATAATTTAAATGTGAGTCACATAATTTAAATGTGAGTGACATAATTTAAATGTTAGTCACATAATTTAAATGTGAGTGACATAATTTAAATGTGAGTCACATAATTTAAATGTGAGTTACATAATTTAAATGTGAGTCACATAATTTAAATGCGAGTCACATAATTGAAATGTGAGTCACATAATTTAAATGTGAGTCACATAATTTAAATGCGAGTCACATAATTGAAATGTGAGTCACATAATTTAAATGTGAGTCACATAATTTAAATGTGAGTGACATAATTTAAATGTGAGTCACATAATTTAAATGTGAGTGACATAATTTAAATGTGAGTCACATAATTTAAAAATTCAGCATGAATTACCTTAAAAAATATTAAAAATATATCCATTTTTATAGCATTTTTTAAAATTGCATAATTTAAATGTGAGTCACATAATTTAAATGTGAGGAACATAATTTAAATGTGAGTCAACTAATTTAAATGCGGGCCCCATTATTTAAAAAAGTGAGTAACGTAATCTAAATGTGAGTCACATAATTTAAAAATTCAGCATGAATTACCTTCAAAAATATATTAAAAACATCCATTTTTATAGCATTTATTAAAATTAATTGTGGTAAAGATTCGGTTCTTCATACCTGCACTACCTACATACATAGCTACTAATTACATACTTACTTATTAAATCATGTTATCGATGAACATAATAAGGTATATAATCTATCACTACAAGCGAATATATTGAGTTTTGAGGAAGTATTTATTTATAAATTCCCAACCAATCTATTAATAAATTATATAGGCAATCTTTGTATTTCCTATATAATAAAAAAAATGATCCTCTTCAGTTTCTTCCGTCCCTTCAGTGCCTCCCGTCCCTTCAGACCCTTCATTACCTCCCGTCGTTACAGGTCCTTCGGTACCACCTGTTGCTACAGGCCCTTCAGTACCTCCAGTTCTTTCAGGCCCTTCAGTACCTCCCATCCCTTCAAGCTCTTCAGTATATCTCGCCCCTTCAGTGCCTCCCATCCCTTCAGGTCCTGCAGTACCTCCCGTCTCTTCGGGCCCTTCAGTACCTCCCGTTATTTCAGGCCCTTCAGTGTCTCCTACCTCCCGTTAGTTCCTCATCCCGACTCTTCCATCCCTTCAGACCCTTCTCTACTCCAGTATCTCAAGTTCTCTGAGTACCCTGGACTCTTGGACCTCTTAAGAATTTTAATAAATTTATATTTTGGGTCATTTAAGAATATTTTCGAAAATAACAATTTAGTTAACACAATTATCGTTAATAATTTAGCACGCGAGTATAGGAATATTGGTAATTACAAACGTAGATACATATATAATACATGACACATGCTGCTTGTGATAAAAAGAAATTGAATAATGACTTCGTAACAAGTAAGTAAATACACATCATTTTCCCCGTAACTAAGCATAAATGCTTGTGCTATAGGTGAACGGAATCAGTTGTGGCATGATTGGAACTTGTGACCACTGGATTACTTATCCAGCGTGCTAACCACTCTGCCACCATCTATCTTTAATGTGCAACAGGAATGTGTTACTCATAATATTATGTAGGTAAACGTACAATATTAAGTGCATCGTGAAAAGCAACCGGTATCATCGAGTTAGTTTCGTGCTATGTAGCATAGGTATGGCGTGATATTATGCATACTTGACGGTATGCATAATATCACGCCTTATGCATTTTATCTTATATACCCTGACACGTTTTATTTGGTCATTAACTTTTAACTTAACACAACTTTACAGTGTCCGGACAATTGACCGTAGCCAATTTTTCGTGGACAATTGACCGTACGCCCTTTTTACCGTATGGACAATTTACCGTGAGGACAATTTACCGTGGGGATAATTTACCGTGAGGACAATTTACCGTATGGACAATTGACCGAATGGACAATTCACCGTGCGGAAACTATTTTTAATAACAGAAAAAAAACTTTTTTAAAAATAGTTTCCGCACGGTGAATTGTCCATTCGGTCAATTGTCCATACGGTGAATTGTCCTCACGGTCGATTGTCCGTACGATCAACTGTCCCCACGGTCAATTGTCCGTACGATCAACTGTCCCCGCGATCAATTGTACGTGCGGTAAATTGTCCTCACAGTCAACTGTCCATACGGTAAATTGTCCCCACGGTAAATTATCCATACGGTAAAAAGAGGGTACGGTCAATCGGCTACAAACAATTGTCCGGGAATCCAACTTTACATATATGTAGGTTTGTGAATTACCATTGTTTCTTTTATAAAATACAGTTGTAAAATAATATTTATTTTCATGCAATGTTAAAATTCCACGTAATAGTCCGAGGACATTTTCAATGGCTGTTTTTTTATATTTTCTTTCTAATTAAATATAGGTATGAGAAAGGTAATTCTGGCACCTGGGAGTGGTTGCGTTTACTTGGATTACATGAAAATTCTTCGAAACACAATTGTTCGAATGCGCAATTGTACGAATATCAATTTTTCGAAAATCAGTTATCAGAATGACAATTGTCCGAAAGCAAATTATTCGAACTAACATTTGTTGGAAAACCAATTGACCGAATTTAATATATTTTTGTGTCATTATGTTGCCTCCTTTGACATATTTGTTGCCAGTAAAATATACTCGATGAAGACTATTATTACTTGTTGTATTATTGTTGGGTACGTATGTATGCACATTTTTAATAACTGATGTTTGACAGCGCGGGATAGCCTAGTTTGTACACCAGTTTTTGATTTTGACACATTATGTACAGACAGTTTATCTAGTATTCGTACCAATTTAATTATTTTATTTTAATATTATAGTTACTTTTTTTAATATATAATGCAACTGGCTCATGCCAGTCGCAATTATAACTACAAACAAAACTAACCAACCTATTTTTACCAAACTTTTGTAGGTTTAGGTTTGAAAAAACGGTGTACATCCTCGGATATCTGACAGCGCGGTGCGTCGCCATGTTGTTTATTCCATAGATTTTTACTATACATAATATACTATGTAGATGTAGTACTCCGTGCAAAAAGTGAGTCATTGAATATCGCGCGTTTGACGTTTTGGTTATTAACATATTTCAGTTTTCCTTACATTTCAACACATCCTATATAACTTTTCTCTAAATCTAAATTAACAAAGTGTTTTTTACGACAAAAAAAGCCGAAAACAATTACGTAAAAACTGAAACGTCAAAAATCCCCCGGAAAAATGCCTCACTTCGATTCATACAAAATTTGCTAACTATATTATAATGAAAATCTATGGTTTATTCCTTTCACAATATTTCCAACATGACGTCATAAAAATTCGAACAATTGTAAATTCTGATAATTGTGTGTTCGGAAAATTGTTTTTCGAAAAAATGTGATTCGAATAATTGCCATTCGTAAAATTGATTTTCGTAAAATTGAGCATTCGAATAATTGTTTTTCGAATAATTTTCCTGTCACCGTTATATGTACCTATAAAATCCATTCGTTTTTGTAATATGTACTTTCTGTTACTGAAATATGTAAAAAAATAAAATGAAGAAATTTATTCTTTCAAAAATATTCCTGGGTGTGTGTTGAACAAATGACCAAGTTTCATTGTAATCAGATGGATGGTATAAGAGCACATAAAGGACTTACAACCACTCCCAAGTGCCAGACTTACCTTTTTCATACCTATATTCGATAAGGAAGGAAATATTAAAAAAAAAACAGTTCTCTTTTAAGACAATATGATGTTTATTGTAATATTTTTATTTTTTATATTTATTTTTTGTACTTATTGTCTTTGTAAACTGTTAATATTCCCAAATAAAGTAAAATAAAATAAAATATTATAGAAGTATCGAAATGTGAACGGATAAGGGAACTCAACAA
Source organism: Molanna angustata (assembly GCA_963576475.1). Classification (NCBI taxonomy): domain Eukaryota; kingdom Metazoa; phylum Arthropoda; class Insecta; order Trichoptera; family Molannidae; genus Molanna; species Molanna angustata. The sequence goes on from OY754987.1 coordinate 23,840,714, forward strand.
AGAATGCATAATTGACGAACGTTGCGCTAGCGCTCAAAGTGATCACGCCAGCCTGCCGACGACAAGTAGTAAACCTGTAGATGCCTGATTTTCCGGTTCTCTATTGATGTATAAATTCTGTCACAAAAATAAATTGGTATCAAACATACATACAAACACGGCATTATACCCCACAATGTGGGGGTAACCAACGACAGGAGAGCGAGCGGGCATTAACTGATAAAAACATAGCACGACACATGCGTGTATACCAATACACCAGTCTCATCTCACCTAAAAATAGATGGTTTAGATGGGTCGATGGCAGAGCGGTTAGCGCGCTTGGCTAGTAATCCAGTGGTCGCGAGTTCGAGTTCTGCCTCGACCGATTTCGTTCACCTATAGCACAAGCATTTATTTGCTTATTTTAGAGAACGTAGGAAGATGTATATGTACTTGTTTAACAAGGACATTATCATTTAAAAAAAAAAAAACACTAGGTTCAATAGAATGTGTAATGAACCTCATTGCTGTAATATGTGATATGTTATTATTTCTGTTGTATTTTAGATTTACTAGTTCTTAAACGATGATAATAGAAAACTGTGGAAGCATTATTCCAACCCGGTACGTCAAAGAAATTATTTTAATAATATTGTTGATAATTGCTTTGAGGTTAGTTTTTCGACCAGTTGAAATGGCCTTCACCAGGCGAAACGTTCGTCCATATAAATAAAAATCTTCATTTAGAATGCTGCGTCGACTATGTGAGATGTTTTTTTTACTTGCCAATTCCCGGCTCTTCGAGACACCCAAAAACTATAATAATAAAAAAGCGTGGAAAAACTTTTCCAAGGCGGTGCCTCACAGTACATTTATAAATATTAAACAAAAATACTATAGCTACATAATTAGTTGAGGCATTAATTAGCATATTTTTTGTAATAAATACACAATAATTATAAAACTAAGTTTCACTCTTACTTCTGTCATATAAAAAGTGAAATATGTTAGTCTTTTTGTCTTAATACTTATGTACATACGTACATTATGAGAGCGTGTGGTGGAGGTGAGAAATAATATATAATATCATTATGTATATTATATTATTATAACGATATTATTTATTGTGTGAAGTTCGCACGAGGTTAAAGAAAGTATGATTCATTGCAAACAATTGTTCAGTTTTAAGGTACAAATATACTAATTAATTGAATAAAAAGTAATTACTGATTAAATATTAAATAGCTAGTCCCTAAAAGCGATCACTTCCGGGACCTTGAAATCGTGCCTGTAGAAAAAATTGAATTTATTTTCCGAAATTCAGAAAAAAATAATACAAATTAAATATATATGGAGTACCTACTTATTCAAGACGAGTAAAATTACTGCAAACTGTTTTGGTTTACTATTTAAGTAACACTTATTTGTTGTAATGTATACTGTATGACTGTTTATTATCATAATTATCGAGTATTGCCTAATTTTATTTTAAAAACGGTATTTTTTATAATAATAATAAATCTTACAATGGTTATTTTAAGTATAGTTGCGAAATGTGAAAATGCATCAGATTTTTGCAACCGATTTCGTTTTAGACATATTCCCTTGGCTATAAATTGCAATTGTTCATTGTTCAAATAAATTAGCAACACGAAAAAAAAAAAAATCATGCCTGCGATATCTTTCTGTGAAACAATTAAGTTGGCAACCATGAGTTGATAGTTACCAACAATGGAGATGCCAACCTATTAATGCTTTAATAGGTATTGAAACCAATATAACAATTTAATACTGATTTTTTTGATGGCTGATGGCAGAAAGTTCATCGCAGTGGCTTAGTAATTCAGTGATGGAGAGTTCGAATCCCACCATAGCTGCCTCGTCGGATTTCGTTCGCTCTATAGCACAAGCATAAATGCTTAATTTGGGAACGTATTAATATGTGTAGTATGTACTTTTCAGAACGTTAATATGTGTAGATGTATATTTTTTCATGAAATGGATTCTTCTTGGGTAAAGGCCTCCTCCAATAGTTTCCATATAGTTCTATCTTTGCCCTTTTCTTTCCAGTCCATTCCCCCCGTTGTTATTATATCATCGATCCACCTTTTGTACGGCCTGCCAACATTTATTTTTCCTTTGGGTCCCGTCCATATCGTGGTTAATAAGGTCCATCTATCATGTATTAAATGTGTCCAGCCCATTGTGACTTGAATTTTAACCTTGTTTTAGCGCATCTGTTAATTTTGTCTATTTCCTAATAGTTTCACTATTATTCTTATGTATTTTTTTTTCGCCGCTTTAACATGCTTCTTTCCATTGCTCTTTGACATCATCTTATTGTTTTTTTTTTTGTCTTGTTTGCATTAAATATGAAATAGCAAATTTAAAATGCTATTTTAAGTAACTGCTATCCTCAACAACACGTATAATTTTCGCCAATCATCTTGAACGAGCTTCCGGTTGCGCAGAGCGCAAATTTGTGTATTTTTGCTTCGTTGGTTTACGTGCAAATCGCTCCCCTTCTCGGCTAAAAGTTCAAGTTATTTGCCGACAATTATAACAACAATACATTTATTATCATACACACCTACATACACAATCTCACACATAGACACATATACATACACCCTCCCACATACACACATACATACTTCCTTTATTTTACCTCATCTTCCCCATACCGGTCACCGACCTATTATCCTATTATTAGGCATAAAAAATGCAAACAAATTTTCTCTATTATCTGTTCACCATATTATACCGTTTAACTTTTTTTCTTGCAATGTTTTCATAAGTGGTCTCCTGCGCCGCGCGCCGGTGTGGATCACAGTACTTTTAACGCACCAGTCGTGCGTTGGTCACAGTACTTTTAACTCACCATTCGTGCGTTGGTCACAGTACTTTTAACTCACCATTCGTGCGTTGGTCACAGTACTTTTAACTCACCATTCGTGCGTTGGCCAGAGTAGTTTTGACTTACCATTCGTGCGTTGGTCACAGTACTTTTAACTCACCATTCGTGCGTTGGTCACAGTACTTTTAACTCACCATTCGTGCGTTGGTCACAGTACTTTTAACTCACCATTCGTGCGTTGGTCACAGTACTTTTAACTCACCATTCGTGCGTTGGTCACAGTACTTTTAACTCACCATTCGTGCGTTGGTCACAGTACTTTTAACGCACCATTCGTGCGTTAAAAGTACTGTGACTAAAGGACAAATAAAACCTAACCATACTAAGTATCACCTTATTGGCACAATGAAAAACTATTTATAATATGTATATTGAATATCTACCTACCAAATTTACCTAACTATACTCAGCGTTATATAAAAAAAAATTAAGACATCTCTATAATTGGCTTTGATGTGTGTAATGTTTTTAAGCAATTCATGAAATATCTGTTGAGATGAAATAAAATAAAATCTAAAGTAATAAAGCAATCAAAATGTTAGTGTTTGTGTGTGTGTGTGTGTGTATGTGTGTGTGTGTGTGTGTTTGTCTCACGCCTTCTGAAAAACCAAGAGCATCTAAAAATCTAATTTATGTGCGAACGTGTACCTGTATACCTGATGCAGTGTCACGCTAAAAATAATGCGATAAAAATGCTGAATTTTAAAAATATTTCAATAATTATTTTTTTCATACAAAATTTTCCAAGTCGTATCTGTCAAAAAAGTGTACATTTTGCACGCAAATATCTGTTAGTTTAAAAGTTAGAAGTACGTATTTACACGAAGAAAATATATTTTCAAGTATAACTTAGCGTTTAAGTGAAAAACATGGTGAATATTTTGTATAATTATAATGTTTAACTTATTTTTAAAGTAAGCGTTTTGTACAAATGTACATATAACCCCGCCATTTTAATATCTTTTCATACGATATTTAATTTTCCTACCGAATGAATATGTTCTTTAAAATAATATACCTTTGAAATAAATGTGATTATGAAATAATAAAATGAAACACAAGACTTTATAGCAAGTTTTAAGACATATATTGTAAAAGTCTGTTAATTATTAGTAAAGATATAGGCATAATAAAATTGCATAATTTGTATATAATATTTGATATTTCGGACAATTTTCGTTTTTGTGGCTTCGAACAAACCAATGTAGGTACCTACCTACATATCCAAAAAATGTATCGAGCCCATTTGATATTAATATTGGAATGGTTACTATGGTAACGGAAAGATTCTGATATTCAAATAAAATTTGTTATGAATCGAATTTATTTAGAACATTGTTGTAGGTAGGTACCTACCTATTACTATTTACTTACAAATCACACAACAATATACTGATTTCCTATCAGAAAATTGTATGCGATGTGCTCCTAAACCGTTTGTCCGATTACAATGAAACTTTGGTGAATTGTCGAGCGTGTGCCCGGGATGGTTTCTGGATTTAAACTTTTTTCTTATTCTTCTTCTTCTTCGTGTATTTGGTCATTTCACCTATTAAGGGGGAGTATCCTGGGAAAAGAAGGTCCGACTGTCCCTCCATCTCTTCGCAGGTCTTCCAGGACGGTTTGTGGATTTTAACTTTTTTCTTCTTCTTCTTCATCGTGTATTTGGTTATTTTACCTATGAAGGTGGACTATCTTGGGAGATGAAGGTCCAATTTTCCTTCCATCTCTTCGCAGGTTTCTGGATTAAAACTTTCTTCTTCTTCTTCTTCGTCGTGTATTTGGTCATTTTACCTATGAAGTTGGAGTATCCTGGGAGAAGAAGGTCCAACTGTCCTTCCATCTCTTCGCAGGTTTCTGGATTTAAACTTTTTTCTTCTTCTTCTTCATCGTGTATTTGGTCATTTTACCTATGAAGGTGGACTAACCTGGGAGAAGAAGGTCCAATTGTCCTTCCATCTCTTCGCAGGTTTCTGGATTTGAACTTTTTTCTTCTTCTTCGTGTATTTTTGGTCATTTTACCTATGAAGTTGGAGAATCCTGGGAGAAGAAGGTCCAACTGCCCTTCCAACTCTTCACAAGTCTTCCAAGACGGTTTTTGGATATAGACTTTTTTCTTCTTCTTCTTCATCCAATTTTCCTTCCATATCTTCGCAGGTATCTGGATTTAAACTTTTTTCTTCTTCTTCTTCGTGTATTTAGTCATTTTACCTTTGAAGGTGGAGTTTCCTGGGAAAAGAAGGTCCTTTCATCTCTTCGCGGTTCTTCCAGAATGGTTTCTGGATTTAAACTTTTCTTAACCGACTGAAGGGACGGGATGTAATGAAGGGAAGGGATGCACTAAAGGGCCTGAAGGGACGGGAGGTATAAAAGGTCCTGAAGGGACGGGAGGTACAGAAGGGCCTGATTGGTAGGGACGTAATGATGGATTGAAGGGACGGGAGGTACTGAAGGGCCTGAAGGGACGGGAGGTTCTGAAGGGTTTGAAGCGACGGTTCATGGAGTCTAATTCTTTTTCTTCTTAATTTTATGTAGACCTTACAGTTTTTACACAAACTATTTCCTTTAGTCTTTTTCTTCGTTTTCTTATTTTATGTAGAACTTTGGTGAATTTTATACAAACTATTTCCTATAGATTAATCTTCTTCTTTTGTGAAGACTTTTTAGTCAGTTTTTATACAATCTATTTCAAATAGTCTAATTCTTCTATTTTATGTATTTTTTCTTATTTTATGTAGACCATTGGGATAGTTTTTTATACAAACTATTTCTTATAGTCTTATACTTTTTCTTCTCTTTTTTATTTAGACTTTTGGGTTAGTTTTAAGTCTAATAGTCTATTGTGCAGAAATATTATTAACAATATGCATACTTGATGAAAATACATATGTAAAAACGAATGAGATGTGGGATGTGACGATGTAACCTGCACTAGAATCTTTTCAATACTTTTGTTTAATCAAATTTAAACCATTTATATCATCCTTTTTTGAATAATTTTCAACACCTTCATATTTGATTTCGTTGACGATATTTAAAGAATGGGCGTTGTGGCCATTACTGAACTCTTCACAACGTTTATATTCAAATTAAATACTATTTACTATAGTTTAAGTCTTCTTCTTCTTCGTTAATGTAGACTTTTGTGTCAATTTTAAGTCTATCAGTCTAATTGTGCAAAAATATAATGCACACTTGATGAAAAAATATAAAAACGAATGGGATGTGACCAACACTAGATCTTTTCAGTACGCATTATTTAATCAAATTTTAACCACATTCCAACATCCAAAATTACTAAAAAAAAATTTATAGGTACATATTACAATTTGTTTTCGATGATAATATTTAAAAATGAGGGTTGTGGCCAAACCAATCTCTTTGCAAAGTTGATAAACAGTCATATTTAAAACCATTTCGCATGGTCCATGCGTGCAGAAATTGTATATAGCACTTTATAGCAATATATAAAAAAGAATGGGTTGTGGCCATCACTTGAACATTTTACAATGCTTAAACTCAATCAAATTTCAAACCACTTTTCATAGTCCGATATTGCAAAATAATTGGGTGACAATATTATAAAAACGATTGCTTATTCCTTCACAATTTTACATTCTTGGCCAACGGCGGGACATAAAAGCTAGTATAAAATAAAAAAAAACAATGTCACACTGGATTTAACTTTTACCATACATCGATTGGTTAATTGATACAAAAAAACAAAATAATATTCGAAAACGCCGATAGCTGGTTGTTTTAAAATATTGGCATTTGTAAAAAAAACGAGAAAACTCGTTTTAGCTGCGCCATTCTTGTCGTCTGGTCGGGCAGTGTGGTCGATGTATGGGGACCAGCGTGAGCTGCAATCGGTATAGTGTCCTCGGAAGATACCACTCACCACACCACAAAATATTAACAGTGGCGTAACAAAAAAAAATGGGCGCTCGAGCGAAAATTACGTATAGGGCCCTCAAATCATTAACTATTCATTCTGACCGTCACGCCATAAACCACAATGCGGGGTGACCAGCGAAATGGTGTGATTTTCTTTTGTATTAGGCAATTCACAAAAAGAGTGCTTTTTGCCAATTAAATGTTTACTGTTTATAAGGAAAGTAATTTTTGATCATGTTTAGATTATTAATAAATATAAATTTTGAAATTACAGACAATACACGAGAATTTTTAAGGGACAAAAGATGTTGGATGTAAAGTGGAGATTGATGAGTAATTTTGATAAGTAATCTGTATATACCAACTTTTGAATTGTTTTTACAGTTAAAAAATAAGTGATTAATTGTTTCATCCTCCTAGTCACACTGACAAAGAGGACTACTTAAAACCCTAATTCTATACAATTGAACAATTGTATAGAATTAGGAGGCACTTGAACAGTGGCCAAATCTCATTCTGGAAATACATGATATAAAACTTTTTGAAAATTTCCTTTTATGAAAACAAGTTCTTGAAGAGATTTTTTGCTGGATACCTGAATAATATATGAGCCTTTGTATTTTTTTTTGTTGTGGACCAATTTTCTTCCCACTTGGAAAACATATTTGCTTTAAGACGAGGAAAGAGATTTAAGATTGGGATTATGAAGTTATTCGGAATGGTGTCTGAGATCGCGGCCAATTTAGCAAGTTCATCAGCCTTTTCGTTACCTATTCAATGTGTTTCAATGGTTATAAAATCGAAATATTTGACTCCCAGTATTCTCCGCAGGTATTTATTTTCAATGCTTAGCGACTTTTTTTTCAATCATTCATTCAAACCATCACGCCATATTCCAAGATGTGGGGCTTCCAGCTGCAGGTGTGTGAGTGTGCATTACCTTATAAAATAAAATGCAACACATGCGTACCCGGTAATAAAGTACCCGGACACCAGTCTCGTTTCACCTAAAAAGTTGCTACATTCAGTATCAGATAATGAACCTCATTACTTAAGTGTTATTTATTTTATTTTATTTATTTATTTATTTAAGATTTGGTACATAGTTAACATACAATATACATAAACATAATATCAATCACAATAAATCAACCGTACACACAAAATCCCACAAGGCATAGCCTGTCTGTGGGTATACCAATTAAAAAAATATTCAAGATTATTTTGTTAATAACATTAGTTATTTATAAAAATAAAATAGAGCAGATTGCTTAGGCAGGAAACAAATGCAAAAAATATAAAGTTTACAAATTATATAAAAAAACATACATACACATATTTATATACAAAACATGAATGAGTTTACATGAATCAGCAGACTGACAGCGGTCCTACCAAATATTATACCCGCAGTCGATAGCAACAATACTTGGTAAGTACAAGGATATGCATGTCGCAGTCAATCTACATATTCTAGTTAAAATTGAGAATTTCCAATTATGATTAAAAAAATAAAAATAATAAAATAAAAACATCATTGAACTTTTACACAAGATCAGAATATTGAGAAAAAGAAAGACATAGGTGCACTAAATTGAAAACCCAACAAGTAAGAAACAAATAAATATTTTGTCAAATTGTTGCCTGTTGTATTTAAGACTAGCTTTTATGTCTCGCCGTTGGCCAAGAATGTAAAATTGTGAAAGAAAAAGCAATCGTTTTTATAATATTGTCACCCAATTATTTTGCAATATCAGACTATGAAAAGTGGTTTGAAATTTGATTGAGTTTAAGTATTGTAAAATGTTCAAGTGATGGCCACAACCCATTCTTTTTTATATATTGCTATAAAGTGTGAATGAAGTACATATAATATTTATACAATTTCTGCTCGCATGGACTATGCGTAATGGTTTTAAATATGACTGTTTATCAACGTTGTAAAGAGATTGGTTTGGCCACAACCTCCATTTTTAAATATTATCATCGAAAACAAATTGTAATGTGTACCTATTGAAAATTTAGTAATTTTGGATGTTGGGATGTGGTTAAAATTTGATTAAACAAACGTAGGTACTGAAAAGATCTAGTATTGGTCACATCCCATTCGTTTTTATATTTTTTCATCAAGTGTGCATTATATTTTTGCTCAATTTGACTGAAAGTCTTCATTAACGAAAAAGAAGAAGACTTGAACTATAGTAAATAGTTTTTAATTTTAATATAAATGTTGTGAAGAGTTCAGTAATGGCCACAACCCCCATTCTTTAAATATTAGGTGTTAATGATATAAATGGTTTAAATTTAATTAAACAAAAGTATTGAAAAGATTCTAGTGCAGGTTATATCGTCACATCCCATATCCCATTCATTTCATATGTATTTTCATCAAGTGTGCATATCGTTAATAATATTTCTGCACAATAGACTATTAGACTTAAAACTAACCCAAAAGACTAAATAAAAAAGAGAAAAATAAGTATAAGACTATAAGAAATAGTTTGTATAAAAAACTATTCCAATGGTCTACATAAAATAAGTAAAAATACATATACCTAATAGAAGAATTAGACTATTGGAAATAAATTGTATAAAAGCTCACCCAAAGGTCTACAAAAAAGAAGAAGAAGAATATTTAGACAATTGGAAATAGTTTGTATAAATACTGACCAAAAGGTCTACATAAAAGAAAATGAATAAGACTATTGGAAATAGTTTGTATTAAAACTCTCCCAAAAGTCTACGTACTTAAATGAAGAAGAATAATAATTAGACTAAAGGAAATAATTTTTATAAAAAAATGACCCAAATGTATACATAAAAGAAGAAGAAGATGAATTAGACAATAGGAAATAGTTTGTATAAAAACTGCCCTAAAGGTCTACATAAAATTAAGAAGAAAAAGAATTAGACTCCAGGACCCGCCGCTTCAGGCCCTTCAGTACCTCCCGTCCCTTTAATCCCTCATTACGTCCCTTCCCATCAGGCCCTTCAGTACCTTCCGTCCCTTCAGGCAGTTTTATACCTCCCGTCCCTTCAGGCCCTTTAGTGCCTCCCTTCCCTTCATTACATCCCGTCCCATCAGTCGGTTAAGAAAAGTTTAAATCCAGAAACCATCCTGGAAGAACCGCGAAGAGATGAAAGAACCTTCTTTTCCCAGGATGCTCTACTTAATAGGTAAAATGACTAAATACACGAAGAAGAAGAAAAAAGTTTAAACCCAGATACCTGCGAAGAGATGGAAGGACAGTTGGACCTTCTTCTCCCAGGATTCTCCAACTTCATAGGTAAAATGACCAAAAATACACGATGAAGAAGAAGAAGAAGAAATAAGTTTAAATCCAGAAACCTGCGAAGAGATGGAAGGAAAATTGGACCTTCATCTCCCAGGATAGTTCATCTTCATAGGTAAGATGACCAAGTACACGTTGAAGAAAAAGAAGAAAAAAGTTTATATGCAGAACCCGTCCTGGAAGACCTGTGAAGAGATGGAGGGACAGTCGGACCTTCTTTTCCCAGGATACTCCCCCTTCATAGGTAAAACGACCAAATACACGAAGAAGAAGAAGAATAAGAAAAAAGTTTAAATCCAAAAACCATCCTGGGCATACGCTCGACAATTCACCAAAGTTTCATTATAATCGGACAAACGGTTGATAAATAAATAAATAAAATAATTTTCCTATAGGAAATCAGTATAAGGTATATTATTGTTGATTTGTAAGTAAATAGTATTAGGTAGGTACCTACCTACAACAACCTTCTAAATAAATTCGATTCCTAACAAATTTTATTTGAATATCACATTCTTTCTGTAGCCATGGAAACGATTCGAACACGTAAGTAATATCGAATGGTTCGGATACATTTTTTGAATATGTAGGTACCTACATTGGTTTGTTCGATGCCATAAAAATGAAAATTGTCCGAAATATCAAATATTATATAAAAATTATGCAATTTTATTATGCCTATATCTTTACTAATAATTAACAGACTTTTACAATATATGTCTTAAAACTTGCTGTAATGTCTTGTGTTTCATTTTATTATTTCATAATTATATTTATTTCAAAGGTTTATTATTTTCAAGAACATATTCATTCGGTAGGAAAATGAAATATTGTATGAAAATATATTAAAATGGCGGCATTTATGTACAAAACGCTTACTTTAAAAATAAGTTAAACATTATAATTATACAAAATATTCACCATGTTTTTTTTTACACTAAGTTATAATTGAAAGTACATTTTTTTCGTGTAAATACGTACTTCTAACTTTTAAACTAACAGATATTTGCGTGCAAAATGTACACTTTTTTGACAGATACGACTTGGAAAATTTTGTATGAAAAAAATAATTATTGAAATATTTTTAAAGTTCAGCATTTTTATCGCATTATTTTTAGCGTGACACTGCATCAGGTATACTGGTACACGTTCGCACATAAATTAGATTTTTAGATGCTCTTGGTTTTTCAGAAGGCGTGAGACAAACACACACACACACACACACACACACACACACACACATACACACACACATACACTAACATTTTGATTGCTTTATTACTTTAGATTACCCAGTTCTTACGGGACACCCAAAAACGATGATATTAAAAAAGTAGAAGCACAATTCAGGGCCGGTGCCTCACATAATAGAGTAAATAAGTAAATCAATAAAAAAAAAGTACACTGATTTTGCAATTTGATCTTTCATTTTGAATTTAATTCGTTGATTTTCAGCGTACTTGAGATGATATATTCACAGAAACTGCTCTATATACGTCGTTTAATTTCATTCTAACCTTCATAAAGACAATTTTAAATTTGTTAATGATGATTATTCATATTGTATGTAATATCGCCAATGTAAATACTTCCTAGGCTACGTTCACAATGAACGTCGAGTACACTCAGTGACGCTCTAAGCCGTTCATAATGACGGGAAACAGACGCTCGAAAGACACTCTTTGGCGTTCAGATTGAACGTCGAGTGTACGCACCAAACGCTCGGTAAAATTGTCGGTTGAAAAACGCTCTGACATTAATAGTATTTGTTGTCTTCTATTTTATCTGTGGAATGATGACTTCTATTTGTTTCTGTGGTATCTATTATGTCAGTTGAAATTATTTATGATGACAATATGCATTCACAAAGAGGTTAATTTATAAAAATATTTTTTAACAGATTTTTAATTATCTCAATAGAGACGAAGTTGGAATATTTATTGTAGGAGAACCGGGAAATCAAGGCACCTACAGGGCTTACGACCTGTCATCGGCTGGTTTACGTGATCACTTTATGCGCTTGCGCAACGTTCACCAATTATGCCTTTTTAATGAGATCCCTATCAATTCAATTTTGAAAGTTCTATATATTGTAATACTGAAATTCTTTTCGCTTGAAAATAAGGAATTTTTACTACAGCCATCTATGGGTGAAATTATGAACAACAATCTTATTATTTTTTATTTATTTTGTTGTAACGCCATCTATTGAGAGAATTGGTTTTTTTGTAAATAATGAAAGCTACAATTCTTATATCTGAGGTGACAATGCATTTTTCGCATAGAAGTCACCCCTGAATTGCGCCAGACTTATAAGGTCATTTTTGTCTTATTTACCTTCGATTATAAAAATATCATTCAACAATTTCTAATAAAAGGTCAGAGATCATTATTTTTATCACTGCCCAATTGTTGTAATTCGATGAAAATATAACCTAAAAAGAGACATGTATGATAAATGACATTTGACATTTAAAACGCCCGATGCAGCGTTCAGATTGAAACGCCGCTCGAAAGCGTTCTGTGCTGACGTCTCGCCCGACGTCAAGCGTTGAATCTGAACACAGCCCAAAACTTGTTAATAAGTTTCAACTGTGAGTATTGAAAATAAGGGGCACTTGTCACGCTGGGCCCTCGACCCTGGTGTTACGCCACTGAGTATCAAAGGTATTGGAAAGCAGCTAAAGAGAAATGTTCTGTCTGCTGCTGGTTGAGAGAGTCGATCTTCTTTGTTCCACTGCCCTACTTCCATTGCATACCTACTACACATTATGTAGGTACTTGACTTGGTTGATCAGCTTTACTTATGGCCGCCTATACCTATAACAATACAATTGGCACCATCGGCCACCATAGACAGACATATGCAATTTTAATCTTAATATTATTTGTGGTGCGGTTTTTATCTCATCGTTTTCGTTTCGACATCAAGACTCTAATATATTTTTTAAATTTTGTATTTTGAGTATTTTTTTTCTCTTTATTATTACTTGAATGTGTTTTTTATTCTTCGTTTTTATTATTTTATTTTGTTGTTTTTTTTTTTATTTTCATTTTGTAAAATGCCGATCGGGCCGCTTCTATTCTGCATTTTACTTCAGTGTCGGGGTCTAGATTCTCAGTAATTATTATTATTTTTTTTATTTATAAAAAAATCAATATATCCTTGTTAAACAAGTACATTTACATCTTCCTACGTTCCCCAAAATAAGCATAATTGCTTGTGCTATAGGTGAACGAAATCGGCCGAGGCAGGATTCGAACTCGCGACCACTGGATTACTAGCCCAGCGCGCTAACCACTTGCTTATTTTAGGGAACGTAGGAAGATGTACATGTATGTACTTGTTTAACAAGGACATATTCATTTTTTTGTAAAAAAAAAATTCACAGTAAAAATTATATAAACTTTTTAGTTAATTTATTTTACCAATTAATTACATATATGAAACAACATGTCATATCAAGTCTCCATTTTAGTAGTGACTGCTGCATGCTCTTATAAAAATAAAAAAAATTAAAATTATATTAGACAATATTAAAATGTAATTGAAAAACTGTTCAGTAGTAAATATATTAGAAATGTTAGAACCTGTTCAATCGGCCATATCTACATATAGGTATATAGGTACCTACTTGAAGATTAACAGGGATAGACAACCTTTTATGCTATTTATTTCTTTATTTTTATAATTATTTATAATATCCTCTCTCACATCCCTCAACCTCTATCTCGCTCCTATTTTGTTGCTGTGATTTAAAATTTAATAATTTTACGTAGTTATCTTTCTGTTTGTTTTTGGTTTTAAATTTAATGTACCTACCACTACACTATCTATGGCCTCACAATGCTTTGGTTGGTTGGAAGATATTGCCTTGGTAATAAACCCGCAATTGTGCACATTAATTTACGTGAAGAAAATAAATAAATATAAAACGAGCAGGTATTAACAAAAATGTATTATTTAAAATTCAAACATAACAAGAAAATCTTGATTTTCTAAACCGCAAGAGCATTTTAAAGTTTTAACAGATAAAGTCATAGAGAAAAAAATAACCGTTGTCTATGGGAAACTAATCAGCTTTAAGTTAATGTACTTCACACATATGGTATGAATATGAAGTTCATTGGCCTTTTAGTTTGGGCTGTACAGAGGACACACATTTTCATATTTCTGTACGGCATACGGATTACGGCATACACACAAAACCATCACGACGAAACTCCTCTCTACATGATACCCATTGAGAAATTTGGTTTAAATTGGTGTAAAAAATACACTTAAAAATTGTGAAATCTTGATTCTCCACTATTCCATGGTAGTGGTGAATAAAAATAAATTAAAATAGAAATTTCCAAATATTTGATTTTTTTACGACGGAACATTTTCGCCGAGTTGTTATCGAATATTGCGAAAATACAGTTTTTCATTTTATTTGTAATTTTTTTCACTCTTTACATGTTACATACCGAAATATATTTTTATTAAATTGTAAATTTATATACTGTCAAGAAACACTCCTCGTCTACAAAACTCTTTTACGACCTGTACTAACATACGGCTCTGAGTGTTGGGTTAATGCTAAAAAGGATATGGATGCGTCATTGGTTTTCGAAAGAAAAATTTTCTGTCCCCTCTGCGATCAAGGCACACGGAGAATCAGGTAGAACCACGAACTACAGAGCCTATTCAAGGAACCAAATATCATCCAAACGATAAAAATATGGAGACTCCGCTGGTTAGGATACGTGCATCATATGGAAGATGACCAGACACCAAAAATAATCCTCACATCACGTCCGGAGGGAACAAGAGGTGCGGGAAGGCCGAAACTACGATGGCTGGATGGAGTCGAGAAGGACCTTCAGATAACCGGTTTGCGGAATTGGAGAAAAATGACAATGGATCTAGCTGAAGACGCTTCCGGAGAGATCACGACGAACGCATGGACGACAGTACAATTGTCAAAAATTGTTAAGACAGAAATACCCAACAACAGATGAATATACGGAAGACTTGCGAAGAGATGGAAGTGTTGAACCTCCTCCTCCCTGAAAAGTGACGAAAACACGACGAAGAAAAAGAAGATAAATAAATTCTTTGAAAAAAGACTATCGACCAATGTAGCATAAATCGTGTGATGAAGTTTCTCGATGAGTATTTCAGTTACTAACATAACTACATACCTATATCTAATGATGCATCATACATACATAATACTATCATTCATACATTCCTCTGCTTCATACAAGGTAGAGTATGTCCATAATTACCTTTATTATGACATGTTATATGCTACATATACTGAAGATTGTCAATATCAACAAGCAGAATATCATTATCTTTTGGCTGTGAGTTAGGTGCCGGCTTCCAATCTTTTATAATCTTTGGTAGTGTCATATATGTAGGTAGGTACTCCGTGCAAAAAGTGAGTCATGGAGTATCACGCGTTTGACGTTTTGGTCGGCAATATTTTCAGTTTTCCTTACATTTCAACACATCATAGATAACTGTTTTCTAAATCTTGCTTTTTCGACAAATAAATCCGAAAACAATTCACATTAGTCGTTATTCTCTATAGCAAAACGATTTGGTCTGGATCCGAAACGTCAAAAATCCCCCGGAAAAGTGACTCACATGGATTCATAAAAAATTTGCTTCTCCTTCTTGTCGTATCGGTCAACACGTAAGAGACTAAATGTCCATCTGGACCCAAAAAGCCACAAACTCCTTTGCGTTGTCCTCTAGGTGGGCTCGTTCATTAAGAGTTTCCCAATCAAACTGGCCATAAGCCATTCTTCAGCCATTCCCCATGTTTGGAGGTTTTTCCTTGTACGACCGACCCCAGTACTAATCCTGTTGAGGGTTTTCCACATTAGCCACGGTTGGCCATGTCCTGGGGGCAGTGTATTAAAAATGGCCCCTTGTGTGTTCTCCGTTGTGTCCCTCCACAGACGCACTCTTGCAGTCATATGGGTATCTGCTACGGGTTTGATCGTATTTAGGAAACTCCTCCGAGATTTGAGGCGTTAAGGTGGTGGTAGGTGTCCATACAGCATGTGTCGCTGATCTGTGACCTACTTCTTTCCACCCGTGCTGTCACCTCTCGCCTGATGTTTGGCGGGACAATTCCACTGAGAGAATACAGCTTACTAGAGAGTGTTGGTTTGAGGCATCCCGTTTCTATTTGCCTCGTTTAGGGAGGTATCCATCCTCCGTGCGTGCGCTGATTTCCACCGTACGGGGCAAGCATATTCTCCAGCAGAATATGAAAGGGCAAGTGCTGTTCTGAGTACTTCTGGACTCGCTCCCCACTTTGAGCCAACCAATTGCCGTATAATATTATTACTGGCCGCTACATTTTTCTGTGTGTCCATACAGTGCACTTTATAAAAAAGAGTTCGGTCCAGTATATTCTCAGGTATTTTGAGTTCTCGCAATTTTCAAGTACAAAATTTACTAAATTTGCTAACAACGACATCATAGGCCCAGTATTTCAGTCGGCCCTTAGGAGTTTAACTCAAGTTTAACAAAAATATTGCGTATTTCAGTACCAAATCTTCCCTCAAATACGTCACTAAACCACAAATATTTAACTCAACGTTTCTGGCGGATTGCGTGTCTTAATCTTGAGTTAAGTATTGTTTCTAGTCTTTTTCGCCAGGTGGCGTACTAATCGCCGCACGCTTTAATGTTTTATTTCATTTTATACTACAAATAACTATGCATAATAATTATAATCATGATTTATTTTTGATGTTAAAATAAAAGACTTGATATAGAAGTGGTTCATGTATTTAATATTTATTTTCTTTTTTACATAATTATATTGTATTGCCTGACAACAAACGAAATAAACTGTCAGCCATAATGAAACGTCAGGCACGCAACTTTATTTTTGCGATGTTTTTTCATCCCACTTTTTAAATTGATCCATCCTGTTTCTATATATATAATGTGTATTCTTAAATTTTCTACATAAGACACTATTTTACCATTATCACTTAGTTCCACATCTATCTGTAAAATGTACATACATTTTGCATTGAAGTACTACGTACGTAGTACATATTCTTCAATCACATTTTTTCACTACAATGTTTGATTTTAATTAAAAAAAACATCGATCTGTATAATAAATTGAAAAAGTAACATGCTGTGTAATGAAACAAATAAAATAATGTGTTGTTATAACAATAAAATAATATTAGTCACAGCTTCGCGTCACGTATCATTTAAGGTTATTACAATTTGACTTGAATTTGACAGATGCGTTATAGACAATAACCATAGAAAACGTAAAATATATCTATAGTTGAAGATTACGTAACTGACGTTTCATTTTGCACTGAAATACGCGAATGAAATTTAATCTTCCCTAAACTTTTAACTTGGATTACTAAATCCAACGATTTAAGGGCCAACTGATATCTCGGGCCATAGACAATTACATTTTTATCTATGTCTTAAACAACTGTCATGGCTAAATCGTCCTGTTGCAAATAAACGATAATATTATATAGGAGTTATTATTCTTAAAGAAGAGACACAAAACATGGTGTCAGAAATGGGATGCGAACCCACGCCCTCATAGAGATAAAAACATATATTATCACTGTTATCGATGTGCTCACACGAGACGCAACTTTTGATAGTATACAAGGTTAGAACGCACGCATTGGGAATGCTCACGTAGCATAAAACTGAAAAAAACCTTTTTTTAGAAACTGTACATGATTATTACGCACTTTTTGAGTTAGTAAACGCCAACACTATCGCGGTAACTATATACTGTAATAGTACCTACAAAGGGGGACTAACCTAACCTTTTATGATTTTCAAGTCCTATTCATTACGAGTAAAATGTACACATCTTAAATTTATAGATGCATATTGTAGAGTTTTTCAAAGAATTCTCTACATCACCATTAAAAAGTATAGGTATTCAGAACGAATGGACTTTCATTTACTTCAAGGCTATGGTTTTGAACATAAATGAAACGATAATTTTATTTATGTTAAAAAAGGTACCTATGTTATATTATATTAAAAAAATATGTGTCATTAAAGTTTTGTTACAAAAAGTATGTTACTTACAATTTTTTTATATTAGGTTTTTATTATTTTACATATATTACATTTCCTGTTCATTTTTATGAACTTGTTTTTTCTTGTTATTATTTTGTATATTATAATTGTTTTGGCTAGCACCGTGACAAATTATTTAAACAGGAATATTATAAGTGACCCGTCTCAGAACGGGTTTTCCTAGTGAGACGGGTAACGAAAAATTTGATTGTCATTTATATATTTTTGAATAATAAACGTCGGGTTGCCGGTACCGAAACTAAAAAAAAGTAAAAAAAAAAATTTAAGGAAAAAAAATTTAAAATCTTAAAATACTCACATTAGAAAAATTTTCTGCATATACCAAATAGCCTTGATCTTCCGTAAGGACATCTCATATACGGTGCTTGGATCATATATTTTTCTGGAGCACTTTGCAATACTACAGGTCTTTTGTATTTCAAATTATCATTTTGTGATATATCTATATATTCTACATCTTCATATTTCACTAGAGATTTCGAATCCCCCACTAACATCAACGCAAAAAAACATAGAAGTGTTATCGAAAAAACACAAATGTTCAGATTGATGTGATTCATTTTTTGTTTTAATAAAAATTGATCAAATTTTAAAACATGTTTTATGCGACAAAATGTATTTTTTTAAGATTCTTGAAATTCTTTACATCGCGAAGAATTTACACTAGTTATTAGGAAGAGTGTACACCAGTTATTTGGAAAATTTTACACCAGCTACCGAGAAGAAATAACATGAAGTATTAGGAAGAATTTACACCAGTTATTAGGAAGTGTTCACACCAGTTACTAGGAAGAATTAACACAAGTTAAAAGAGATAATTTACACAAGCTATTAACAAAGGTTTACACCAGTCACTAGGGAGAATTAACACAAGTTATTAAAAAGAGCTTACACCAGTCACAAGGTAGAATTAACACAAGTTATTAGTATGAATTTACACCAGTTATTAGGAACAATTTACACTAGTTATTTGGAAGAATTTATTAAGAAATTAACTTAAAATTACTCTTAGTTGACTAATTTAACGTAGTTATTTGATCACTAAGTAGATAGGTAATTACATTGAGGTTATGTTATAGTTTTTTCCTCACAATAAGAATGGCCTCATTTAATAAAATAGTATTCACTTTTTAACCCAATAAATTGTTACTTTTTCCTAATTGTTGAAAAATCCCTCGAATCAACACGAGTTATTAGAAAGGTCTGAAGAACTAATTCAAATAAATATTCCACTTGAACACTGTCACTTCATCTACATTTTGTTTTTCATCAAGCTCTAAGCAATCTATTGAATAGACACGGGTTATTAGTCTGTACCATGTTGTGTTGATACTTGAACAATTTTAAAGTTTTGTGCAATTTATATTTAAAAAGATCGAAGAATTTATTCTATCAAATACCTATATAGAAATATCTCGAATTGAATAAGAGTTATCAGAGACAATTTATTTCAACAAATACACAATTCAACACGCATAACCGTATTGTCAACTAGAATTATATTTTGTATTGCGCGACAATACACATTATCTAGTGTGATAAGAATTTATATAGGTAATCACAATGTTATTCATAACTTTATTTAAAATAAACCAGTGTTAGTACAACATATAATAATATTGCATAAATTTATTCAATAATATAACAATATAATAATATAAACACCTACTACAATAATGTTGGAAAGAAACTTGCCGACAAAATACTAAATCAAATAAATTGCTCCGAGGCTGAACTGATACAGAAAATACATAATTTACCTTCATTAACAAATGCACAATTGATATTTGAGCCAACCTGTGAGTTAGAAATAATTAACATAATAAAAAGTATTAAATCAAATAGCGCACCAGGCATTGATGGTATTCCTTCACATGTTATTAAAAATAACTATCAATGTATTGCTAAACCGTTGGTCCACATTACAAATCTTAGCCTAAAAACTGGTATATTTCCAGATGCCCTCAAAAACTCTATTATAATTCCCATCCATAAACATGGAGCTACGGATGAAATTCAGAATTATCGCCCCATTTCACTTTTAAGCACTGTCTCAAAGATATTCGAAAAGGTTGTAAAAACTAGACTGGTCAACTTTTTAGATAAAAATCAACTGCTATCCAATAACCAATTCGGATTTCGCAAAAATATGAGTACAGAAACTGCTCTATTACACTTAACAAAATCAATTTACAATTCTGTAGACAAAGGGAAAAAATGTTTGACAGTATTCCTTGACCTATCAAAAGCTTTTGACACAGTCTCACATTCCATTTTATTGGGTAGGCTTTCTCAGATTGGAATTAAATCCAACTCTCTGAAATGGTTTACCACATACTTAAAAAATAGAACACAGACTACTAAACTCAAAAATCATCATTCATCCTCTCTAGATATTAACTATGGAGTTCCACAGGGCAGTGTTTTGGATCCTATCCTATTCCTCATTTACATAAATCAATTATGAGATATGGAAATTGAGGGAAGGATTATTTCATTTGCTGATGACACTTCGTTGATTTTTCACGCAGATACTTGGGATAATGTTTTTACTATCGCGCAAAGAGAGGTTCTCAAAGTAAAAACTTGGCTAGAGTATAACCTTTTGACACTTAACGTGACAAAGACCAAATATCTTACCTTTGGCATAAAAAATAGACCTCTACTACCGGCCAATCATACATTAACTATTCATGACTGCCATAATGGTGTACCTTGTCACTGTTTACCTCTGGAGAGAGCAGACTCTATCAAATGTTTAGGAGTAACCATAGACTCATCACTTAGATGGGATAAACATATAGAACATGTCACTAAAAGAACACGTCAGTTATTATAATATATCTTCAGGAGTATAAGAAATATTGTCGACCATCAAACTATCAAAACTATTTACTACGCACTCTGTCAATCCATCATTACTTACGGCATTCTTATTTGGGGCAACTGCGCAAATTCAATATTAGATTCTCTTTATAAGAGTCAAAAACTTGTGATCAAAATTATTTTGTCCCGCCCTATAAGATATCCTACTCGAAACCTTTTTGAAAACTTCAAAGTCTTAACTCTACATCAACTCTACACTAAATGCCTTATTTGCTACTTCACATTTAAAGACACCGATAAAACACGAACACAACAAACAAGATTTACACGTACGTCATCTCACTTAAATTACCATATCCCTCATCCAAACACTAGCCTTGCTCAGCGACACTATTCATATCAAGCTCCCAGTGTTTACAATACCATCCCAGATTCTATTAAAAATATCAATCACTACCAAAGGTTCAAAAGGGAAATAACCTTATGGATCATTGAATCAAATTCACCACAATAAAATTTTTCTCATTTCTTATGACATGCTTTATGTTTACTGTGTGTGTGTGTGTGTGTATGTGTGCTGTGTGTGTATGTTATATGGTCCAGTATATTACGTGAGTATGGAGAGTGCCTGTGCATGAATGTTAGGAAGTGTATGATCAATTGTGCTGAATCCACTTTAAAATAATGTTGTTTAACTTACAAAACCAAAGACTGCATCCAATATAACACAGGGATTATCCCTAGCATATTGGAGAGCAAAATCGCCAATTGACAGCAAAGCGCAAGAGAGTGTCAATGATTTGGATGTGTATGTGTACCTTTCCATTGTCTCTGTCTGAAATATGTATAGCATTTAATCTTTTTTATATATGTAGGTACCTTTATTATTGTTGTCAAACCTCTGTATGTAAAATGCCATGTTTATTATAAATAAATAAAAATATTTACGTCAGGTCGTAGATTATTAACATTCATACTCCCAATGTGAAAAACACAATGTCACACGCAGTTGATTTTATACAGAAAACAAATTCAAATACATAATAAACATAATGTATTGTGAAACGATATAATAAATTTTACATAAACAATTATTACTCTAAGTTTGTATGATATACAAAAATGTTCAATTTAATCAAAATATAAAACGAATCAAGCTAAACATATGTATTGTCATCGGTAATACACAAATTCTGAATGTTTCAGAGCTCTAACTATTCGGGAAGTTGAAAATCAATTGTAAAATTATAATATGGAGAGACAGGTTTAAATAAAAGTGTGTAAAATAGATAAGAAAAATACATTACATTAAAATAAAAATAAAAAGAACATTTAACAAGTGTCGGCTTTCGTGGCTCAGTCGGTTGGGTATCTGACTGCTGATCCTAAGGTCCTGGGTTCGATTACCAGCGGAGACACAGTTTTTAATTGTGTTTTCTGTCGGGATCTGTGAGATGATTTATATCGTAAGTCTGCAGAATGTGGCAACTTGTTATTGGGTGCGTGTTAAATAAATATTTGACATAGTACCTGTTAGTTGTCAGAGAAGAATAATTAATAAAATGTATGTAATATGTTAAATGTAGATATGTTATTTGCTCCTGTCCCAAGCACAAGTTTTTAACTTTTTTGGGACAGTACCTATTGAAAAAAAAAAATTGTATTAATTTAAATATTTGTACTATGTGTATGTTCATATTATGTTACTCAATAAAAAAAAAAAATACATAAAGGATTGGAAAAAGGATTCCCCGAATACGTAGGGAGTGTAGATGCCTTTGATGATTTTTTCATGGATCCTACCATTATATATCTTAACCGTATTTTACACCACTTAACCATATTTATATTTAGGTTTAACCTTCCCAATGTAAAAAGAATAATTGAAATCGGACAACATGGGTAAATAAAATGAAACTAAATTTATTTTTTGACGTTATGACAATTTATTTCATTTTAACTAAGAAATTATTCCACAATATGTATATTTAGCGGGATGTTTTTTCGATCTTGTGAGTTCAGATCTTCGATTACGCATAAACTTTTTGACACCTGTAGTTGATCCATTGCTCGTTTGATGGGCACGGATATCGCGGAATGTAAACAGAGTTGAAGTCGTCATCGGAGCGATATCGTTCTTGTGATTTCAAATCAGCCGCGAGAATTTTTCCACGAGCCAATATCACAGCTAGCAATATGCAGCACAAGTACACAATATGTCGGAGAAACGCCATAGTTTAAAAAAAACTTCAGTGAATTAATGAAAATATGAAAAATCAATATGGTAAGACGTGTTTAATCTGACACAGTATAACTACAATTGATCACAATTTTGAATATATATACCTATATAAGAATTTGAATTCAATTGTTTTAAAAATATCGTTCATTGTTTAATTTTTCAGTAGGAGCTTGTTTAAAAATTAGAGCTGGGTAAAAATTATACACCAGATTCTGGTCTTTCATAAATACTAATTGCATGTAACACATGAGATCCAACTGTCGATAGCGATAATATGCATAAATGAAGAATACGTACCAACTATAAACCCTTTAATCTAAATTATTGAATATTTTAAGATATTTTTTTTCTATTCTAAAAATGTATATATATTACTAGTTGCATGTAACACATGAGATCCAACTGTCGATAGCGATAGTATGTATAGTTGAAGAATATGTACCAAACTATAAACCCATAGATACAAATTATTGAATATTTTCAGATATTTTGTTTTCTATACAACATATGTAGGTATGTATGTCAAGATAGGATAGTATGGAGGAAGATCCTTTTTCCTACCCAGAATATGCAAATTGCATGATGGTATGTATGTATGTTTGGAGATGAAGTAACAAACTATTAAGTCTTCTTACATATTGTGTATAGGCGACTGCCATACAAAATGTATGAAGCGATGTCGTCACTAAATTCAATTTTTAAAAAAATTGTTAAAAAAAAAATTGAGATCTTCTACTACAATGTTAATATTTTTTATAGAAAATTAAATTATCTAGTTGGGGTGTTTCGGCTTTTTTCGATAATTGTAAAAGTTTTGGAAATATAGGCAGTTAAACTCATAAATTTATCATAAAAAAAATATTTTTCTTAATAAAAAATGTTTGAGAAACCCTGGAATTTTTTTGAAAAAACTAATATGAGATTTTGTATTTGTCTATGTTTGTACCAATTTTCAGCGTTCTAGCGTTTATGGTTTCTGAGATATATGGAAAAATAAAATAAAAATTCAAAAGTTGATAACCCCTGACTGAAACAAAAATTCAAAATTCCGAGTATAAAAGTTTTGTAGGCCTGTAACTGTTTATATATTCTGAAATTTTAGGCTCTGTAAATTGAGCGGATCAAAAGTTATAAGGGGGGGACGGACACACAGACACACACACACACACACAGACACACACACACAGACACACGAAATGTTCTACTCCGAATTCTGAGTAAATCCGTGTATGGAACATATATGCTGCGAAGCCTCTAAGTTGGTGTTTTTTGACTTCAAAGTTGGAAAAGCCATGAAAAAAGTAGACCTCTCCATACAATTCTCGCGTATTCTGGCTTGATACATTGTCGATATGTTAAGAGAACAAAGTTCTCCTGAACAAATCGACAGTTGGATCAGGGGGTAAGTTCGGTCATACGGCGAAATAAAAACCCTCATGATTACCATTATCGTGGCTCTAATTATGATATGGAGTTCTATAAAATCCTAACATATTGTAAACTGCTAACTGCAGCAGTAATCTACTTATTGTTGTCATTATAACTAGTTGCATGTAACACATGAGATCCAACTGTCGATAGCGATAGTATGTATAGTTGAAGAATATGTACCAAACTATATACCCATAGATACATATTATTATTGAATATTTTCAGATATTTTGTTTTCTATACAACATATGTAGGTATGTATGTCAAGATAGGATAGTATGGAGGAAGATCCTTTTTCCTACCCAGAATATGCAAATAGCATGATGGTATGTATGTATGTTTGGAGATGACGTATCAAACTATTAAGTCTTCTTACATATTGTGTATAGGCGACTGCCATACAAAATGTATGAAGCGATGTCGTCACTAAATTCAATTTTTAAAAAAATTGTTAAAAAAAAATTGAGATCTTCTACTACAATGTTAATATTTTTTATAGAAAATTAAATTATCTAGTTGGGGTGTTTCGGCTTTTTTCGATAATTGTAAAAGTTTTGGAAATATAGGCAGTTAAACTCATAAATTTATCATAAAAAAAATATTTTTCTTAATAAAAAATGTTTGAGAAACCCTGGAATTTTTTTGAAAAAACTAATTTGAGATTTTGTATTTTCCTATGTTTGTACCAATTTTCAGCGTTCTAGCGTTTATGGTTTCTGAGATATATGGAAAAATAAAATAAAAATTCAAAAGTTGATAACCCCTGACTGAAACAAAAATTCAAAATTCCGAGTATAAAAGTTTTGTAGGCCTGTAACTGTTTATATATTCTGAAATTTTAGGCTCTGTAAGTTGAGCGGATCAAAAGTTATAAGGGGGGGACGGACACACAGACACACACACACACAGACACACACACAGACACACAGACACACACACAGACACACACACACACAGACACACGAAATGTTCTACTCCGAATTCTGAGTAAATCCGTGTATGGAACATATATGCTGCGAAGCCTCTAAGTTGGTGTTTTTTGACTTCAAAGTTGGAAAAGCCGTGAAAAAAGTAGACCTCTCCATACAATTCTCGCGTATTCTGGCTTGATACATTGTCGATATGTTAAGAGAACAAAGTTCTCCTGAACAAATCGACAGTTGGAATATGGTGTGATAAATAGCAAATAAATAAATAAATAACTTCATATGATAATTATATCCGTGATATGGGTAATTATGAGGATTAATATTTCATCGTTTGACCAGAGTTGCCCCCTTGGATAGGATAGTATGGAAGTCATTCCTTTTTTCCTTCCCAGAATATGAAAACTGGGAAGGAAAATGAATATGAAGTATGTATGTATGGAGACTGAGTATCAAAATATTGAGTAATCTATATAGTAATTAGTACTGATAATCGTAAAGGCATAGAATAAAGGCTGATTTTTTCTGTAAAAGGATGCCTCAGCAGGTAAAAGTAAAAACTTAAAAGTGTCAGTTATTATGTAGTATGAAGCGTTATTGTATGAAGCATGATTTTTACTCCTCACTAACCCAAGGGGATATATTGGGATGTTATGATTTCGAAATTTTTAAGGGTATTTTTTTATTGCAGATTATTAACTAGTATTTAATGCTGAGATTGTATTCAGAAAGTTTCATCACAATATATCTGTGTGTGTGTGCTATGTGCAATGTGCTCTGTACGGCGTGTTTATTTTACTTTATCGATTATAGACTATAGTACCTACTCATTCGATTATTTTCAAATTTTGTAAATATGTATATCTAATACTCGCTAAGACCCCATTAGATTTTGAAGGATATCTGAGTAGAGCTCCTCAATTTTTTTACTGTCAAATATTCAAAGTGACCCCAAGCTCAGGAAAATTAAAATTTGATTTTTTTTTTTAAATTGATAAAAAGGCACATCACTTTCATAGAATGGCATTGAAGAGTTATCAAGTTTTCACAATAAAAAAAATTAAAAAATAATTTAACAAACTCATTTCATGAAAATGCTGAATATTTTCCATACAGAATTTGAATTCTTTACAGAATGACTGGTTAGTGAGGATTTTAGCGTTGGCCATGATCCACTCGTTTTAACATAAGATATGAGTAAAACACATAAAAATCGACCGCTAAAAGTTCTACGGTCTCACTTATAATGCCTCCTCTAGGTACACATCGACAGATGCGTCGGCAGATTGTATCTGCGGATGCATCTGTCTATGTGTAGAGGGGGGTTTTGCTCGTCTGTGGGAGGTATTTGACGTCGGCCGATACATCTGCCACATATACGTTTGGTGTCGGTTTTTTCGACACGGATCAAGAGCGGCAGCACGTACGCAAGGCGACTGTCCACACATCTGCGAATAAATCTAAGCACGTGCGTGCTTAGTTTTCTGAGCGACTGTGTCGCTATTATTATTATAAACAAATCTATCCTAACCGAAAGATTTTAAGAAATAATTATATATGTCATGATGAAAAGTAAATATCTGCAGTAGACGCTAGTACCTAGTTAATATTGTCAAAATATTTATTCCGAATATATTTTCACTTTGTTCTGTTGTTCTGTGTATAGTCACCATCCATCACCTTCTTTTGTATCATTTCATCTTAATAACTCTGTTGCGGTTCACACTTTAGTAGTAATTATAAGTAGTAAATAAGTAAATAGCAGCGGGTGTATCCACATCCATTTGTTTGCGGTACGACATTTTAATTTTATTTTTATTTATTTATCAAGGAAACATACAGTTTTATTAATAAATTGTAATGGTACAAAATAATAATCAAATAAACCAGCAAAGTTTCCATAAAAGGTTAACAATAAAATACTTTATGAAGAAAAAGAACATTAGTTGTAGCAGGAGGAAGAATAAACAAGATTGAAATAAAACATAACCTAAAAAAACATAAATAATAAAATAAATAACCAATTAACCAGTCAAGAAATGAAAATGAAAACAGTTAATACGTATCCAAATATAAGTTAAAAAGAATTCTTTTCACACAATATTATAAAGTTTTCTTTTAAAAGCTGCAAAATCGTCATTTAGAATATCGATTTCAGACTTAATGACAGAATTATACAATTTACAACTACGTCTGACAAAAGAGTTCTGCGCATAATTAGTTTTACAAATAGGAATAGCAAATAATTCATTCGATCTAGTACTGCGTAAAGGGCAACGAAATGAAAAATTTATCTTGAACTTTCTCAATACGATCAATATATGTTCGATATTGGACATGCACATAGAATAATATACTCAAGAGGACATGCATCTTTCGAGGTTGTACACAGACTGATTAACTCGCGGATGTGTGGACGAATCGTAATTTATCCGCGGATATGTCTACTGATGCATCTGCCGACGCATCTGTCGATGTGTAGAGGAGGCATTAGATTTCGTTAATAGCTTACTTAACGTGCAACTAAATGAAAACAAACACCGCGTTGTGCCGTGTTGAGTCAAATTAAACACGATTGCGATGAAGAATAACAAGGAAAATCGTTGTATGTAGGTACTAAATTTTTCTGTCAATCTCAAATATGCGTCAGAAACATATGTGAAAGATCCGCCATTTTGAAATATTTGGTATGACGCGTTAGTCAAGCGTTAAACAACCTCTCGACCTGTCCTAACTTGACGTCTATGAAATAAAGGTTTAATAAAGATAGTCACGGTTTATAAGTAAACTTTTTCGTTAATCACTCTCTATTACCAGGTACTATAGATAGTTTATGTTTATAAGTAAGACGGCTAGTTATTTGGCGACAATCATACATACATTAATACAACTTAAATATTTGAGTGTATCGGTTGAATCTTAAATGAAATGGAAAGATCACATTTTTAAGACAGGAGAAATATTGCGAAAAATATATTATATTTTCTATAGACTAAGAAATTTTCTTAATATTGACATGCTAAGAATGACATATTATGCTTTGGCTCAATCACTGTGATGCAATATGGAATAGTACGATGGGGAGGAACATATTCTGCTCACTTATGTAAATTCATTATATATTATTCAGAGAAAGATCATTAACATTATTTAACAAAAGCCAAGCGACTTTCCTACTGAACAATTATTCTCAGAATTTAAAGTTACAAAATAACATATTTTATGCAATTAGGCAAATATGTAGGTAAAGAATATTTTGTCAATAAAATTTACCCCATAGATAATATCTTGGCATGAACAGATCTCACATGTCAGCAAATCCACTTACTTTGCCATCATCATCAGCAATGGCGCTACAGCCCGATATGGGACTTGGCCTCCTCAAGAAACTGCTTCCATTCTGCCCTGTCTCCTCCAATTTGTGTGTCCGATCGCTCTTATATCTCCCTCGATGTCGTCCAGCCATCTTATCCTAGGTCTCCCTCTGCTTCTTCTTCCTTCAGGACAGGTGTCCAATACTTTCTTTGGGACCCGGCTATCCTCCATTCTAAAAACGTGTCCAAGCCAACGTAAACGTTGAACTTTGAACTTTTTAAACTTTGCCATACACTCACTTAATAAACTCAAGAATTTCCTTCCACTTCACTGTAAAATTACCTTAGCTCAATCACTTATCCTACCGTTGCTTGACTATGCTGATGTTAGCTACTTGGATGCAAACGAGGAACATCTCAACAAACTTGAACGCCTTCAAAATGTTTGCATGCGTTTTATCTTTGGACTAAAAAAATTGGATCATATTTCTCATTACCGTAATCTTCTTCATTGGCCCAAGATACGACAACGACGTAATATACATATCTTGTCATTACTATACAATGTCCTTTTTAATCCAAATTTACCTCAGTATCTCAAAGATAAATTAACTTATCTTTCAAGCCATGGGCGTCCACTTCGATCTGCTGAACGTGCTTTACTATCTATCCCTATTCATAGTTCTGATTTTTTTAGCTCTTCATTTGAAGTACATTCAGCTAGACTATGGAATAGCCTAAGTCCTGATATTACGTCGTCTATCTCACTAAACATCTTCAAGAAAAGGTTAAAGCAAAAATATTTATCTGACAACACCTGATTACATCTTCCTCTCCTCTTCCTTTCCTTATCCCTTAGTCTTCCTATCATTGCTATGAATTGTTCTTATAATATATGCTATCTTCTTTGTTTTTTTATTACTTTTCTTCTGCTATATTTATTTATTTTGTAATGTGATTAACTGATTGCCATAGTACCTACACATTGTTTTGTATACTTAACATTTACTCCGGTTGGTTGGAAGAAATTGCCATTAGGCATTAATCCCGCCAGTGCCATAAATGAAATAATAATATTAGTACAGGACCTCGCACAAGTGGAATAATTAAAATCCCAAAAAAAAAATACTTCTTTCGGCAAAAATCATTATTTTTTATTATTCTGGGGTAAAGTGATACAATGATTTACCAGTCCAGTTTAAAAAAATAGCAGAATACAATTTTAATATATTCTTGGTAAAATTAAAAGAATATCTAAAGTAACATTTGAATCATAGAATAAGGAAGAAATATATGATCTATATAATTTATAAGAAGATTTGAATTTTTATTTTGTTTTATTTTTATTTTAATCGTTTGGATTTGTGATAATTTTATATATTTTTATATAATTGTTTATGTTTTTATGTATATTTTGCTTTGGTTGTCAAGTTTTTACTTACTTTTTAGTTTAAATCAATGTAAATGTTTCTTTATATGATGCCTAGATTAAGATTTGTGTAGTTTTAGTTAGTAAGTATGTTTTTGTGAAATGTGACTCACTTCAAAACACAAGATACATATTATTTATGAAGTTGAGTCATTCATAAATAATAAAATAATATATCATTGTATAATCTGTAAATATTGTGTATTTTGTATCCGTTTTTTTAAGGGGGGGACTGCTGCCAACGTACCTATTTTTTCAATCTGAATTTGCGTCATTACTACAAAACGAATCATTTTGAAAAAATAACCTAGTTAGTTTGGATATTAATAAATAAAAATATACCTTATTTTTTTAATTATGTTCTGTATATATTCTTGTAGGAAAATAATAAGCATACCCCAATTTTTGACATTTATCATAAATTTCTAAGAAACTATAAGGTATAGAGCATTATATTTTTTTATAAATTAAAGAAGATCAAAATATCTGGAAAAATACGATGTAATGTTGCATTAATGCATCAGGTTAAGTTAATAAACCAAAAAAACTTATATTTCGCAATGGCGCTGAATGGAAAATAAATATTTTTTAGGTTTATTTTCTAAACCCGAAGCATTAATGCAACGTCACATCGTATTTTTCTAGATATTTTTGTCTTCTTTAATTAAAAAAAAATATGTTGAACTACGCCTTATATTTTATTAAAAATATAAGATAAACGTTGAAAATCGGGGTATGCCATTATTTTTTTACAAGAATTTATACAGAACATTATTAAAAAGTAAAGATACATTTTTCTTTATGAATACCCACACTATCTAAATTATTTGTTTTCAAAACGATTTGATAAGAAATAATGATGGTATATCAAATTGAAAAATAGGTACGTTGGCAGCAGTCCCCCCCTTAAATGAATAAATGAAATTATGTTAAGACTCGTTAAGGCGGAATATCCAAAAATCCTTCGAAGGTTTTGTTATAAATTTCACTTCTCTACGAATAGCCGTTTGGGCTGGGCGTTGATGAGTGAGTATTTCAGTCAGTCAGGACACTTTTCTTTATACATAGATATAGATTTAGGGAATGTCGTATGAGGATGTACCTATATGTACTAGTCACAAGGACAAATTCATTATTTGCAATAAAGATGAAATACTTCATAGGTTATGTACCTACTAAATAATAAGTGGAAAGCAATGCGATATATTTTCAAAAATATATATTCTTCGGAGAGAATCCATGCCTCTCTCCTCTCCTCTCATCTGCTCTCCTCTCGCTAACAGCCGGCTTTTCGCTTATCAATATTATGGTTTTTATGAATGGATCAGTTGAATGGGTCAAGCGATAATATATAAAACTGATAGTGAACGTACCACACACATTAATACCTATTAATGTGTGTACATAACATAACGTCGTTTATCTATTAACGAGCAGGCAGGGACGTTTCTAACCTATTAAAGGTTCAGGGCACTTTAGGAAAATGAGGCCATTCTTTATGATCATAATCCTAGGATTGGTTTGCACCGCACACTCCATCTCTCCACATATCTCTGTTGTCCGCCAGCCTCTTCATCTCTTGGTACCTGCTACAGCGCACATCACTGATCACACAGTCCATATAACTGTCTCTAGGGGGACCTCTATAGTTTCTGCCCTCCGTTATTCCTTCGGCGATAGTAACAAGCAGACCCGGATGTTATGGCCTATCCAACATATATTATTGTGTGGAATAGGCCATAATTTGTGGGGTCCATATCCTAAGATTAGGATATGGCAAAATTTGTAAAATCGTTTTTTTAAAATAATCCAACTGGCAATGTGTTCAAATGAACTTTGTTTTCTTAACATATCGACAAAGTATCAACCCAATATACGCGAGATTTGTATGCAGGGTCTATATTTTTCACAGTTTTTCCAACTTTGAAGTCAAAAAACACCAACTTAGAGGCTTCGCAGCATATTATGATCTGTATATGGATTTACTCAGGATTTGGAGTAGAACATTTAGTGTGTCTGTGTGTCCGTGTGTTTTTAGTGAATATGTTTTTTCTCATAGTTTTAAGTATGTAAGCACATCAGTTAAAATTTATTATTAATACTGTGGAAATTTTTATTTGGTTTTAGTTTTTTTTTTTTACATAATACCTGCATATTTATTAATTTATTTAATATTGCTTCTCAGGCAACTAACAGGTGCTATGTCAAATATTACTTTAACATGCACCCAATAACAAGTTGCCACATTCTCTTATTATACTGTCAATCTCCCGAAAACAAATAAAATAAAATTGTGTACGAAAAAATAAATAAATCAATATAGTTGGATAATGATTGCTTGGACAAATAATAACATACACTCATTATATCATATAATCACGGCATATCACACAATGTGGGATAACCAGCGACGGGTTTTCGGGTGTGCATTACTTCATAAAAGGAAGATCCCCACACACCAGTCTCGTCTCACCTAAAAAGACTGACATTCAGAATGTGTGATGTTGAACCTCATTGCTGAACTGGGTGAGATTTTATTGTTTGCTGTTGTATTTTCGATTCTATTCGACTCTTACGTGACTAACGATGACAATAGAAAAAGTGGAACCACTATTCTTAGTCGGTAATATAACATAATTTGTGTTTCCAGTTTGTTTTATCGTTTGTTGTACAATAGAAATAATATTTAAATAATACTTACAGCAACTATTTCTAAATATTTTCAATTTCTAATATATTATTAAATTTTTATGTTGATACTTTTTACAACATTTGTTTTATATTTTCAAATAGTGATGAGCAATATGGAGACCACGGATAAATTACTTGGTCTGGTATACTCAGTCTTGGTCATGCATCAATTTAAAAAATATATAAACAAATAGGTACAATATTACAACTTTCAAACAATGTAATATGTAAAACAAAATAACTACGTTGATACTTTCACGAACACAAGTTAAAAACTTGTGTTCGTGAGAGGAGCATCGTAGGTACTTCTACATGGTGACAGGAAAATTATTCGAAAAACAATTATTCGAATGCTCAATTTTACGAAAATCAATTTTACGAATGGCAATTATTCGAATCACATTTTTTCGAAAAACAATTTTCCGAACACACAATTATCAGAATTTACAATTGTTCGAATTTTTATGACGTCATGTTGGTAGTATTGTGAGAGGAATAAACCATAGATTTTTATTATAATATACTAGATGTCGTAGTTAGCAAATTTTGTATGAATCGAAAACAAATGACTCACTTTTTGCACGGAGTACTACATCTACATAGTATATTATGTATAATAAAAATCTATGGAATAAACAACATGGCGACGCACCGCGCTGTCAGATATCCTAAAATGTACACCTATTTTTTAAACCTAAACCTACAAAACTTTGATAAAAATAGGTTGGTAAGGTTTGTTTGTAGTTATAATTGCGACTGGCGTGAGCCAGTTGCATTATATATTTAAAAAAGTAACTATAATAAATAACTAAAATAACTAAATTGGTGTGAATACTAGATAAACATAAACTGGTGTACAAACTAGGCTATCCCGCGCTGTCAAACATCAGTTATTAAAAATGTGCAAACATACGTACCCAACAATAATACAACAAGTAATAATAGTCTTCATCGAATATATTTTACTGGCAACAAATATGTCAAAGAAGGCAACATAATGACACAAAAATATATTAAATTCGGTTAATTGGTTTTTCAACAAATGTTAGTTCGAATAATTTGCTTTCGGACAATTGTCATTCTGATAACTGATTTTCGAAAAATTGTTATTCGTACAATTGCGCATTCGAACAATTGTGTTTCGAAGAATTTTCATGTAATCCTTATACATTACGTTACGCATAAGGTTTTCCGGTTCCGTCACTTGATTCTTTCATAATTCATTCATTCGTTCATTCGTCCGTCCGTCCATCCATCCACTGCATCCATAGTTTATCAAAAATACAAGATAAACGTTGAAAATCAGGGTATGCCATTATTTATTTGACAATAACTCATATAGAACATTATTAAAAAGTTTAGGAATATTAATTTGTCTCAATCAATACCCAAAATATGTATCCCGCATTTTTGAAAGAAAGATTTCAACCGTAGGCCTCTCATGGACTCCCACTTCGGTCTAGAGAAGAAAGAACCCTTGCCATCCCACCTCACTACACATAATACTATTCATCTTCCTTCACTATTCATGCTGCCCGGCTGTGGAATAATTTAGCATTTAATATTAGAACTGCCACATCACTTTCATATTCAAATTAAATGCTCACTCTTCCTTTCAATTCCATAACGAACATTTATTATTATTTAAAAAAAAAAAAAAACGAACATTTATCCCAATTTCACTTTCCATCCCTTTTGTTAGCTCCTCATCTTCTCCCTTCCCTTTCTGATTTTACTCTCCTTTCTGAATTTGTGTAATTTCTCACTTTTTGTTTTGCTGTCTTAAACTGGTTGTCTTAATTGATCTCAGATGGTTGACTGGAAGAAATCGCCTCCATGCAATAAGTCCACCATTTGTACTATGTTATTTTATGTATGCACAAAAAAATGTTATAAAAAAAGTGTTGTTACGTATACAACACTTAATAAATATAATAAAATAACATCGACATAACTTTCTACCACCTTGGACACGTACTACTTACGGACAAAGACA
Source organism: Molanna angustata (assembly GCA_963576475.1). Lineage (NCBI taxonomy): Eukaryota > Metazoa > Arthropoda > Insecta > Trichoptera > Molannidae > Molanna > Molanna angustata. Next base: position 23,875,768 of record OY754987.1, read on the forward strand.
TTACAGATATCTTGATACAAAAATATTTAATATTATCAATAACGATACACTACCCTCCTCCACGCACAACAATTTCAAGCGTTTGGTAACACTTTGGCTTATGAATAAGGGCAGACAGGGATCGGAAACAGCACTAACACACATTTTAATTTAAATTTGCACACATATATTTATTTATTTATTTAATTTCAATTTACGGTTTGATAACCTTTTACACATACAAGTATACATAATATATTAAAGACAACAGAATTTAAAAAAAAAAAACAAATAAAAACAAACAAATATACAAAACGAAAATAAAAAATGAATAACAATATAAAAAAGGTGAAAACATGTAAAAATATGTAAAAAATAATGAAAAACATTTAAAAAAAAAATATGTAAAAAATAATGAAAAACATTTAAAAAAAAATATGTAAAAAAAAACATGCGAGAAACATTCAAAAATATGTAAAAAAATAAACAAAAAACATGTAAAAATATGTAAAAAAATAAACAAAATACATGTAAAAATAATGAAAATCATGTAACAAATATGTAAAAAATATGTAAAGATATATATTGAATCTAAATTGTCATCTAAATTATCTTACATATCCAGTAAAAATATATTTCTATTAGCTATGTTATCTTAATAATATACCCTCAATATCTAACCTTTGACTAAATGCTTTATGAGTACTTCCTTAGAACAGGTATTCAGCCTAGTGAGATAGTAAAATTTCAATATTTTTATTATATATACTTTTTTATGAAATGTACCGTATTGAAATATGTAAATAAAAAAAAATAAACAAAGATGGAATATCAAATAGGTACATATGCTGGCAGCAGTCACCCCCTTAAATAAATAATATATTTAAACTAATATTCGTATACCTAAATGAATTGGTGGTGGTCATGAAGACAGGTACAGTGCGACCAGCGACCATCCCAAACTAAAAGAGAAAGAATATCTGACCAAAGTAGGTGTCCTACTGCCTCGGGCTCAACTTACTGTCCTCTGACTGGTGTTGAACCTGTAACTGTCTTGTCATATTATGCAAACACTGCTTACTCCTTTTTCACCAACTTCAAAAAAGGAGAGGCATCAATTTTAGACATTTTTTTTATGGGTTCAGCGATAATTCTCAAACATTTTATGAAACGCACATCGCGGATCACAGTGATTGTTTGTGTTAGGAGGTAAGGTTAAGGTGTCTGAAGGGGGTTGCCACCAACCAATGTGTCTGTGAATGGAAGACGTGATAAGTGTATAAAAAATCACGCTTCATAATATCATAACTGACGTGTTAAAATAAAAATAAATCAACATTTTGAAGGCTTTCATCTTCGAAAGCCATCAGTATTCTAGGTTCATACTCTCCAATCGCTGTACTGGCCCTGGGCAAATCAGAAAAAAACGAATTTTTGACAAAAAATGAAACATGGCCATTTAATTCGCACCCATTGCAATCGAAAAATAATGATACTTGGCCATTCAATTCGCACCCATTGCAATCGAAAAAATGAAACTTGGCCATTTAATTTGCACGCATTGCAATCGAAAAATAATGATATTTGGCCATTCAATTCGCACTCGTTGCAATCGAAAAATAATGATACTTGGCCATTCAATTCGCACCCATTGCAATCGAAAAAATGAAACTTGGCCATTTAAATCGCACGCATTGCAATCGAAAAATAATGATATTTGGCCATTCAATTCGCACCCATTGCAATCGAAAAATAATGATACTTGGCCATTTAATTCGCACGCAATGCAATCAATAGAGTGTATATAATGAATTAAAAAAAATAAAAAATAAAAACCAACTTTGATTTATTTTTAAATTATATTAACTTCTTTTTGTGTAGATAAAAGTCATTTACACACGAGTGCTTGCACTCTGGTAAAGGGAATTGTGTTTTTTAATGTCTCCTTTACACACGAGTGCTTGCACACTGGTAAAGGGAAATATGTTTTTTAATGTCTCCTTTACACACGAGTGCTTGCACTCTGGTAAAGGGAAATATGTTTTTACTTACTGTGCATCTTTTCTATATTTACCTGGGTACATATAAATATATACAATCTAATTTCAAGTTAACCTTTACACACGAGTGCTTGCACTCTGGTAAAGGGAATTATGTTTTTTAATGTCTCCTTTACACACGAGTGCTTGCACTCTGGTAAAGGGAAATATGTTTTTACTTACTGTGCATCTTTTCTATATTTACCTGGGTACATATAAATATACATTCTAATTTCAAGTTAACCTTTACACACGAGTGCTTGCACTCTGGTAAAAGGAAATATGTTTGTACTTACTGTGCATCTTTTCCAATATTTTCTGACTGTTTTTTTTAATATATGAATTATAAATTTATTAAAATAAAAAAATATTTATAAATTTCCACATATTCCATATTATGTCGTGCACTCTGCATCTATCGAAACTGTCCAGCACAAATTCTTGCGATTCTTGTATTATAAGCTGAAAATTCCTGCACAGGATTTAAATTATGATTCACTACTAGACTATCTCCAACTTCATGACCTCTCTGATAGAAGGATTGTGTCTGATCTCTTGCTTCTCTAGAAAATAATTAATAATAACTTTAGCTCCTCTTACCTTGTTAGTCGGATAAATTACCATGTTCCAACAAGAAATACCCGCCAAATTATAACTTTTGTATGTAAGACATCCAACACTAATTATTTATACAACACTCCATTGAATAGAATCCATCGATTGGGCAATGCCAACTGACTGACCCTTTCTTCAATTCTTTTAATGAATATAAATTTACTTTATTAAAACATTTTCAAAAACATACCCCCATATGATTGTGTAGTCAGTTGTTTTCATTTTTATATATTTTTACATATTTATATATTTTTTACATTTTTATAAATTTTACATTTTATATATTTTTGTACATTTGGTTTTTATTTTATTTAATTCAATAATGTAATATATAGTCACATCTGGCAGCATTCTCTGATTCAGTGTGGCTAAGTATGTAGGTAGTTCACACCATGCATTTTTATATTATTCAGTCAGTAATATTCTTATGTTCATGCTATGTAGTATTTTTATTTGAGTTTTATATTTTTTTATTTTTATTCTATGGTTTTTAATGTATGTACTTTGTTGTTTAATTCACCTCTCTTATATGTTTTTATTTTTCTTTATATATCCTCTGCTACCGTTGTTATGTCTAGATGTTTATAAATTGTTTTTCTTTTGTTTATGCTGTGTCATGTAATATTTAATTTTGTAAAGGGCTTTGAGCCGTGAATCAATAAATAAATAAAAAAATATTTGTAAATTAATATATAGAGATTTTGTATGAAGTGTAATGAGGGAAGTATTTTACTTTGCGACCCGCCGTTCAATTTGAATTTCTGCATTCCGTCCGTTATCCCAAAAGTTTGCCTACCCTGCTTCATACTATGACTTATGTATGGCAGTCGCTAGCTCTTACTCTATAACTAAATTAGGCTATTTGCATACTTCATTGTAGTGCATTTCATGTCATTTTTTAGTTCTGTTGATTTTATTGGTTAGATTGATTTTTTCGAAGACGGATGTTCATTAAATTTATAACTCCTCACTACCCCAAGGGGATATAGTGAGATGTAACGATTTCGCAATTGTTAAGGTTATTTTTTTATTGCAGATTATCAACAAGTATCATAATGAGATTGCATTCTGAAAGTTTCATCACAATGTATTTGTGCTGTGTACTATGTGTTATGTACAGCGTGTTTTTTCTACTTTATCGATTATAGACTAAAGTACTCATTCGATTATTTTCAAATATTGTTTATTTTGTTTTGATTAGTGGTTCTCATTTTTTTAACTGTCAAATATTTCAACGTACCTAGCCCCACGCTCAGGAAACTTAAAATATGATATTTTAAAATTGATAAAAAAGCACATCACTTTCATTAAATGGTATTGAAAAATAAACAATTTTCCAAAATGAAATATTTAAATCAAAAATAAATCAACAAAGTCGTTTTTTGAAAACGCTGAAAATTTTTCATACAAAATATGAATAATTTGTAAAGCGAGGAGGCCGTTTTTTTAATTTTTTTAATTGTAAATGTAGCATAATTTTTGAGTTACATATTTTTATGTAACCTTAATCAAATTAATTAGCAGATCAATGTGTAACTTAAGAATTATTTAAAGATTAGATGAAATGCAAAAAAAAAAAACACTTTGATCAAGCTTCAATTGGCAATAATACCTACTTACCTAGTGGAAGAACCTCCTACACAGAGTTGAAGAGAGACGCTGAAAATCGAGCCGAGAGGAGGAAGAGATGCATAGCTTTGCTGAAGAAGAAGATAACAACCCCACCAGAGCTAACATGTACTATGTCAAATATTAATATAACACGCACCCAATAACAAGCAGAAACACTCTGAAGACTTAATATATTTATCGTCTCACAGATTCAGGCTGAAAACAATTGTAAACTGTGTATCCACCGGGAATCGAACTCGAGACCCTTCGTTCCACCAACTGAGCCGCGAGCCGATATTTTGTTTAACAGATAATTAAGTAGGTAACTTTATTGTGATAAACACGAAAGTGTTTAGGTTATGTTGTGTTGTCAAAAAACACGTTTTGTATGTAGAATCTAGAAAATTTTCCATTTCTATGGCAAACTAGTTGGTGACATTTGACAGTCAAAACAGAATAATGAATGACCTTCTTTATCTAATACAATAAGTCCGATTCTATATAACTTTTTAAGAACGTTCCAGCTAAAATGGGTGCATTTCTATTTCACTTAGTCCAAGTTGATATTCTTTAACCCTGAAATAGGAACGTTGTTATTCAAAGTAGGTACCTAAGTCACGAATTAGTTCAATTCCCTATATTCTAAGTATAACCACTTTTTATTCGAATCAACTCTCACAACATTCCTAATTTTACTACACACTATGGGATCTGCGGTGATGTTATATTATGAATAAATGATCGTGTTACCAAATTAAATAAATAAGGAAAAATTTCCACAAAATTAATGAGATATGTAACTACCTACAATATTGATATTTGGTAACGGGATGTAGGTAGACATATTCTTCAGAACCTACCACAGACATTGGGTGAAATCAACAACATTAGGTATAAGGAACCAGTTCTCAACAGACATCTTCCAAGAATCAAAACTGTTTTGTTAAACTCCATCGCGAAATTGTGTCATCCATCTTGAAACTGATACACGAATTAAATTGCAGACACAATCTTCATTGCTACATCAATATAATATGTTATTTATTTTGTATCCCCAGTATACTTTACATTGACAGCAACAGCAACAAGTAGATTACAGCTGTTCAACTAGGAAACCCTGTTCTTTATTGCTACATCAATATAATATGTTATTTATTTTGTATCCCCAGTATAGGTACTTTACATTGACAGCAACAAGTAGATTACAGCTGTTCAACTAGGAAACCCTGTTCTTTATTGCTACATCAATATAATATGTTATTTATTTTGTATCCCCAGTATACTTTACATTGACAGCAACAAGTAGATTACAGCTGTTCAACTAGGAAACCCTGTTCTTTATTGCTACATCAATATAATATGTTATTTATTTTGTATCCCCAGTATAGGTACTTTACATTGACAGCAACAAGTAGATTACAGCTGTTCAACTAGGAAACCCTGTTCTTTATTGCTACATCAATATAATATGTTATTTATTTTGTATCCCCAGTATACTTTACATTGACAGCAACAAGTAGATTACAGCTGTTCAACTAGGAAACCCTGTTCTTTATTGCTACATCAATATAATATGTTATTTATTTTGTATCCCCAGTATAGGTACTTTACATTGACAGCAACAAGTAGATTACAGCTGTTCAACTAGGAAACCCTGTTCTTTATTGCTACATCAATATAATATGTTATTTATTTTGTATCCCCAGTATAGGTACTTTACATTGACAGCAACAAGTAGATTACAGCTGTTCAACTAGGAAACCCTGTTCTTTATTGCTACATCAATATAATATGTTATTTATTTTGTATCCCCAGTATACTTTACATTGACAGCAACAAGTAGATTACAGCTGTTCAACTAGGAAACCCTGTTCTTTATTGCTACATCAATATAATATGTTATTTATTTTGTATCCCCAGTATAGGTACTTTACATTGACAGCAACAAGTAGATTACAGCTGTTCAACTAGGAAACCCTGTTCTTTATTGCTACATCAATATAATATGTTATTTATTTTGTATCCCCAGTATAGGTACTTTACATTGACAGCAACAAGTAGATTACAGCTGTTCAACTAGAAAACCCTGTTTTATTATTTTATAGTTAATTTTTAAATTTTTATTAGTTTATTTTTGCTACTTAGAGATTTGTTCAAGAATCATTTATGTTTTCATAAGAATTAAACAGTTTCGATATTTATTAGTCCTATCATAAAATCTAGATAAAATTTATATTATACTAATCCTTTTGAACATGATCCTGGAGCTGAAGATCGAGGATCATCTGTCGACGATATGTTACAGACGTATCCTTCAATTCTTTGGACACATTACCAAAAGGGAACCAGATTGCTTCGAGAAGCGTAGAAGGACGGAGATCTCGTAGTCGCTCACTGACCAGATGGAGCGATTTGGTTAAGTCCACAATGGGGTCTTTGGTGACTGGTGCTCTGCGTTCAGCCCAAAACGGATTGGCATGGAGGCGGGCCATACGTGTGGCGACGGACCACAGCCGCTATCCTTAATCATGAGGAAAAGGACTAATATATATTTGAACATGATTGAATAATAATCGAAATACTAAGGGGAGGAACAGCCCCCTGCCAGTGGCTTGTCAATACTTGACCCAAGATCAACTGGCGGCCCCCCTTGGCAGGTGTTAGACTCATATAATACCTGATTTACACCAGTTTAGTGTAAACAGTCAAAGTTAAATTAGAATTATATTAGCGCGTATTTATGATCAAATATATGCTATGTTGATCGTTCAGCACGACTGTCTGTACTGTCCAAACATTAGGGGTGTTAGGTTGCGGCCATAGGGGCATAGCCAGTAAAGTTGGGAGTGACCGTAGCCTCATCCTAGGATTCTGGTCGAATTAAAGGTTGGTGCCCCCTTCAATTCTTATCTTGGAAGAGCAAGACAGACGCCTTAATGTCTCGCACGACGGTGACTCGTCACACGCGGCGAGGATTCAGCCCGCATCACTCACTGGGCGTGAAAATCGAAGAACTGAAAGTACTGTCGACGTGGTGTGGTTCTTGTGAATCGCCAACACGGGTACTAAGGGATGGAGGAGCCCCCCGTCATGACTGGTGGGCCTTGTCCCGTTGGTGATAGCTCGCCACGCTGATGAGATTAGTGCGGCCGACATCGCGCTTGGCGAGGAAATCGAAGAACTGAAAGTACTGTCAATGCGCGGTGAAGGTTCGCTCTTGAGTCGCCTGTTACCGAGCACTGTTGGGAAGGGAGACCCTCGCCATGACTGATGGACCTTCACGTTTGTGGTTGGACTCTTAGTGGTAGTTGTATGAAATATGCTTGATGATAGTTTATTGTGTTGTCCGATGAGCAGCCGCTCCGAGGATGAATAGGGTTTCAAGGTCTGAAACGTTCCCAATGGAATGAGGTAGGAGACTGCGAAATTCTACATACCTGTCCAGACACTAAACTGGTGTAAATCAGGCATTAGTGGCAGTAGAGTGAAATATACTCCTTGTGTTGTCATAGGCCATCTCGGGGATATGAACAGGTCCAATAACATGTCCATGGGGAGGTTTGTAGAGTCTGCAAAATCCTCCTGTCATTGTTAATGCCTCACATCCATACGCCAATACAGTCCATATTATTGTCTTAAATATGATAGATTTAGTGATGAGCAAATACAGGGCCAGGAACAATACTGGGGTAGTCTTGATCTTATAGGTGCGGTCTTGTTCATGGTCTTGTATACACAATTGAGTATTGGTCTTGCATGACTTGTCATGGTCTGGCAACTCTAAAAATAATAATTGTATTTTTGTGTTGACATAAAACCCCAATTTATAGTACCTACCTACATACATAGGTATTATGTCGATAGAACGAATTTACATAATTGCTTACTTTTTAATTAAAAAATAAATAAATTTATAAAATGTTGCGAGACCGCAAGACTCTTGCATTAAAAAGTTTTGCAAAGCCTGAACTTGTTCTTGCAGCGAAACATACGCTCATGGTCTTGCAAGACCTGCACAGTGGACAGATACTGAACCTGACGCAATACATAGAGGATGGTTTTGAGTCTAAACTTGTAACTGGTGCGGCCTTCATAGATCTAACAGCTGCTTATGACACGGTGAACCACAAAACGCTAATGAAAAAAATCTTAAATTTTACAAAAGATCAGAAACTAACTTCTTTTATCAATCTGATGCTAAACAATCGAAGATTTTTTGTCACCTTACGAAACAAGAATAGCCGCTGGAGAAACCAGAGAAATGGCCTGCCGCAGGGCAGCGTGTTATCTCCAATTTTGTACAACATTTACACTAATGACCAGCCGAGGACACCGCACACGCGACAGTTCATTTACGCCGATGATACAGCGATCACCGCCCAAGGATCTACCTTCGAAGAAGTGGAAGAAAAGTTCACCGTTGCTCTCGAACATCTAGCAAAGTATTATGATGAGAACTACCTTAAACCGAACCCATCCAAAACTCAATTATGCGCTTTCCATCTGCGCAACAGAGATGCTTCCAGAAGGTTGTACGTTACATGGAGAGATGAACTGCTGACACATTGTTTTGCTCCTAAATACCTGGGTGTAACACTTGACCGTACATTGTCATTTAAGGAACACTGCATAAATACCAAGAATAAAGTATGCAGCAGAAACAACATAATAAGGAAATTAACGGGTTCGACCTGGGGAGCTGGGCCATCCACTCTAAGAACTTCAGCTCTGGGACTATGTTTTTCTGCCGCTGAGTATGCAGCACCTGTATGGTTTTCTGCACCACATGCAAAACATGTAGATGTGGCATTAAATGAAACAGCACGGATAATATCTGGCTGCTTGCAGCCAACCAGAGTAAGTGAGATATATCCGATAATAGGTATTGCCCCTCCAAATGTCAGAAGAAAGGTAGCCGCAGACTCGGAAAGAAAGAAGCAGGAAACGGACCCAAGACACTCTTTATTTGGTCACTTGCCTCCGATGGCGAGATTAAAATCTAGGAAAAGTTTTTTGACCACTACATCCCCCCTTCAAGTACCGCCAGAAAGGGCAAGACAAGATCGCTGGATTGATCAATGCAGTGGAAGTAGAAACGAGCTGTCGGAGGTTTTGGGGCCGGGAAACCATCTATCCTACCGTACATGGAAGACATTGAATAGACTCCGTGTAGGTGTCACAAGGTGCAAAAAGAACCTGTACAGGTGGGGAATAGGACAGGAAGATGTATCTTGCGATTGCGGGGAGGTCCAAGATGATAAGCATCTTCTTGTCTGCCGAAACATGGAACAGGGATGTAGCGAAGAAGACTTGGCTGTGGCAAATGACGCAGCAATTGCTGTTGCAACGTATTGGAATGGAAAGGCCTAATGTTTACCCGGACACGTTAAGTAAGTAAGACCTGCGAGACTTGCGAGACTTTTGCTCATCACTAAATAGGATAGATTCGTTTATACTGGAGAGTAAAAATCATAATATGTAAATTATATCTAAGCTAAAATTTACATAACATATTAAATATATTTTATTTTTTTATTATTGAAACCAAACAAAATATAACAATATACAAACAATAAAAATATTACAAAAAAGTACAATTTAAATAAGTTATATGAAACATTTTTTTATAGTATTATTTGGTATACACCACCTCACTAGGGTGAGCCTGTACCGAGGTGGCAGAATTTTATAGTATTATTTGGTATACACCACCTCACTAGGCTGAGCCTGTACCGAGGTGGCAGAATTTTATAGTATTATTTGGTATACACCACCTCACTAGGCTGAGCCTGTACCGAGGTGGCAGAATTTTATAGTATTATTTGGTATACACCACCTCACTAGGCTGAGCCTGTACCGAGGTGGCAGAATTTTTTTTGCTTTATATCTGACAGAAAAATATTAAACTTGTATTTAACTAAAACTTGTTATAAAATATACCTATTATAAAAATAAAATATAAACTATTGTAGCTTGATCATGTTTCCGCAGTATATAATGCCCTTGTTTCTAATCCATGTTTCTATTGTTTTCTTGTGTTTCAAATTATTCATCAACTGTATGTCCGTTATTTCACTTTTTATCTTATTAAAAATTTTTGGAGCTAAATAATAGTAATGTCTTTGTCCGAATGTCGTGTTTGTCTTTGGAGTCATGAGAAAATTCCTGCGTGTACTAAATTGTTACATATTTCCTATAAACTTGATATAATATGTGAGCATTCCTACGCTCCAATAACTTTACACAGTGGCAGACACTGCTACCACGATACTGGTTATATTAAGGGACGGATACATCATACGTAGGTAGGTACCTATATAAAATGCGGACGCTACAGGCGCAGAATAATTGGGGACTCCTAAAAAGCAGAAAAAATCTAAAACATATATGTATACCAATCATAAAAACTTGCTCGTTGATCGCCGTCATTTGGTGGTCAAATGATTTTTATCCTGGGTTCGATTTATTTCTTCTTCTTCTTCTTCTTCTGCTCCTAACGGAGGTTGGTGACCATCAAACTAAACTTATCCCGATTTTGCGCCGTCCTAAGAGTGATGCCACATTGAAACCCCGAACCACTGCCTGAGATTTTTAAGCCACGATATTCTTCTACGCCCCATACCCCGACATCTCTCCACTATGAATTGTAAAGGGCATACTTATCACCACTGAATATGTGACCAAAGTTCGATTTTCAGCAGCGAAGTTTATTGAGAATGATAAGTATTCGGCTTTTTGACAAAATACATCATAATACGGTTACGTAATTAATGCTTCACTAAATTATTTATTAAGGGGAAACATATTTATCTGACAACACCTGATTACATCTTCCACTCCTCTTCCTTTCCTTATCCTTTATAGTTTTCCTATCATTGCTATGAATTGTTCTTTTATGCTATCTTATTTGTTTTTTTTTTTTTTAAATTTCTTCTGCTATCTTTATTTATTGTGTAATGTGTTTAACTTATTGCCTTAGTACATTGTACCTACTGGTTATAGGTACAGAAAGATTAAAATAAAATAAATAAATAAACAAACAGCATTTTGAAAGTTACAAAAGACAGCAGTGAAAGTTAAATATTTGCCAAAATAGTTCCATCGTCATCATATATTGTACTTTACATAATATAAAAATAAAATTATACTAGAGACATACTCGTTTTATGTAGGTAAATAGCAGAGTAAGTTTGAAAATGAATATGTAAGATATTGAAACAAGATATATAAAATACAAGAAAAAAATTAAACAACGACGACCATAAGTAATTCAAAACTATACACATACAAAAATGATGCTGGGATAAGTAGGAATTGGGGGGAGTGGGGAGGGTTAAAGGAGTTAGGTATTCTATGTCTCATACCATCGGGTCATTGCCAATATACTCCTGCGAAATTGTGTATATTTATTATTGAATATATCAGTAGGTATCATAAAACCTTATATATTTTATACTGCTTACAAATACGTGGAAAGCTTGAATTGATTATTTTATTAGAAGGTATGTCCTATTCTGATTCATCTAAATTTATCCGTCTGAATTTTAGTAAGTATATGAGAAATGTCAAAAAGTTGACTTGAACAGGTATACGTAGTTGGGCAGCAGTTATCTATTTTTAATGACGATTATTTAAATGGTGTGATAAAGAAATAAAAAAAATATATATACGCGACTCATTACGTCACACCGCGCGGATGAAATCCTTTTACTCCGTTGTCGCCCGTTGGTTATAGACGTTTTCGTACTGTGAAACGAATCAGAATAGGACGTATTGTGGTAATTTTGAGTGTCTACTTATTCTACCCGGCACATACAATAATTCTGTTACTTATTTTTTGGGAAGCATCAAAACAGTTATTAAGTATTTATATTTTTATAAACATTTTTCATATTACTCCATGAAGAGAACATTGATAAAGTGAATGAGATTTACGACATGGTAAAAAAAAATTGCTAAATGATCTGGAAGGATGAAAAAGGATAATTTCACTAACCGATGTTTGTAGTCGCATTGAGCATATGATTTAGTCCTTGTAGTGACAGATTAAATAGATCGGATCGACGGTTAAGATTATTGTAGTTGTTTTAGCAGCGTTATTATTGATTAAATCTCTTGGGAACCATCACTGCAATATACATACATAATATTGTTTCAATAAAGATGTGTGGTGGCAGAGCGGATAGCGCGCTGGGTTAGTAATCCAGTGGTCGAGAGTTACAATCCTGACACGTCCGATACGAAGTTCGAATCATCTTGTCAAAAAATTAAATAAAAGGGGCGCAGTAGAACATAGATTGGGCCCTGAATAAATTCTAGGGCATGCGCGATTGTGATGTAGGCAGGTACCTGTACGTTGGTGATCACTTTTTGCCACAAGTGAAATTCAAAACCACAAATTTGCCGACCGGTCTTGTCATGTCTTGTGGGTTTTGGCACGTGATAATAACAAATTATTTGGGATAAAAAAATAACATTAATTATACTGGAATATTGATAATGCAGAGACAAAAAACAACAAACATAGATAATTGGTTATTATTTTGTAACCAGCAGGGGCGAGCCTAGAACCTTCGGACTAGGCAAACCCTGAAAAAAATTAGGAAATGTCGAAAATTTAATGTTTTTGTAGCATTGTTGTTCATTTTAGTGACCATGAAAAATATTTTCAAATAACATTCCATAATAATATTTACATTTGTGGCCATGTAAATCATCGTATCTACATACGGTAAAATTTTTACTCCTGGGGGGCAAGTCTGGTTCAATCGGCGAAATCAAAACCCTCGTGATTACCCATATCATGGATATAATTATTATATGGAGATCTACAGTATCTTTAGATGACACAGAACTCCATACGATAATTATATTCATGATATGGGTAATCACTAGGGTTTTGATTTCGCCGGTCGAACCAGACTTTCCCCCCTGGTGTATGATTGCAATGAAACAAATAAATAACTATTAGTACCTACTTGAATTTCGTAACATAATATTCACAGACAAACCAAGATTTTCGGCTTCCATACGCAATTCCGCTACTGGTACTTACCTTCTATTTGCTTTTAGGGTAAGGAATAGATACTTTGTCAAATATGTATTTAATATAACCTATATTTGTAAATCTTAATGTTTGTATGCATTTATGTACAGTATGCGTTCTTAAAACGTTTATTCGATTGCAACGAAATTTTAGTTAGTTGTCGAGCTTATACCCGGGACGGTTTCTGGATTTAAACTTTTTTGTTCTTCATCGTGTATTACTTGACCTGTGAAGGTGGACTATCCTTGGGAGGTCCCACTGTCCTATCTCTTCCTGGTAGTTTTCTGTTATTGACAATTCTATTGCCGTCTCCATGAGTTCGATGTGATCTTTCCAGAAGCGAACACTGAACTAAATTTTTTTATTAATTTCATATTTCACAAAGGAATTTATTGAAAATTATCAACATTGGAATACGAACATAAATGTCAAGTGACTTTTTCTTTGGAGGGATGGAAGAGACGGGAATATCTGAATGGAGGTAAGAGGTATGTAAGGTGTGAGGTGTACTAAAGAGACTGGAAGGGACTGAAGAGACGGGAAGGGACTGAAGAGACGGGAAGGGACTGAAGAAATGGGAAGAATGTGAAGTGAGGCTTATCTTTGGGGCAGATAAATTATGCCACATAATGCCTCTCCTAAACAAGATTCACTGGTTGAATTATCCAGAGTGAATAGACTATAAAGTGGACTTGATTGTTTTCAAAGCTCTGCATGACTTGGATTCGCACTATAATCCAGAATTGTGTCGGAGAAATGTACCATCAGAGATAAAAAATGATTCTGACGATACCAAGAAGATCGCCGGAATCACAGAATACCAATCCATTAAAGGAATAAGATAGAGCCAATAACGTGGCTTAGGTACTTTGATTGTGGTTTCAGTGTAAACGGACTTATTGACTGGAATAAAAAGCAGAGTATTGGGATTATTTATAAAAAAAACATTTTACAGTATATTAATTATGTTTCAGACCATGATTGTACTTATCTAAAAAATAAGTATTGTATAAAAAATAATATGACTGTCGCCTTTCATTGGAGCATTGAAGATCTTATGTACCTATTTTTTGTAGAATATTTTAACTTGTGTATGTATAGGTATGCCAATGTTCTGTTATGGTCTTTATATAAATAAACACTTAAGAAAAAGTAGCGATTTTCTGCATTTGTCGTTCCCACCTGTTCTGTTCTGTACTAATTTCTCAGTGAATCTAATAATATGGCAAGCAGCTATAGATAGATTAGTTTTAGTGGTAGAATGCAAGATGATAGACTTCCACATATCATTCTTCAGCAGAACCCGGATGGAAGAAGAAGGCATTTTGGAGTCCATATCACATGAGTCTAATTCAGGGGCATGAACAGATTCACACAAATAAATGAATGAATGAATAATATATTTCCAATAGTTTAAATAAATATTACAAAGGAACAAAATACAATTAAATTTATACCTAAATACAATTTTATATATATATATATATATATATATATATTTTTCACATATTTGGAAATTTTACTGCCTCGCTAGACATAGTCTGTTCTGAGACAGTACTAATTTGAATTTGCTATGGCTACTCTGCGATTCATACATATATTCCATTCACTCAGGACATTGACAACCAAGATGTAAAACTCTAAAACACCTATCTCAAAAAATCCAAGAGTACCGAAGCAGATACTTCTCTACCAATCTGCTTCAGCCAATGAGTAACTACATAGGTCTTTGAAATTTTTCCCGCCATGCGATATGTTTCGTTCAATATCTATCAGTATTATGCTATAAAGCCTTGGTGCCAAAAAAACTATATTGATGCTGCGCATGTGTTGTTCTTGGCTTGGCGGTCTTAGCTGTTGTGAATAGTTAGGTATAGTTAATAAAGCACCATATATTGAGCAAATCTTCATAAATTGCTTAGATTTAAAATAAAAATATGTATTATGTTTATATCAAAATATTGATTATATGTTATGCTTATTGAAATATTTTGTTTTATTAAAACATTATCAAAACTATCGGCCATACTTTTTTTATACTAATCATCATGTATTAAAATAGAACATGAAACGATGCAACAATCATATCATTCTATAAAAAAGAGTAGGTAAACACTTCCATGCACCCCAAACAAATGGTGAGTTTATTGCCATATGGCGATTTCTTACAATTTACCAGTGAATCCAACCCAGAAAAGCAATATTTGCATGAAATATGAATTTAAATAAACTCCTCCACTGCTGGGGATCAAATCCAAGACATACATGCATACCATCACACCGTGTCCATCGCAAGGTAGGCAGATAGAACCAAACACCACATTTTTCTATCCTGGCACGTATCCCTCGCCTCGTCCACATTTGTCTGTTGCTCACATTTCCGCCTTTCAAAATACCGTTCACATGGTTGTGCCATCCCTTTCTTGGGCGTCCTCGACCTCTCATTCCATTCCTGTAAGCACTGTATATTTTCTTCGTCAGGCGTTCCTCATTCATTCTCCACATGTGGTCAAACCATCTTTATGTGTTCACCTTCATTCTATTAATGACATCTTTCTTCATCTTACATTCTCCCCATGAGGCCAAACCATCTTTGTGTTCACTTTCATTCCATTAAATGACATATTTCTTCACCTTACATTCTTTTCTTATATCCTCATTTGTTATCCTGTCATACATCGTTTTAATACAAATTCATCTTAACAATCTTATTTCAACTGCATTTATTTTGCTTTCATGCATCTTCTGCCATGTTCAGGTTTCACTTGCATATGTCAAGGTTTGCACTACTATGGCATTATGAATGACAACTTTGGCATCCCTTGAAATGTTGCAATCACTCTTAATTGGTCTAAGTGCTCCATTCACTTTGTTACCTATCATAACTATATATAGGTATATAGGCAATATTAATAACTACAGGAATACCCTGCGTTCACTGATTCGATTCCACTGATTATGTTTTGTTATATTAATAATTAATACTTACTTATTATGTTTATTTGTTCTTTCATACCTATATTTGTTATTCTGCTTATTATTTTATTTTAGTACTTCTTTTTATTTTTTTCTAAATGATAACTTGAACACGTATGTATTGTTAGTATTCAGATCTTAATTTAAATTTTCTTTGAATGTATTTTTATATGTATTTTTTTTTTATTTTGTATAAGCGACTTATCTCATTTTTCTTTATATTTCTTTTTGCTTTTCTTTTCAATTTCATTGTTTATAGATTGGGTATGTTTGATTTTTTTTTATATATGTACTTTCACACATTACTATGTATTATATTTTGTATCTTTTGTGAAAACTTTATGTAAATGGCAAACACCGTAAATAAAATAAATAAAAAAATAACTCTTCTTTCGATCAAATCCAAGATACCCGCACATAATCCAAACAGCTATACATACAGAATATTTCCACGGACGAGATCCGCTCCAAATTATTGTATGTGGAAGGCATCGTGCAGCGGCGACTTCTGAGCGGGGTTAGTATTTTTTTATCCAAAAAGAACATCGAGGTTTAACCATCATAGTAATTTGAATGTATGCAGACGACAGGTAGATAAGCTCTTAGTGAAAATTCTAAATTGGGATCATTTCAAAGAATCATGATGTGTATTATATTAATTTGTCTATATATTATTATGATTATGACATCTATTAGAAAATTGCCAAACTCTTCGATTTGTAGAGACATCTGTTGAGTATGAGTGAATAACTCTTTACCGTGTATAATGAGACACTGAGTTATAATTATATGGTAAAAGTTCAAAGAAAACAATTGTATTTAATAACAAAGGTACGTATAATTTAAATATAATATTGTTATTTCTAAAAAAATCAAAATATCACAAGAAATAATAAAGTATTTTCATACATAAATGAGTATAAAATTGACTAGAATATTTAATATAATAAAAAGTTATAAACAGTGAAACAACAGTAAATATTTTGGTACATATTCAAAGGGAGAGGGGTTTACATTGTGCAAAATCATTTAGAAAAATATTAAAACAACATAACTTAGTTTATTTAAACTCATTTATTATTATTACACAATTAGTTTCAAGAACTAACATTATCTTCTTCAGGTACATCACAATAAAATAATTTACAACCAGACACAACCCAACAAAGGATATTCGCTACAAGACCAATGGGCAGAAGAAGCGTTGGTAGGCCAAAGCTGAGATGGTTAGATGGAGCAGAGAGGGACTTGCGGACGATGGGCGTTGTGAATTGGCGGCAGGAACCGATGGTCAGGGAGGGGTGGGGGGAGCTTCTGGAGGAGGCCAGGACCCACGACGGGTTGTAGCGCCACTGACTGTAGCGATTGATTGATTTTAGACACAACCCAACATTTCACCATTATTATCCATGTTCCCGTTAGGTCAACGGCCACCCTCTCCCAAATAAGTTTAATTTTAAACCCACCTGAAGAAGACAATGGTAGTTTTTGAAAGTAGTTGTGAAATGAAAATAAATTAGTGGAAATAAACAATGTAATGTAATCCGCAGTGTCTGGTTGTTGCCGATAGTGTAAATGGTTTTAAAATTGGACTTGACAAAGTGATGTGAAATTGCCATTGTCTGGCTACATCAGCTACAGCTGCCTGCCCATGAACAAATAATAATAATAATAATTGAAATTATTTTAATATTTTGGTACAATTTAAATAAACACCAAAAACATGTCGCGCATCGGCAACGAGAGTGTCACAACACATAAAAATACGAAATTGACTTATGTATGCCATAAGATCGGCTTTCTTGAACTTTATCTGCAAAAAAACGTCAAAATTATAGTGCAGATCTTTGCTGAGATATGGCGCAAAACACTCTTTTTTACTGAGCCAGTTGTCTAACTAATCTGCGGCAACTATAGTGTCATATCAACGTTAGTACAGAGAGGACGTGTGTGTAGTAGTGTCATAACCTGTGTAATAACCCTGTTGCAGTAAGTAACATTCATGTGTTTACTTTTATTTCGGCAAAAATAGAGACACAATATGTGATATGACAATATTTTTGAGTAATTCTTATGAAATATTATAAAGATAGCGAATATAACAGTCACAACAATATAATAATTAAACATAAAGTGTTTATTTCATGTAAATATGAATCATTTGGTCTAAAAAAGACACATCAGGAGAACTTTTTTAAAAAATATACAAATGATCAAAATATTTTTATGTCTGTGAAAATATTATAATAGTAGATTGATTAATCTAATTAAATATAGCATTACATTTCCAATATGTCATCTCAGTAAATTTTAAATGAGATTTTCTGATACAAGAAATATTAAAATGCAATTTCCCAAAAACTACATTTTTTGTGTTGTGACACTCTCGTTGCCGATGCGCGATATGTTAGGTTAGGAGATGTACTAAGTCTAGTCAAGTACAGTATTTATTAATTATCTATGGCAAATACTATCAACATACATGAAATTAAAAAAAATGATAATTCATTTAATGATTGAAAGTTTTAAATAGGTATCTCAATTATTGATGCTTAATGCGAATATATATTTTTGTAGGAGAACCGGGAAATCATTTACGTGTTCACTTTATGCGCTTGCACAACGTATGCCAATTATGCATTTTTTTACTTCCATTGCTAATCCAAATAATGAAAATTCCATATTGGTATGTAATATCGCTAATTTTTATGGTTACAAAATAAGCTGGGAACACAATTGCTCTCTATTGAATAACGATGAAACTTATTTCTAATGCCATCTATTGAGACTGATTGAGACATTGGATGATTAACAATGAAAGTCACCATCTTTATACACACTTAAGTCTTATCCTAAGTATATATTATGTTAAGTATTTAGATGGATGAATTATTCACAATTTAAACTATATTTTTGTTATTATTATGATTTATATGGATCTTTAGAGGGGTTCGTGCCATACCTTTCTAGTACAGCCTCTGCCATTCTGTATATTTTTTAATAAATAGTTTATCATTCATTCTCAACAGTCAACCATTTACCGTTCATTCTTTCAATATACTCAAACCAATTCAGGGTATATAAATACTTTCATTTTACTGATATTGCATTCTCTCCTTTCATTCTAAATGTCCTTTATTCGATCATATATGGTCATTATTGTTACATAATCTTAATGATTAAATTCAATACATATATCCATACCATCCATATGTGTGATTAAAAATATATATGCCTTAACAATTAAAAGATCATTATGTATAACACGACATTATCAATGAATAAATATTAATACATTATCGACATTATAAATCACGCCTTGTTTCTGCAGCCATACAGTCGGACAAATTTACTAGCCAAGTCTCCAATACACAAAGCCGTCTCAATGTTCAACATTTTGTCGAGCGAAGTTGACGTCTTCAATATCAGTGAAAACAATTTTCTGAATTTTATAATGTTTTATTTTTAAATTGTATTATGTATTGCATAAACTGTATTTTTTAAATTGTGTATTATTTTGTATTTTTTATTTTGTTTTGTTAATTGTGTATTATTTTGTATTTTTTATTTTGTTTTGTTAATTGTGTATTATTTTGTATTTAAATTGTGTATTATTTCTTAAATTGTGTATTATTTTGTTGATTATGTATTACTTTGTAATTATGTTTGTTGTTCTTTTTAATGCCATGCCAGTTTAGGTTTCCCTGTAAAGGCATGGCATTCTCTTTGCCAAATAAATAAATAAATAAATAAAAAATTATATGCCATCAAAACGTCACGCTGTAACTCACACAGGCGGAGATTCTTCACCATAAAATAATTGGTCTTTTAAAGGCCGCACAGGCGAGTTGTACCCCACTTGTCGTACTGAAGTAGAAGTGGTGAGGATCGTTCCGTCATACATTTGGTACAACTTGACTAGCGCGAAACAGGAACGACAATGTAAGCAAAAATATTAATAATACCGTTTCTGAAAGTTTCAAAAGTCTAAATGGTCGGGAAGTTAGTTGAAAATCAATTACGAAACTCCAATACGAACAGACAGCTGAAGTTATTTCTATTTTTAACCTTTTAAAGACGAGTGTCATGTAAAGATGGCCACTGGCCGCTTGCCTAGACGCCGATCGTCATCTATACATGCCCTCATGGTTATACACAATTTTGAACCTTCATATCTCAGTAAATTCATAGTTGATTGAGACAAAAATTATATGAATATTACACCCATATATTTTACTTCAGGACGTCAGCAAAACATTTGTTAAATTTATTAAAACGTTGAGAACTCAAAACATGGTTATTCATTGAAAATCACCGGCCAAATATACACTCTCCCGCGTTTTGCAAGGATCTAATATGTATGCGCATAGGAAAAAAGTTTCAGTTTTACTGCGCCCAACTTTCTGCATTGAATTTGATCCTTACCAATACACAATTGGAGCATATTCCTTATCTATATCAAATGCCGAAAGGATCAGGTGACATACTGATGCCGCCATGTACTTTTTATACGGAGACAACCACAATAACATTATTCTTCATTTATATTATGAAGTGTTCAATTTCTTTGAGTATATGTGATCTTTTGTTTATTTTTGATATATCTACATCATTTTTTTGATTTTTTAAAGTAATTATATTCAATTAAAACGAGATTAAAAAAAATACTGTGTACATCGCAAAATACTGTCCGTCCGTAGGTAATGCAAGTACTTTTTCTACTCGTCTTAATTGGGTTAAAAGCATTGTACCTACACAGATGTATGGCATATATTCTCTTCTCTTAAGGGGGGGGCTTGCTGCCAACGTACCTATTTTTTAAATTTGAAATTGCATCATTACTACAAAACGAATCATTTTGAAAAAAATAACTTAGATAGTTTGGATATATTTCCATATAGAAAAATATTTATTAACTTTTGAATTATGTTCATGTAGCAAAATAATAAGCATACCCAGAATTTTGCACTTTATCTTATATTTTTAATAAACTATAAGGCGTAAAGCAACATATATTTTTTTAAATGAAAGAAGACAAAAATATCTGGAAAAATATGTCATTATATTTGCATTAACGGTTTAGTAAAGAAAACACAAAAACTTACATTTCACAATGACGCTGAATAGAGAATAAATCTATTTTAGGTTTCTTTACTAAATCTGAAGCATTAATGCAAATGTCACAGACAAATATTTCCAGATATTTTGGTCTTCTTTATGGTTAAATAAGTCATTAGGATTCGACGCAAGCGAATTTGAACACTAATCATTGGAGTTTTAATACATAAAATTGAAAGACAACACAGCCAAAAAAAAAAATACTGCCGAGGACATATTTGTCCGGTTGGCAAACGAGCGGCTTGGACATATATGTCCCGATGAAGGCCGAGAGGTTAATTTAAAAAAATATGTATTGTTCTACGCCTAGTAATTTATTAAAAATATAAGATAAATGTCAAAAATCGGGGTATGCTTATTATTTTGCTACATGAATATATACAAAATATGTGGGATGGATGAAATTTAGGGCTACGACAGGAGTTTTGTGTGACCCAAAAATGCCAATAAAACTAAAAGGAAAAATATATCAGACAATTGTCAGACCTGCGCTACTGTATGGCTCCGAATGTTGGACGATGTACAGCACTTTCCATAGGCAAATGGAAACCACCGAGATGCGTATGCTAAGATGGTCAACGGGGGTGTCTCTAAAAGACAAAATAAAAAGTTCATACATTCGCGGAAGCTTAGGAGTGACAGGCTTTAACAACAAATTAGAAGAAAGACAATTGAGATGGTATGGTCACATATTAAGAAGACCCGAGGATCACATTGTGAACCAGGCTATGGCCGTAGATATCCCCCGATCAACGAATAGGGGAAGACCAAAAAATACATGGATGGAGCAAAGGAGTTCACAATTGATGAAACAAGAATTGACATCGGAGGCGGCCCAGAACCGAAGAGTGTACAGCTTGAGGACAAGGAGAGCTGACCCCAACAGTCTTCATCGACGATAAGTTGGGAAGAGGCCAGGAAGAAGAAGAAGAAGAATATATACAAAACACAATTAAAAATTAGACGAACATTTTTTTTATTACGATTCAATTAGTAATAATGATGAAATATCAAATAGAAAAATAGGTACTTAAACAAAAAAAAAAACCATAAAAAACAAAAATATTTGTTGTAAATTCATATCAACTAGTAAAATATTATATAAAAGATTATTTACATAGTAAATGTCCTAGAAATGTCCTAAACAGAAAAGAACATGGTGTAGAAGTTAAATCATATTTAAAAACTGTCATGGAGGAGATTCTCCTACCCTGCGTGTAACGGCGTGTTGAAATCATGATAATTACATAAACTTAATCTGAAACAGTAAATGTTAACATCTTTCCTTTGGCGTTTTCAAATCGATCCATTGTCTTGATATCGGAGATCATCGTCAGAGCAAAGAAAGTTCCGATGAATAAAAGAGAAGTGACCAAAAGTCCTGACCTGAAAAATAAGAAAATATAAAATATTATTACATTGATCAATAAGATAATTAAAACGATTGGATTGTGGACAACACTAAACTCTCCACTACACAATGAAGCTTCCCTGGTAATATTACACTTTAATATCAATATAAAATCAAATAACAATATTGCTAAACATAAAAAATTCTCTTGTTATATTTTTCATACAAAAATCTATTATTATGAACATAATTTTTCAAACGGTTGTTATGTTTTTCTTTTAACGTTTACCAACTTTGAATGCAGTTTTTTTGAAGATTATTGGTATTGTATAAATAGTTTGAACAAAATTAAAATATCTCAAATTTCCAGGTCGTAAGAGCATGTTTTCAGTTGAAACATAGATGAAATCATAGAGAAACATTGAGAAAAAATGAACTGTTGTTTACGGAAAACTAATCAGGGGGCAAGTCTGGTTCAATTGTTGAAATCAAAACCCTCGTGATTACCCATATCATGGATATAATTATTATATGGAGTTCTACAATATCTTTAGATGTCATAGAACTCCATACGATAATTATATCATTTTCATGATATGAGTAATCACTAGGGTTTTGATTTCGCCGATCGAACCAGACTTGCCCCTCTGCTCTAAGTTTATGTACTTCACACATAATGGTATCAATATTAAGTTCATTGGCCTTTTAGTTTGATCTGTACAGAGGACACAAATTTTCATATTTGTGTACGGCATATAAACAAAAACATCACAACGAAACTCAAAGTATGCACTCTCTACATGATACCCATTGAGAGATTAATGTAAAAACAATACTCTTAAAATTGTGACATCATGACTCTCCACTATTCCATAGTGTGGAAAGTAAAAATAGCATAGTATGTTATTGGGTTAGTATGTTCATGTCTCACAAATATGTATTACCTCTCCATTGATGGCTGTATAATAGGACAGGTGTCCCGTTGGATAATACTTGGGGTACAGGTTGAATGATGAGTGGAAGCCATATACCGATATAGACACCAGGATTGAAATGGCAAAATCCACCTTCTACAAAATGAAAAAACTGTTGTGTAACCGAGATTTAAGTAAAAGATGGAGAGTTGTTATGTGTATCCAGTATTGTTGTATGGAGTGGACGGTTGGACTCTCAAATTCTCAATAGTAAATTAAAGAGTTCGAGATGTTTTTATACAGAAAGTAGATTTACTTGTTTCCGACGAGCAGTCCCTCCGGGGACGAACAGAAATGTTAAGTTCTATAACAATTCCTATGGAGTGGGGTAGGAGACTGCATAATTCCTTACTTATACATAAGGTAGATGTGCATCTCATGGGTAGATAGAGTTTTAAATATGATGGAGAATGAGAGAGAGAGAGTTGCTGACTTCTGTTAAGAGACGCAACGCAGCATATTTTGGCCACATGTTCTGTGGTGATAGATATGCCCTTCTATAACTTATAGTGAAGGGAAATACAGAGGGACGACAGAGTATGGGAGTTTTAGAATCACGTCTTGAGTCTGGAGTTAAGATTATGATATTAGTTGTGAAGATAAACAGGCCATCATGAATAATGATGTCATTATTATTCTTTTTCTATGCATATTGATTCTTTCCACAACATTATGATATAAGTATTTGGGTTGTGGCTAAAACATTAGTGTTTTTGGGATTGTTTGAAACAATCATTTATAATTATTTCTTTTTTGAGGGGCAAGGATATAATTTTTTACTCATCACTACCCCAGGAGGATATAGTGGGGAGTTACGAATTCCCCATTTTTAAGGTTATTCTTTTTATAGCAGAATATCAACTAGTATCATGCTGAGATTGTATTCTGAAAGTTTCATCACAATGTATCTGTGTGTGTGTGTGTGTGTGCTGTGTATTATGTATATGCTATGTACAGCATGTTTATTTGCTATAGACTAAAGTACTCATTCGATTCTTTTAATTTTTCTTAATCTAATACTCGCTTAGACCCTATTAGATTTTGAAGGATCAGTGCTTCCCAATTTTTAACTATCAAATATTTCAAAGTGACCCCAAGCATGGGAAACTTAAAATTAGGAATTTGTAGTTTCAAATTCCTAAAAAGATACATCACTTTTATAAAATGACATTGAAGAATTATCAAGTTTTCATAATAAAATATTTAAATCATGAAAATGCTGAATATTTTCCATACAAAATTTGAATACTATGTGGAGTGACTTGGTATCGAGGAGTATATCGTTGGCCGCAACCCACTCATTTTTAATATAATTTTACACAACGCCTAATTTATTTTTACCAGTGAAAAAAGTGGAACTAGTCTATGGTCAAGTAACACATAATGATGGAAATGTATTCTTACCAAATAGGTACAGTTGTAAAACCAACACAATCGTAGGCTAGACCGAATGCCGGCTGGTCATTTAAATGTGGTTGCACCTGTAGAAATAAAAGTATTGTTAAAGAATGACGAGCAAGCCTTATGAAAACTCTAGATTTTATAATAACTCTAGGTCATATAATATTGAATTGAATTGAATTGAAAAGAGTGACGTTTGCTTGCAGTTTTTACAATAACTCTAGGTCATATAATATTGAATTGAATTGAATTGAAAAGAGTGACGTTTGCTTGCAGTTTTTATAATAACTCTAGGTCATATAATATTGAATTGAATTGAAAAGAGTGACGTTTGCTTGCAGTTTTTATAATAACTCTAGGTCATATAATATTGAATTGAAAAGAGTGACGTTTGCTTGCAGTTTTTATAATAACTCTAGGTCATATAATTTTGAATTGAATTGAAAAGAGTGACATTTGCCTGCAGTATTTATAATAACTCTAGGTCGTATAATATTGAATTGAATTGAAAAGAGTGACATTTGCTTGCAGTTTTTATAATAACTCTAGGTCATATAATATTGAATTGAATTGAAAGGATTGACGTTTGCTTGCAGTTTTTATAATAACTCTAGGTCATATAATATTGAATTGAATTGAAAGGATTGACGTTTGCTTGCAGTTTTTATAATAACTCTAGGTCATATAATATTGAATTGAATTGAAAGGATTGACATTTGCTTGCAGATTTTATAATAACTCTAGGTCAAAACAGTAAACATTAAGTTGGCACAAAGCACTCTTTTCAGGGTGAATTGCCTAATACAAAAAAAAAACTCTAGGTCATATAATATTGAATTGAATTGAAAGGATTGACAATACATTGTTTTGCTTAACAGGCACCTAATGACAAGATGCCACATTTTGGAGGCTTATGATATTTATCATTTCACAATTAAAAACTGTGTCTCCACTGGGAATTGAACCGGGGAGCTTTCGCTCAGGAGTCTAATAAAAAAACATTATAAAATCGTTTGTTGTTTGGTAATAGAAAAAAAAAATTTAAACCTGAATTTCCTTAACGATGAGTGTGACAGATCCGTTGGTAAATAGCAGGGGTTGAGAACAGCGGTACGAGAACCCTTTCGGAGCGCCCACAAAGGAGTCAGACGAGGGTGGAACTAGAGACAGCAGAAGTTCCTGACCCCTGGGATCCAACAGTTCCACAGAACCCATGGTCCAGTATCCACCATCGGCCGATGGAAAGTGGAATCTGAGGGTTACCTATAATAAATATCGATCAAATTAAATTAAATACTACATGAATACCATTTATATCATGCCCCAGAAAAAATTTTGTCTTTTTTTTTAATCTTTTTAAAACGAGCGTCATGTATACATACATGCCGTCATGCTATACCGAATGAATCTTAATATCTAATTTATTTATTTTATGTTATACCATCTTGATATTTATTACATTATTTATAAATACTCCTTCGCCTTAAATGTCGGCCTTCGTGGCTCAGTTGGTTAGATATCTGACTGCTGAGCCAAAGGTCCTGGGTTCGATTCCCGGTGGAGACACAGTTTTTAATTGTGTTTTCAGTCTGGATCTGTGAGACGATTAATATCGTAAGTCTCCAGAATGTGGCAACTTGTTATTGGGTGCGTGTTAAATTAATATTTGACATAGTACCTGTTAAAACTCGCTGTGCACAACGCTATTGTCGTTCCAACCATAATGTATGCAAGTGAGACATGGGTATGGCAGAAGACGCATGAAAGTAAAATTAACGCTGTGGAAATGAGGTCCCTAAGACGAATGTGTGGTAAAACAATTTATGATAGGATAAGGAATCAAGATATCAGAAGAGAATGTAAGATTGAAAGGGATATTTTGAGTAGAATGAAGATAAATGCTTTGCGATGGTTCGGACATGTAGAGAGAATGAACGATGAACGACTGACAAAGAAAGTATACAAGGCTGAAAAGAGTGGGATGAGATGTAAGGGTCGTCCGAGAAAGAGCTGGCATGATCATATAAATGAGATTTTGAAAGAGGGGAACATACGAAGTCAGAACAATAGGAGAGCATGTATGATGCGATGTATGAATGTAAATGAGGCAAAACAGGT
This sequence comes from Molanna angustata, assembly GCA_963576475.1. Classification (NCBI taxonomy): domain Eukaryota; kingdom Metazoa; phylum Arthropoda; class Insecta; order Trichoptera; family Molannidae; genus Molanna; species Molanna angustata. Next base: position 23,902,996 of record OY754987.1, read on the forward strand.
ATGTCAAGATAGAAGAGTCTGGCGTTCGGTTCTCTCTGCCTACCCCAAATAGGGAAACGGCGTGATGGTATGTATGTATGTATGTATGTAGTACCTGTTAGTTGCCGGAGAAGCAATATTAAATAAATAAATAAATAAATACTATCCCCACCTCACTAGGACTACGCCTGTTTCGAGGTTGGAGATTTACAATATTATATTGATACATTACATCTACATACATCCATGCACCCACCACACAACAAATACAATATTTACTAATACGCAGTTGGGTACCTTAAATCATTATTGAGACAATAATATTATTGTCTCAATAATGATTTAAGCAAAAAAAAGGCACACCCAACTGGTACAATTAATGCAAGGTACATGGATATAAATGCCAGGGTGACCACACAATCAACATATTAATATAAGAAAATAATAAAACAAATTACAAATTGATTTAAATCATATCGAGTATATAAATGTGAGTTGTTTTTTCCACCCATCTAATATTACTCCAACTCATAGATTTTTATTATAATATACTAGATGTCATAGTTAGCAAATTTTGTATGAATCAAAGTGAGGCATTTTTCAGGGGGTATTTTTGACGTTTTGGTTCCAGACCACATCGTTTTTGTATAGAGAATAATGACTAATGTGAAATGTTTTCAGATTCATTTGTCTAAAAAAACATTTTAATTATTAAAGTTCAAAGAACAGTTATCTAGGATGTGTTGAAATGTAAGGAAAACTTTTTTTTATGCACGATGAACTTAGCAGACATGCATCTATGCAGATTCTGCATAGACGAACATGAAACTCCCCTACACCTGCTCAAGGACTGTGGACCACTGATGCAAACAAGAGCCAGAACATCCCTTATGAAATACAAATCAGAGAAGCCAGCCCACCTAAGATCTTAAGATTCATTCGAGAGATCGGACTATGGGAAGACCTCTAGAAGCCAATGATTCACAATGAGCTACAAGAACCGCTAGAAGGATTTAAAAAAAAAAGGAAAACTGAAATATGTTGCCAACCAAAACGTCAAACGCGCGATATTCCACTACTCACACTACATCTTGTATATTATAATAAAAATTTATGCTCCAACTTTGTCTCTATGGAGATGTTAAAAAAAATCCTAGAATAATACTGTATTAAAACATGTAAAATTATATAAACGTGCCATTATCAAACAATTAAATGACAATTTTCACACAAAATTGTCTTCAAAATGGGCTAAATTTGTTGTCCGATAACTATACAATGTCTCTGATATAGTATAATCATGAAGGTATAATAGACAGTGTAATAATTCAACATTGCCTAATCAATTACCTTCCCACTTGGAGTAGCATATGACAAGATGAGTCTACTAAACTGTCCTCTATCATCACTGGAAACCCCCACAATATTCATCAGCTTTAGATCCTTGTCAGTTTGATTGTCGCTACCGGCATACCTCAATAGAAGATAGTCACTGGCATAGAAAAGGATTTTACCTGGAAGAAGATTATTAAATACACTCAATGACACAGTAAATAGATTGTTTTTTAAAACTTTTATGTTGGTACTAATATTAGGTGTTGTAAATTATCTACGACGATCAAAAATACATGATTACCAAAGGAGCAGATAATTAAGCATGCTTTATACTCGCATGCGAGAAATATCTTCGAAAATGAAAATCGGGTCAGAAGCCAGAAGGGGCGTACAAACGAAATGACTACTTTACAGGAGAGACAAAAAACTATTTATTTCTGTAACGGTTCAATTTATCCATGTAGATTTTTTTTGGAAAATATAGCAAAAATTAAGCCTCATCGAGGAGTATTGCCTAAATTCCAATAACTAGTGAACTTATTATATATTTTGCACATACGCCCTTCTGGCTCGCTAATGTTTCTAGATGTGGACTCGATTTTTGCATAGAAAATTCATAATTATTGTGGGGCGTAAAAACTAATTTTATAAAAAGCTATGAATCATAACTTTTTTAGAGAAAAAAATATGTAGCTTAATTATGAGATGTATTTAAACATTTTGATAGCGAAATTGAGACAATTAGTCTAAAGCTTCTGCCATTTTTAATGTTTGTAGATACGCCCTTCTGGGTTTCTATGGCATCAATTTTTTTGAAAGGTTGTATCATATTATTTTCTTTTTTCAATCATTTAAAAATTTAATTTGTCTTTAAAAATATCTGGTTCGATTATATTTCACAAAGATATCGGTTTAGTCTTCGAAGTATGTTTATATGCCCTTCTGGCTCGAAAAATTCACCTATGCCATAGCACACGCCAAAAATTATTTTTTGAAATATCCCGGAAAATACGCAACGGAAAGCCGTGAATTTTTTACAGATGATGAAGGTCTTAATAAAGTATTGTTTGGCATAACGAAAAATCGCATTTTTGCAGATACGCCCTTCTGGCTTGAGGCCTGCGATATCAAATAAAAAATGAGGAAGGAATCATAAAAATAAAGGTACCTGTAGCATTATATACAACTTCAGCTGGTGCCTCTCTTGGCTTTTGATCTGCTTCTCTTCTTGTTCTTCCTCCTTCTTCACTATCTTCTTCATCCTCTCCTTCAATTCCTGAACTACTCCAACTTCCCATCACACCCAGTACTCTACCTTCTCCAAATATGTCTTCAAGACGTTCAAATGTTTCGGTGATTTCAGCATCGCGCTCTGAGTTGGGTCCTTGCACAGTTATAACCTGGAAAATATTTTAATAATAACTAACAATTTATACAGCGCCATATTTAATATGTAGAACACTGGTGTTGGAAAGACTGGACCATTTTATAATTCCATATAATACAGGTACCTACGTGGTAAGTGGCTAAATGCAGACATTTTTAAATATAAATTATAATAAATAAATGAGTGACTAATAAATAAATGATACATAATTCGAGAAAGAGTGTTATTATAAACTTTCTGTACAAAATCATGATGGTGCATAATGGTTGGTTTATTGCTTAATGGCATAATCAACCCATTTGTTGAGGTAAATATACAACCAACATGCGAATATTCATTTTATTTTATTTATTTAAGGTTGCGTACGTTAATTTTGGCATCCTTTGAGATGCTTAGATCGGACGTTACTGGTCTGAGTGCTCCGTTTATTCTATTACCTGCCATAGCTCTTCTTTCAATATCTTTATCAGGTCTTCCATTCCGTTCAAAAATACTCCCCAAGTATAAATATTTCTCTACCGATTCTAGCAATTCGTTCTCTACTTTTACCATACATGCAGTTATACTTTCAGTTTTTTTGAATACCAATAGGCATCTTGATTTACTCACATTCATTCTCAGTCCATTTTGCAGGCATCCTTCATACACTTTATTCACTAAATACTGTAACTCATCCGCACATTCAGCAATCAACACTTTATCATCTGTATACATCAAATCGCGTATGTTTACAGTACTCAGTTTCAGGCTTAAATGTTCTAATGCAGTGATATACTATGCCCTATTCTGATTCGTCTAAATTTATCCGTCAGAATTTTAGTATATGAGAAATGTCAAAAAGTCGACAGCATTTATACGGGAATCGTTACGTCACACCACACGGATAAAATCATTTTATCCACGGTCACCCGTTGGTAATAGACGTTTTCGTACTCTGAAACGAATCAGAACAAACGAATCAAGACATACAGAATATTATACATATGATAGAATAAAAAATGAGGACATTAGGAAAGAATGCAAGATAAAGAAGGATATTATAAGTAAAATGAAAGTGAATGCCTTGAGGTGGTTTGGACATATTGAAAGAATGAATGATGAAAGACTGACCAAAAAAATATACATGGGTGTAAGAGATGGAAGGAATAGCAGGGGTTGCCCCAGAAAGGGATGGCATGAACATATGAATGATATTTTTATAGAAGGAAATATAAGAAGCTTGAATAATCGACGAGCATGTATGAGACGATGCATGGATGTAAAGGAAGCCAGAAATGTGTGGAAAAATAGGGGAGAATGGCGCTCGGTTCTCTCTGCTTACCCTGTAAGGGACATGTCGTGATGGTATGTATGTATTAATCCTTAAGGTTACTAAAATTTTATTTACAATATTTTACCTACATAATTAAACCAAAATTAAAAAACAAACTTGAAACCAAAACTGTAACACCCATTACTAATATTATCAGCAGTACGGTCTTATTGAGAAAATAAACAGAAAATGATGCACAAAAATACCATGAATATAAAAAAAAACAATGAGAAATAATTAAACAAATTAACATAAGCATACAAGGTAGGAAATTTAAGACAGGAAAATGGATAAGAATGAAAAAATTAATGAAAAAAAATCGTTAGTGTGAAAGTTGTAACATTTTTTTTTCAAAATGCCCTGTGAATCAAACATGCTGCGACTTCAAAGTTTGCATCGAAATGCTTTCATGCTCAAAAAACAATATGCATTCCTGGCATATTTGGTTTGAACAACTATATAGAAAATAATAGAGAAAAGTGAGGAAAGAAGGGGACAAGTTTATGGAAAAGTTATTTGTAAGTAAATAATGCTTTAGTTTTTTTTTAAATTCCATCATCGATTAATCATGATTAGATTTTTGGTAGAGTGAAATCTCATATTTTGTCAAGCATTAATCACAAGATAAACATAAAACGATAATTAAAATAAAATTACATCAAACCTGTGTTTCATTGTTGATATATTCTGGGTGGACATCTAGAAAATCTTGTGGTAAAACAAGTGACGTTTTTCTCTCCAACAGTTTCCGAAGTCTTGGAAAATTATCACTCGTCAGCGGCAGAGAATCCTGGTTGTTGAAAACGACGATCGCCGCTTGATTCGCGTAAATTTCAATGAGATCATCTTGTTCCAAACTCTTTAAAGCTGGTCGCCTGTACGATGATAGTTCTTTCGGTCCCCAGAATACAAAGGGCCCTCCTAAATTAGCCCAAGACAAGCCGATAATATTTAAAAACAATAAGACAACGCGTTTATTGCACTGGACCATTGTAGTATTTTTAATTTATTATTTTTGATGGAACAGCTGAAAATTATCTGACAGATTGTAAGTTTTCAACTTTGACAAGTTTGACAGCGCGCGCAATCAAATCAATATTTGTGCATAGATAAAAATTGAAGATAAGCGCATGCGCGTAACGCAAAATATTTATTCCATAGATATTCATAGTTTTAAGGCTTTTTTGCATTTTCAATTGGTACTGCCTCCCTGACCAGCCAGCTGGTTAAAAATTATTTGACCAGCACCAATTTAGTTATTTTATTTTAATATTTTAGTTACTTTTTTAAATATATAATGCAACTGGCTCACGCCAGTCGCAATTATAACTACAAACAAACCTAACCAACCTATTTTTACCAAAATTTTGTAGGTTATGTTTAAAACATCGGTGTACATTCTAGGCTATCGTGGCTGGTCAGGGAGGCAGTACCTTCTCAATTTGAATGATTTGCAATGAGCTATAAAATACAAAGGGCTGCCCACTAAATATCCATGCAAAATATTTCTAGATATTCACGGTGCTAAAGCAACGGATTAATTTAGCGATGGAAAAGAAGGTACGTAATGGAAGTGACATATACCAGTCAGGTGACATTAAATAATCTTTTTTTTCTTTTCCATCGCTAAATTGTCACGTTGAGCTGGCACCCTGGTACCAAAATTTGTATTAAAAAAGAACCCGATAGCGATTTTGATGTTATATTTTTATTCTCCCTAGTTGACCTGTTATTGGGGTATGTAGAACCTTTAAAACGAGCACCATGCACTTCTATAATATTTACATACACATATCACCTCATTCACAATCATACATCGCTTCAAATGCTGCTATTTAATACGTTTATCTTATAAGTTTTTTTACTCAGAATAAATATTATATTATTTTCGTGGCTTATATGGCTGCACTATATTTAACATGTCTTCTATCTGCTCGGTAAATTTTCTTTGTCAGTCCTTCTTCATTCATTCGTTCCAAAGCTATAGCAGTGATGTGTTTATGTGTGCATAATATGTATTTACTAACGATAACTGTATAAAGTGGGTGACAGCCGTACCACAGGTCTTACAGGTCAACTCTTAAGTTGGGAAAGGTCGCAGCTCTATCTTATGGATTGTATGGGTAACAGGTCGAGCTTACCTTCAAATTACTGAAGTTTGACAGCGTAGTGGGTTCGATTCATGACTAGTCTGACTAGATTAGTAACTCAGCGTGGACAGGACGCTATGTCAGCGTAGATGAAAGACGCTGGAACGAGAACATAGAGAGATGGAACTTACTGGCTTACGGAGTAGGTATATTTAGACCAAAGGTGTACCTACCTATACCCTTAAAGATGATTTTTATTGGATGCTGTTCCTTTCAAAATCAACGGTGACTCGTCAAACTTGGCAAGGATGAGTTTTATCTAAGGGGCTGGGTCGGTCGTCACCTTCCCGTCTGTTGTCCTTCTCTGTAGGTGTTGAGTTCTTAGTAGCAGAGGTGAAACTATTGAATACTTAGAGCAACCACCAATACCCTACAGGAGAAGAAGTCTCCTAACTGAGTCCGCTAACGTTTGCATCCTCCGGGAAACCCGAAAGTACCGTTCGGTTTGAACGCATACTCACCCCTTTCAGTCTTTCCCTCTAAATTATTGGGTAGTAAATAACGAAGTAGCAGCCATCTAGGGTTGAATAGGGGAACTATCATCTGGAACAAATCCATATCAGATGGCAGCAGGAGACTGTCTGGATCAAGTACATAAGTATTCTATATTCGTAAACTGAATAGAATTCGTCTAATCTTCATTCTTTATTCTGCTATACATGTTTTTTTGCGTAGCCTTCCAATCGTCTTCATTTCCGTGACTTTTTTCTGCCATGTAGGTACCTACACAATATTATAACTTTATCATTTTAAAACTCATCAAGTGAATTATACGGTCAGGTTTATTAATATTTCAACACAACATTATGTCTAATATACCTAATATATTGGTGATCTTCGTTGGTTGGGATCCACATTAATAACGTCACGTCAAATTTTGGGGTTTAATTTTAATCACTTGTTCAATCTACCAGTAGATAATAGATAATACTAAGTGAGTTGGTATATTATGAATCTATTAAATGGGAATTTCTCGATTCGACTTATGATACCAAATACCTACCTAATATTACCTAATATCAGACATTTAGCTAAAGGTAAAGCTATCAAATATTAGGTTAGATTTTCTCGGGACGATTTATAGGTAGGTAATAAGTAATATTACACAGTAGATATAGAATTATTATTATGTCTGATATTAAAGTATGTTCTTCTTCTTCTTCTCTGCCCCTCGTCCCTCTACTGTTTGAAACTCCCATACACTACCACTCGTCTCTTTTCTATCCCCTCCGGTTCTGTGATAAATCGTTAAAGTCTAATCACTTCAAAACAGAACAGTGACAAATTAACACCATAGTCAAAGCAGAACATTATTTCTATCACGCGATTCGCAATAATACCTTCAAACAACATACAAAACAAATCAATTCTAACCAAAAGTTTGGATCTTCTGCGATGTACCTATGTGTTGATTTGTCACTGTTCAATTTTGTGATGTTCTGTTTTGACGTGCTACGAATTGTTGTGCTCTGATTAGATTTGTTCGGTGACCGTTCCCTCCGCATTCAGGATTTATCGGCTACTTGGCACAATGTCGTCAGACCATCTTTATATTAATTCCATAGATATTCACAGTTTTAAGGCTTTTTTTGCATTTTCAATTGGTACTGACTCCCTGACCAGCCAGCTGGTTAAAAATTATTTGAACAGCACCAATTTAGTTATTTTATTTTAATATTTTAGTTACTTTTTTAAATACATAATACGACTGGCGTGAGCCAGCTATCTCAATAATTAATCAATCCAATAGCAGTTCGGCTTCTTAAATAAAGTCCCATATTTTGCAGATTGAGATGCTCCCCAAGTCTATGGAGTTCTATGATATCTGAAGATATTATAGAACTCCATATGATGATTATATCCATGATATGGGTAATCAAAAGGGTTTTGATTTCACTGTTTGATCGGACTTGTCCCCCAGAAGTAATTCCCTTTCTAATAAAAAGATAATCATCGAATTTGGACGACGAGGTAAATCGACGAAGAGTTTGTTATTTTTTCTTATGAATTCCATCACAACTCAATGAAATTCAAATAAGTGATCATCTCTGAAGTACCTACTTCCTACCTATTATAAAGATTTTTTAAATCTTACAATGTCGTTAAGAGTTCTTTTCTCTGTAGTGCAAATTGAAGAGATTGATGAATTTATCATGGATCCCACGGTCATATCTTGACCATATTGAAATGAGACCAATTGGAAGATACCTCCTTTCTAATGCAAAAAGAATAATCGAAATCGGTCAACGTGGTAAAAAGAAATCGCTGAACATACATACAAATTTCAAATATTAAGTTTCCTGAGCTTGGGGTCTGCACTTTGAAATATTTGATAGTTAAAAAAATTGAGAAGCACTATTCAGATATCCTTCTAAATCTAATGGGGTCTAAGCGAGTATTAGATATACATATTTGCAAAATTTTAAACCAATCGAATGAATACTTTAGTCTATAATTGGTAAAGTAAAATGAACACGCCGTACATAGCACATATGTAGATACATTGTGATGAAATTTTCAGGATATAATCTCAGCATGAAAATAGACTTAAATATTACGAAATCATAACTCCCCACTATATCTCCTTGGGTTAGTGAGGAGTAAAAAAAGATTTAAGATGATATTTTAATCAAGGTCGAAATAATTTAATATGTTGGCTTATGAACTGCCCTATCAACTAGGGACCTTCTGTATATATGTACATATAGGTAGATCTAGGGGCGCCTTGTATATTATGTGGGTAGATCTTTGTATGCTGAATATTACGTTGTGATGTAACACCCTTTATCTATGGTTAAGGAGCATGTGGCGTCAAGGGATGATACAGGGTGCTTTTTTGCCAATTAAATTGAGATGGCTGTTCATCTTTCATATGACATGAGCAGATGGTTCCTAATGTTAACTTTAATCATTGTTGTAATATGTTTGTGTATGTAAGTACTTCATTGTCTATTTCTATAGTGATGGGCAAATAAAAAACCAGGATGTACCTACTTGGTCTTGTCATCCATTTGGCATTAATTGTTGAACTACCAACCTAACCTATTTGATTGACTTACTTTATTCTTCTTCTTCGGATGTCCTGTCCCGCCGACCAACGTGCTCTGAAGCCATTGATGATGATGATAGGTAACGATATAAAGTGTAATATAATGCAATATAATATTATATAATGTACCTAATATAATAAAATATAGTATAATGTAATGTAATATAGACTCCCAACACGGGTAGGTATTCGCTTACCTAACGGGGGTAACTATAATGTTAATTATGAAACTTAATTGTCAATGAATAATAAATAAATAAAATAATTCTGTCCCTAATACGCAAGCGCATAAAATACCCTGAGTTGCGATTGGTTGAATATTATTTTATAATGGTTGTGAGATTAATAATTTCCCATGTTATTCATACCATTTTTTTACATAAAGTTTGGTAATAATAGGTTGGTCAGGCTTGCTTGAAGCGATAATTTCGACTCGAGTGAGCGGGTCGCATATATATATATATATATATATATATATATATATATATATATATATATATATATATATATATATATATATATATATATATATATATATATATATATATATATATATATATATATATATATATATATATATATATATATATATATATATATATATATATATATATATATATATATATATATATATATATATATATATATATATATATATATATATATATATATATATATATATATATATATATATATATATATATATATATATATATATATATATATATATATATATATATATATATATATATATATATATATATATATATATATATATATATATATATATATATATATATATATATATATATGTGCGATATCGGCAAAGAACAGATTGGACTAGACGGAAAATGAAAAGGAGTGGACTTACTGTGCCAGCTGGTTTCTTCTTTTCCTCTGTCGCGTTTGTCCTTCCTTCTCGTCACTGATTCAATAAAACTATGTTCACAATTTTGTCTGTAATATACGTGCGAGATCCGCGAACGTAATTTACTGTTTTTATATCTATGGCGCACGGCGCTTGTGTAACACGAGATGGTGCAAAGACGCGTATTCTCGAGAGACTGGAGAACGTGGCTGGCCCGCGCGCGAACAGAGGCGAGATTGTTGTTGCCACGTTCAGGTATGGATGTAGGTATGGTGATTTTAGGTATGTCAGGAAGATGAGGATAGGTACAAAAAGGAAGTATCTGTCATCTGCGCCAACATACCGCCCACCTAATTTGGTCTGCAAATTAAAGTTGACAAAAAAAAGAAAAGCAAACACAATATATCCTATATTTATGTTCACGTAAGTTGTCTGTATACATAATATGAGTATAATTATATACAAGTACACAAAACAAAATTTTATTCAATAATACAAATGACATATGAAGACGCAAGTAGGTCTTAAAAAACAAATAAAGTGAAAACGCAACATGGTCTTAAAAAAAAAAAAATAAAGCGAAGACGCAACATGGTCTTACAAAGAAAAATAAAATTAAATAAAGCGAGGGCGCAACATGATCTTACAAAGAAAAATAAAAATAAAATTAAATAAAGCGAGGGCGCAACATGGTAAACAAAGAAAATAAAGACGCAAACTGGTCGTGTAAAGAACAAAAAAAATAAAAATAAATTATGTTTACCTATTCAATCGGTAATGGACATAATTTTAATGCAGGACGAACAAAAGTAGCGCCAAATGAAAATAAAAAGACCAAGAAAAAGACCAAATGATACCCCGTTCTGAAAGCGTATCATAAATTTTCTCACGCTGTGGTGAGGTTGTGAAAAACTTATATACATCCTTCAAGTGACGATTCGCACCAACGAAATTCGTACCATTGTCACTAATAATTTCCGAACACAAACCACGGCGGTCTGTGAATCTATTGAGTGCCGCTAAAATTGCTTCAGACGATAAGTCAGATACTACTTCTAAATGTAATGCCTTGGTGGATAAACAAACAAATAAACATAAATACGCTTTTGAAGATTTGGCTCCGCATCGCTTATGGTCTTTCAAAAGGAAAGGACCCCCAAAATCGACACCTACTTTTGCAAAAGGACGACTTTGCTGGACACGACTGGGTGGTAGGTCACCCATGAGTGGGGGAAACGCAGTCGCTTTTAATTTATGGCATATAATACATTTAGAAAGTTGAGAACGAATTTTGTTTCGTGCTCCCAATATCCAATATTTTCGCGATATCATGGATTGAAGACTTCGCGGTCCGGCGTGAAGATATATTTTGTGATAGTAATCTATTATGAGATATGCCAAATGACATGTTTTCGGAAGTAAAATAGGAAATTTACTATCATATGGTAATTTTGAATATTGTAATCTTCCGCCCACCCTGAGGATTCCGCATGAATCCAAAAATGGCTTTAAAATTTGAATATGACGTGAGCATGGGATTCCGTTTTTTAATTTATTTATTTCATCTGCTCAATACAGATAATTTTTGTAAGTGCAGCATTTAATTCGAATGTAGTAAGAGATAATTGATTTTGCTTACTAATATTGACTTTTCTACATCGATTAACGAATCGTAATATCCAAGCAATAACGCGTTGTAATTTATTTAAAGACGAATATTTGCATAACATAGAATTCGGTACTAATTGAGATATCAAAGTTTTCGTATTTACTGATTTAATATCAGGTATATTTTCAAGTTCGATATTGACTGAACACGGCCAGTCATTCTTGTGCTTATGAAGCCAAGAAGGTCCTGAAAACCACAAGGGGTGTGAAACAATGTCTTTTGGAAGAAGGCCTCTAGATCCGCAATCGGCGCAATTTTCTTCCGAGATAACATGTTTCCAAATAGCAGTGGGTACATTGTCCAGAATTTGGACAACCCTGTTTGCGACAAATGTTTTTAATGAATATGGCGGAGTTTTAATCCACGCTAGCACAATAGTCGAATCCGTAAAAAGAAAAACGTTTTCTATCTGTTGAGAAAATTTAACGGATGACATAATGTATTTAATAAGTTTGGTTAGAAGTACAGCACCGCACAATTCTAATCGTGGAATAGACAGTGTTTTTAAGGGGGCTACCTTCGATTTTCCCATCATAAGATGAGTAGTATTTGTATTTAAATTTACTAAGTAAGCGACGGCCGCGTAACCTAGTTGTGACGCGTCGCAAAATCCTACGAGGATCAAGCGACTGGTGCTTAATGTATTATAATATCTAGGTATTTTTAAGGTACGAAGAAGTGACAGTTGGCCAACAAATGTATCCCACCTATTCTGAATATCGGATGGAACAGGATCGTCCCAATCGGCCCTCAGTTTCCACAACTCTTGCATCAAGCACTTTGCGAAAAAGAGTACAGGGGTAATCCAGCCCAATGGATCAAACAGTCGAGCCACAATTGACAAAATATTTCTTTTTGTACAGCTCTCAGTAGGTATAATTTTTATATCATAGGTAAAGTTATCAGTTTGGGGGAGCCACTGAATGCCTAATAACTTAACAATTTTGTCGGTTTCAGTATTATCAAACGATCTTGATTCAGAAGTTCCGATAAAATCTTGCTTCAATAGTGAAGGCGAATTTGACTGCCATTTACTTAGCTCTATTTGTCCAAGTTTTAACAGTGCAGTTATATCATTTTTAAGTTGACAGGCTGACTCGAGGGTTTCAGCGCCTGTGGCTAAGTCGTCGACGTAAAAGTCTTCCACAAGTGCCCGTGCAGCCTCCGGATATTTTGAATTTTCATCCATGGCCAGTTGTCGTAAAGTTCGGATTGCTAAGAAAGGGGAACTCGACAATCCATTTGTGATGGTTTGTAACTCGAAATCAATGAGTGGGCTATCAGGAGATTGTCTCCAAAGAATATGTTGAAATTTACGGTCGGATGGTAATATTAATATTTGTCGATACATTTTACAAATATCTGCAGTGAAAACATATTTATGAAATCGAAAATTTAACATCATGCACGGAATTTCTGTTTGCAGTTTTGGACCACTAAGAAGCAAGTCATTCAGACAAATATTATCAGGTTCGGTTTTACTTGATCCATCGAAAACTACCCTGACCTTCGTCGTATCGCTAGAAGGATTAAAAACGCAGTGATGGGGCAAGAAAAAAGATTCAGAATTAAAAGGAACGCGTTTCATGTGTCCTAAACTTTCATATTCCTGTATAAAATTTCCGTAGGTATTTCCTAAATCTTGATTTTTTTGAAAACGAAATTGTAATTTCCTTAATCGTGTGTCTGCGAGTTGAAAGGAATTGTTGATAGGTATATTTTCTGTTTTCAATAACATCGGTACAACATATCGCCCGTCATTCTCGCGATAATGTTTTGACGCAAAAATGTTTTCAGCTAAATTATCATCCGTATTTAAATTCGAATACGAAGGTGTTTCTTCGACTTCCCAAAATTGTTTTATCATGTCACATAAAGAGGTATTTGTTTCAATTAAAAATGAAGAAGAAATTTCATGTTGTTTCATTTCAATTCGTCCCGTTATTATGTAACCAAATATACTATTGATTGCACCAGGGGTGCCACGAATAATTTCGTGATTATTACTATTTATTATATCTAGGTACATATCAGCGCCTAATAACATATCGATTGGACCTGGTTTGTGATAAAACTCATCGGCTAAATATAAATTTTGAAATTGTGATATTATTTTCGAAGAAAGGTTACATGCAGGAAGATGTGACGTAATTTCGTTTATCACAATAGCGGTGCATTTGAGCATTGGTCCTGTTTTATTTTTCGGTTTAATAAAACAGGTTGTTATACCTAAACAATTATTTATTATTGAATTTCCTAAACCGTTTAGAGGTATGTTGCATTTGTTAATTTTTAATTTTAAACGTCGTACACATTCCAATGTAATCACAGAAACTTGGGAACCGCTATCGATAACAACGCGTATACATTCAAAAATATTATTATTATTTTTTATTTGGATCCGCGCCGTCCCTAATAAAACTGAATTGGCTCGAGACGAGTACGTCATATTATAACGGTCGGCGGCTCTAGCGTTCAGGGCCGTAGCCGGCGCACTGACGCCCGCGCCGGTGCCTTGATGCGTCGAATCATTAGAGGGCGTAAATTCAAAATGTAATAAAGTATGATGGCGTTTATTACATGTTCGACATGTATATTTTGAATTGCAGTTTTTATAAGCATGTTGTTTGAAACAATTAGTACAACGATTAAGACTCTGTATTTTTTCTTTGCGTTGATACGGAGACATTTCCATAAATTGAGCACACTTATATAGAAAATGTGCTCCACTACACAAAGGGCATTTTGAAAAATGGGGATTGTTTGATGATAATAATGTTTTAATATGACCTTTTTTCTCTTTACTAACATTTGGCGTTACAATTTCTAGAGTGCGACAATGATTTCTAAGAAAAGAATAGACAGTTTCTGAACTAGGAATTTCTTCAATTTTGAGCTTCGACTCAATAGTGCGACGAGTGGTTACGTCTAAATTCTTTATCACCATGTGCGCGATAAACTTATCAAATAAATTTTCAATTTTCATACTTTCCAGAGCTTGAATATTCTCTTGAAAAGTATTTAAAATTTTAGAAATTCCGGAAGCGGATTCAGATTGCAGAGTGCGAATATTCAGAATCTCGTCGACATAATGAGCAAATAATATTCGCGAATTTTGATACTGATTTACTAATATGTCCCACGCGATGTGATAATTTTCATCTATTAAAGGCAAAGATTTAATAATACCTAGCGCCGGCCCAGATACAACAGACAATAGGTAATGAAATTTTTCGATATTTGAGTATGTAGGTACATCGTGGATAACACTTTTAAACATAGAATAGAAATATGACCAAGACTTAATATCGATACCGTTAAATGTAGGTAGATTAATAATCGGCGGTCTTATATTATTATTATGTATATTTGTAACTTTGGATGTTTCACATATATCTGACTGAAAGGAGTTTTGTTTACATAGGATTTCAAAATATAATTGATCAGTTTGCGTGGATATGGCATTTAACTGACTAATTTCATTATGTTTATTTTCTAAAGATAAAAGTATCTCATGTATATCTTCTTGCAATGATTCGAATTCATTATACCAATCCAACAATTTGGTACAACGCGATAAAAATATATCTTTTTTAGAGTTATCTTTTAATAAATCATATGTTATTTGTAATCGCGATATAATTCGATCGCGTTTAGCTTGTAACGACAATAACTTTTTGTCGGACATTTTATATTTAAATTTACAAAATTAAAATATATTGTAGGTATACAGAAAAATATGTTTAGATATAATCTACGTATAATATATACGTAGAATGTATAAAAGATGATTATTTTTATATAAATAATCTATTTTAAGACAACTATTGTGAACATAAATATAAATGAAAATAATTGTGTGAAATCACGAACTAATTACTTCAATTTATACAGTCAGTAATTGCGAATTACTGATCCGCTCGAAAGGACCAAAATATTTATGTGCGATATCGGCAAAGAACAGATTGGACTAGACGGAAAATGAAAAGGAGTGGACTTACTGTGCCAGCTGGTTTCTTCTTTTCCTCTGTCGCGTTTGTCCTTCCTTCTCGTCACTGATTCAATAAAACTATGTTCACAATTTTGTCTGTAATATACGTGCGAAAGCCGCGAACGTAATTTACTGTTTTTATATCTATGGCGCACGGCGCTTGTGTAACACGAGATGGTGCAAAGACGCGTATTCTCGAGAGACTGGAGAACGTGGCTGGCCCGCGCGCGAACAGAGGCGAGATTGTTGTTGCCACGTTCAGGTATGGATGTAGGTATGGTGATTTTAGGTATGTCAGGAAGATGAGGATAGGTACAAAAAGGAAGTATCTGTCATCTGCGCCAACAATATATATATATATATATATATATATATATATATATATATATATATATATATATATATATATATATATATATATATATATATATATATATATATATATATATATATATATATATATATATATATATATATATATATATATATATATATATATATATATATATATATATATATATATATATATATATATATATATATATATATATATATATATATATATATATATATATATATATATATATATATATATATATATATATATATATATATATATATATATATATATATATATATATATATATATATATATATATATATATATATATATATATATATATATATATGTTAGTAAAGATTTCTTTGGGGATAACCCGCGTCAGATTCTGATCCTCAAGAGGATCAGTCGTCAACCGACGTTTCGCCTGAATCTCATTAGGCATCTTCAGGGCCTTGTTGGTAGATTTCCGTCTCGTGTGATAGTGCGAGCACGTCCGTACGAGCCGGGAACCTAGCACCAAGTGAAGCGTGACGAGCCAAAGTCTAATCGTGTGGCGGTAGGAGATGCGTATTACCGCCGCCCGCGCCGCTAGTGCTGCATGTACCGTTATCGGCCATTGTTTGTCTCGATAATAAAGCTTTGCTACGCGTGACGCGCATCGTGTCTATTATACACGATGCGCGTCACGCGTAGCAAAGCTTTATTATCGAGACAAACAATGGCCGATAACGGTACATGCAGCACTAGCGGCGCGGGCGGCGGTAATACGCATCTCCTACCGCCACACGATTAGACTTTGGCTCGTCACGCTTCACTTGGTGCTAGGTTCCCGGCTCGTACGGACGTGCTCGCACTATCACACGAGACGGAAATCTACCAACAAGGCCCTGAAGATGCCTGATGAGATTCAGGCGAAACGTCGGTTGACGACTGATCCTCTTGAGGATCAGAATCTGACGCGGGTTATCCCCAAAGAAATCTTTACTAACATTTCTAACACCCGTGAAAACCTTTCATATAACAATATATATATATATATATATATATATATATATATATATATATATATATATATATATATATATATATATATATATATATATATATATATATATATATATATATATATATATATATATATATATATATATATATATATATATATATATATATATATATATATATATATATATATATATATATATATATATATATATATATATATATATATATATATATATATATATATATATATATATATATATATATATATATATATATATATATATATATATATATATATATATATATATATATATATATATATATATATATATATATATTTATATATATATATATATATATATATATATATATATATATAAATATGTATATATATATATATATATATATATATATATATATATATATATATATATATATATATATATATATATATATATATATATATATATTTATATATATATATATATATATATATATATATATATATATATATATATATATATATATATATATATATATATATATATATATATATATATATATATATATATATATATATATATATATATATATATATATATATATATATATATATATATATATATATATATATATATATATATATATATATATATATATATATATATATATATATATATATATATATATATATATATATATATATATATATATATATATGTTACTAGAAAGGTTTTCACGGGTATTTGAAAATATGAAATTATTATTATCTTTAGGGTTATCCCGCGTCAAAATCAGATCCTTGGAAGGATCTTTCGTCAACCGACGTTTCGCCTGGATCACACCAGGCATCTTCAGGGCCTTGTTGATAGATTCTCGCTTCGTGTGTCAGTGCAAGCACGTCCGTTCGAGCCGAGAACCTAGCACCAAGTGAAGATTGGAAAGTTAAAGTTTAAACTGTTGGGGTAGATGGGTTTTCCCCGCTTTTGTTCGCCTTAATGGCTTTTGACTGGCTTCTGGTGATTCGCCTCACGCTTAATGATGTATCTATTGTATTAATTTTATTTGTTTGGCGTTTAACATTTAATGGGTTTACTGTAATGGGATTTTTATTGCTGTCAATTTCTGAGGTATTTAATGAATGTTTTATAATGTTATTTTTATTTTTATTGTCGATTCTATTTTTATGTAAGATATTTTTCCAGGCCAGCGGGAGACGCACACCATCGTCTCGATTATTCACGACATTCTTCCTTTTGTAAATTTCGATTGCCTCTCTATAAATTCTTACTGTTTCTGTGTTAATACTTGCAACTACGCGTTTCGAGTAAGCCGACAAGTAAGCAGACATTCGGTGAGTCAAATCCTTAATAATACTAGTTTTGCTTTAATCAGAGATGAAATTAAAAATATTCGTTTTAAACTAGATTATATAGGTAAAGAAATATTTCAAATTCATTTAAAACTCGCTAATACTTTACACCCATTGTTATGGGACATGTTAGATAATGTCATTGAGCTCCGAATTCAAAATAATACGCAAATAAATACCGACCGGCAAATTAATAAATTCAATCGTTTTCAAAATAAAATACAGAAACCCCAACCGACACTAGATTCGAGTAAACTGATTCATA
This sequence comes from Molanna angustata, assembly GCA_963576475.1. NCBI lineage: Eukaryota > Metazoa > Arthropoda > Insecta > Trichoptera > Molannidae > Molanna > Molanna angustata. The sequence goes on from OY754987.1 coordinate 23,921,721, forward strand.
ATTTAACTGATTTTCAACTAGATGACGACATGACTTCGGTTTTGTCTAAAGGATTTAATTTCGGCGTAGTACCACCCAAAATACCTAATGAAGAGATCATTACAGGAATAGAATCCGCGTTACATAAATTAAACGAAAATATGGCTGAAACTATTCGCCAAGAAACATGCCACATTCTTAGAAAGTCACTTCCACCTAAAAGTAATATTACAAGAAACGAAGCCCGAGCTCTCAAAGAATTACGTTCAAATACAGATATAATTATACTTCCAGCGGATAAAGGCAATGCCACAGTGATTATGAAAAGCGAAGAATATCACTCTAAAATGACTAATATATTAAATGATCCGGCATACAAACTTCATAACAAAAATCCAATTACATATCTAGAAAAAACAACAAAATCTAAAATAATAGCATCAAAACTAAACGAAGACTTAAAGAAATCATTGATACCGCGCGAAAAATCATCCCGCTTCCCCAAATTGTATGGTTTACCAAAAATCCATAAAGACAATGTGCCACTTAGGCCCATAGTGAGTTCAGTAGGATCGCCCCTTCAATCGCTTTCAAAATACCTATCGAAATATTTACAACCGGATGTAGAACTAGCAAACTCTTACGTAAAAAACTCGGAACACTTCATTAAAATAATAGAAGACCAAAAGTTAGAAAAAACAGATATTCTTGTTAGTTTTGATATTGTGTCACTTTTTACCAACATACCTACCGATGAGGCACTTTCCGCAGTAAAAGAAATTTGTGAACCATCAAAAGACATAACTGAATTGATAGAACATTGCTTAAATAATACATTTTTCATTTATGACGATAAAATATACAAACAGATTAAAGGAGCACCAATGGGTTCGCCTCTTTCACCACCGGTTGCAAATCTTTTTATGACAAAATTTGAAATAGACGCCTTAGAAAAATCACATTTGAAACCGAAACTCTGGATTAGATAAGTGGATGATACGTTCATAATATGGCCCCACGGATTGGAGGAACTAAACAAATTTCTAATTTATTTAAACGGGCTCCACAGCGATATAAAATTTACAATGGAATTAGAAAATAATAATCAAATACCATTTTTAGACGTCCTAGTTATTAAGAAGGATGACGGTAGCCTTGGTCATACGGTTTACCGGAAAGCCACACATACAGATAGATATCTACATGCATCCTCTAACCATCACCCGGCACAAATTGCATCGGTAGCTAATACATTAGTTTCCAGAGCTATAAAAATAACAGACTCCGACCACCAACAAAATGAATTAAATAACCTCAAAAAAACCCTGCAATGTAATGGCTTCTCCAATTTTGTTATAAATAAAGCAGTCAAACGTCAAACTAATAAAAACGTCATAAAAATTGATAAAACTATTTCTGAAAAACCGTTAGCTACAGCTTTTTTACCATACATAAAAGGAACCACAGATAAAATCAGTCGCCTTCTAAATCAACATAATATTAGAACAGTCTTTAGAACAGAAAATAAAATATCAACCCTTCTGCGAAATGTAAAAGACAAAATCCCTCTAGAGTCTCATGGCATATACGAAATACCATGTAAATCATGCGACAAGACATACGTGGGAAAAAGTAACAGAAAAATATCAGCCAGGGTCGCGGAGCATAGAGTGGATTCAAATAATAGAAAATTAACGTCTTCACTAGTCCAACATACTCTGAACGAAGGACATCAAATCGATTTCGATAATGCACGCGTAGTTGCAAGTATTAACACAGAAACAGTAAGAATTTATAGAGAGGCAATCGAAATTTACAAAAGGAAGAATGTCGTGAATAATCGAGACGATGGTGTGCGTCTCCCGCTGGCCTGGAAAAATATCTTACATAAAAATAGAATCGACAATAAAAATAAAAATAACATTATAAAACATTCATTAAATACCTCAGAAATTGACAGCAATAAAAATCCCATTACAGTAAACCCATTAAATGTTAAACGCCAAACAAATAAAATTAATACAATAGATACATCATTAAGCGTGAGGCGAATCACCAGAAGCCAGTCAAAAGCCATTAAGGCGAACAAAAGCGGGGAAAACCCATCTACCCCAACAGTTTAAACTTTAACTTTCCAATCTTCACTTGGTGCTAGGTTCTCGGCTCGAACGGACGTGCTTGCACTGACACACGAAGCGAGAATCTATCAACAAGGCCCTGAAGATGCCTGGTGTGATCCAGGCGAAACGTCGGTTGACGAAAGATCCTTCCAAGGATCTGATTTTGACGCGGGATAACCCTAAAGATAATAATAATTTCATATTTTCAAATACCCGTGAAAACCTTTCTAGTAACATTATTAACCTCTACGGGGAGGAATTTTTTCGTGATACAAAGAAGTTTGAAAAGTTAAAGTGTAAACATGCAAAGCTTCTGTGTGATCTCGCGTTTCTCAGTCGGTGTCGTGATAAAAAAGTAGTGCCTGTTAGTTTTCGAGTAAGCCGACAAGTAAGCAGACATTCGGTGAGTCAAATCCTTAATAATACTAGTTTTGCTTTAATCAGAGATGAAATTAAAAATATTCGTTTTAAACTAGATTATATAGGTAAAGAAATATTTCAAATTCATTTAAAACTCGCTAATACTTTACACCCATTGTTATGGGACATGTTAGATAATGTCATTGAGCTCCGAATTCAAAATAATACGCAAATAAATACCGACCGGCAAATTAATAAATTCAATCGTTTTCAAAATAAAATACAGAAACCCCAACCGACACTAGATTCGAGTAAACTGATTCATAATTTAACTGATTTTCAACTAGATGACGACATGACTTCGGTTTTGTCTAAAGGATTTAATTTCGGCGTAGTACCACCCAAAATACCTAATGAAGAGATCATTACAGGAATAGAATCCGCGTTACATAAATTAAACGAAAATATGGCTGAAACTATTCGCCAAGAAACATGCCACATTCTTAGAAAGTCACTTCCACCTAAAAGTAATATTACAAGAAACGAAGCCCGAGCTCTCAAAGAATTACGTTCAAATACAGATATAATTATACTTCCAGCGGATAAAGGCAATGCCACAGTGATTATGAAAAGCGAAGAATATCACTCTAAAATGACTAATATATTAAATGATCCGGCATACAAACTTCATAACAAAAATCCAATTACATATCTAGAAAAAACAACAAAATCTAAAATAATAGCATCAAAACTAAACGAAGACTTAAAGAAATCATTGATACCGCGCGAAAAATCATCCCGCTTCCCCAAATTGTATGGTTTACCAAAAATCCATAAAGACAATGTGCCACTTAGGCCCATAGTGAGTTCAGTAGGATCGCCCCTCCAATCGCTTTCAAAATACCTATCGAAATATTTACAACCGGATGTAGAACTAGCAAACTCTTACGTAAAAAACTCGGAACACTTCATTAAAATAATAGAAGACCAAAAGTTAGAAAAAACAGATATTCTTGTTAGTTTTGATATTGTGTCACTTTTTACCAACATACCTACCGATGAGGCACTTTCCGCAGTAAAAGAAATTTGTGAACCATCAAAAGACATAACTGAATTGATAGAACATTGCTTAAATAATACATTTTTCATTTATGACGATAAAATATACAAACAGATTAAAGGAGCACCAATGGGTTCGCCTCTTTCACCACCGGTTGCAAATCTTTTTATGACAAAATTTGAAATAGACGCCTTAGAAAAATCACATTTGAAACCGAAACTCTGGATTAGATACGTGGATGATACGTTCATAATATGGCCCCACGGATTGGAGGAACTAAACAAATTTCTAATTTATTTAAACGGGCTCCACAGCGATATAAAATTTACAATGGAATTAGAAAATAATAATCAAATACCATTTTTAGACGTCCTAGTTATTAAGAAGGATGACGGTAGCCTTGGTCATACGGTTTACCGGAAAGCCACACATACAGATAGATATCTACATGCATCCTCTAACCATCACCCGGCACAAATTGCATCGGTAGCTAATACATTAGTTTCCAGAGCTATAAAAATAACAGACTCCGACCACCAACAAAATGAATTAAATAACCTCAAAAAAACCCTGCAATGTAATGGCTTCTCCAATTTTGTTATAAATAAAGCAGTCAAACGTCAAACTAATAAAAACGTCATAAAAATTGATAAAACTATTTCTGAAAAACCGTTAGCTACAGCTTTTTTACCATACATAAAAGGAACCACAGATAAAATCAGTCGCCTTCTAAATCAACATAATATTAGAACAGTCTTTAGAACAGAAAATAAAATATCAACCCTTCTGCGAAATGTAAAAGACAAAATCCCTCTAGAGTCTCATGGCATATACGAAATACCATGTAAATCATGCGACAAGACATACGTGGGAAAAAGTAACAGAAAAATATCAGCCAGGGTCGCGGAGCATAGAGTGGATTCAAATAATAGAAAATTAACGTCTTCACTAGTCCAACATACTCTGAACGAAGGACATCAAATCGATTTCGATAATGCACGCGTAGTTGCAAGTATTAACACAGAAACAGTAAGAATTTATAGAGAGGCAATCGAAATTTACAAAAGGAAGAATGTCGTGAATAATCGAGACGATGGTGTGCGTCTCCCGCTGGCCTGGAAAAATATCTTACATAAAAATAGAATCGACAATAAAAATAAAAATAACATTATAAAACATTCATTAAATACCTCAGAAATTGACAGCAATAAAAATCCCATTACAGTAAACCCATTAAATGTTAAACGCCAAACAAATAAAATTAATACAATAGATACATCATTAAGCGTGAGGCGAATCACCAGAAGCCAGTCAAAAGCCATTAAGGCGAACAAAAGCGGGGAAAACCCATCTACCCCAACAGTTTAAACTTTAACTTTCCAATCTTCACTTGGTGCTAGGTTCTCGGCTCGAACGGACGTGCTTGCACTGACACACGAAGCGAGAATCTATCAACAAGGCCCTGAAGATGCCTGGTGTGATCCAGGCGAAACGTCGGTTGACGAAAGATCCTTCCAAGGATCTGATTTTGACGCGGGATAACCCTAAAGATAATAATAATTTCATATTTTCAAATACCCGTGAAAACCTTTCTAGTAACATTATTAACCTCTACGGGGAGGAATTTTTTCGTGATACAAAGAAGTTTGAAAAGTTAAAGTGTAAACATGCAAAGCTTCTGTGTGATCTCGCGTTTCTCAGTCGGTGTCGTGATAAAAAAGTAGTGCCTGTTAGTTTTCGAGTAAGCCGACAAGTAAGCAGACATTCGGTGAGTCAAATCCTTAATAATACTAGTTTTGCTTTAATCAGAGATGAAATTAAAAATATTCGTTTTAAACTAGATTATATAGGTAAAGAAATATTTCAAATTCATTTAAAACTCGCTAATACTTTACACCCATTGTTATGGGACATGTTAGATAATGTCATTGAGCTCCGAATTCAAAATAATACGCAAATAAATACCGACCGGCAAATTAATAAATTCAATCGTTTTCAAAATAAAATACAGAAACCCCAACCGACACTAGATTCGAGTAAACTGATTCATAATTTAACTGATTTTCAACTAGATGACGACATGACTTCGGTTTTGTCTAAAGGATTTAATTTCGGCGTAGTACCACCCAAAATACCTAATGAAGAGATCATTACAGGAATAGAATCCGCGTTACATAAATTAAACGAAAATATGGCTGAAACTATTCGCCAAGAAACATGCCACATTCTTAGAAAGTCACTTCCACCTAAAAGTAATATTACAAGAAACGAAGCCCGAGCTCTCAAAGAATTACGTTCAAATACAGATATAATTATACTTCCAGCGGATAAAGGCAATGCCACAGTGATTATGAAAAGCGAAGAATATCACTCTAAAATGACTAATATATTAAATGATCCGGCATACAAACTTCATAACAAAAATCCAATTACATATCTAGAAAAAACAACAAAATCTAAAATAATAGCATCAAAACTAAACGAAGACTTAAAGAAATCATTGATACCGCGCGAAAAATCATCCCGCTTCCCCAAATTGTATGGTTTACCAAAAATCCATAAAGACAATGTGCCACTTAGGCCCATAGTGAGTTCAGTAGGATCGCCCCTCCAATCGCTTTCAAAATACCTATCGAAATATTTACAACCGGATGTAGAACTAGCAAACTCTTACGTAAAAAACTCGGAACACTTCATTAAAATAATAGAAGACCAAAAGTTAGAAAAAACAGATATTCTTGTTAGTTTTGATATTGTGTCACTTTTTACCAACATACCTACCGATGAGGCACTTTCCGCAGTAAAAGAAATTTGTGAACCATCAAAAGACATAACTGAATTGATAGAACATTGCTTAAATAATACATTTTTCATTTATGACGATAAAATATACAAACAGATTAAAGGAGCACCAATGGGTTCGCCTCTTTCACCACCGGTTGCAAATCTTTTTATGACAAAATTTGAAATAGACGCCTTAGAAAAATCACATTTGAAACCGAAACTCTGGATTAGATACGTGGATGATACGTTCATAATATGGCCCCACGGATTGGAGGAACTAAACAAATTTCTAATTTATTTAAACGGGCTCCACAGCGATATAAAATTTACAATGGAATTAGAAAATAATAATCAAATACCATTTTTAGACGTCCTAGTTATTAAGAAGGATGACGGTAGCCTTGGTCATACGGTTTACCGGAAAGCCACACATACAGATAGATATCTACATGCATCCTCTAACCATCACCCGGCACAAATTGCATCGGTAGCTAATACATTAGTTTCCAGAGCTATAAAAATAACAGACTCCGACCACCAACAAAATGAATTAAATAACCTCAAAAAAACCCTGCAATGTAATGGCTTCTCCAATTTTGTTATAAATAAAGCAGTCAAACGTCAAACTAATAAAAACGTCATAAAAATTGATAAAACTATTTCTGAAAAACCGTTAGCTACAGCTTTTTTACCATACATAAAAGGAACCACAGATAAAATCAGTCGCCTTCTAAATCAACATAATATTAGAACAGTCTTTAGAACAGAAAATAAAATATCAACCCTTCTGCGAAATGTAAAAGACAAAATCCCTCTAGAGTCTCATGGCATATACGAAATACCATGTAAATCATGCGACAAGACATACGTGGGAAAAAGTAACAGAAAAATATCAGCCAGGGTCGCGGAGCATAGAGTGGATTCAAATAATAGAAAATTAACGTCTTCACTAGTCCAACATACTCTGAACGAAGGACATCAAATCGATTTCGATAATGCACGCGTAGTTGCAAGTATTAACACAGAAACAGTAAGAATTTATAGAGAGGCAATCGAAATTTACAAAAGGAAGAATGTCGTGAATAATCGAGACGATGGTGTGCGTCTCCCGCTGGCCTGGAAAAATATCTTACATAAAAATAGAATCGACAATAAAAATAAAAATAACATTATAAAACATTCATTAAATACCTCAGAAATTGACAGCAATAAAAATCCCATTACAGTAAACCCATTAAATGTTAAACGCCAAACAAATAAAATTAATACAATAGATACATCATTAAGCGTGAGGCGAATCACCAGAAGCCAGTCAAAAGCCATTAAGGCGAACAAAAGCGGGGAAAACCCATCTACCCCAACAGTTTAAACTTTAACTTTCCAATCTTCACTTGGTGCTAGGTTCTCGGCTCGAACGGACGTGCTTGCACTGACACACGAAGCGAGAATCTATCAACAAGGCCCTGAAGATGCCTGGTGTGATCCAGGCGAAACGTCGGTTGACGAAAGATCCTTCCAAGGATCTGATTTTGACGCGGGATAACCCTAAAGATAATAATAATTTCATATATATATATATATATATATATATATATATATATATATATATATATATATATATATATATATATATATATATTATATATATATATATATATATATACATATATATATACATATATATATATATATATATATATATATATATATATATATATATATATATATATATATATATATATATATATATATATATATATATATATATATATATATATATATATATATATATATATATATATATATATATATATATATATATATATATATATATATATATATATATATATATATATATATATATATATATATATATATATATATATATATATATATATATATATATATATATATATATATATATATATATATATATATATATATATATATATATATATATATATATGTTATATTTGATGTTTTCACGGGTGAAATATGTTATAATATTTTTATCTCGGTTTTCCCGTGTCAGTAGGTCTTGACTAAGACCATTTGTCTTCCGACGTTTCGCCTGAATATCACCAGGCATTTTCAAGGACTTAACGAAAAGCACGCGCGCGACACACGTCTACTCACACTGAAAGCTCACCGTCAAGTGACTCGTAGCGTACAAGATGGCCGCTTATGTCAAATATTGTTAGCGCGACGTGATTGGCTCCTTGTGACACGCCCACCTGCTGTCGTGTTCGTTGGTAATAATATTTTATCATTATTTTTGTGTTGTGATTTATTGTTAATTTTAGTTGTGACATTAATATTATTATTGTTGTGTTTTGGGGTTATTTTCGCTATGGTATTATTAATATTATTATTGTATTGTTTGTCATATAAAATGTTCTTCCAGGTACTAGGCAAACGAACTCCGTCGTCCCGATTGTTCATTATATCCCTTCTCTTATATATTTCTATAGCTTCCCTGTAAATTCTGAGAGGTTCACTGTTTAAACTTGCTATTATTTCAAGTAATAATGCTCATGGAGTATATGAAATACCGTGCGGATCGTGCAATAAGACTTATGTAGGAAGAACCAATCGAAAAGTTGAAGCACGAATAGCGGAGCACAGAGTCGACATGAGAAACAAAAAACTTACATCCTCACTTGTACAACACTCGCTCACAGAAGGACATACAATAGATTTTGACCATTCAAAAATAATAGCAAGTTTAAACAGTGTATATATTAAAAAAAAAAACTATTGGTCACCGAACTACCAATCACAGTCAAATATTTAACGCTAGTGACCGAAAAGTATCTTCATCATCATCATCATCCTCAGCGTTACAACCCTTGATGGGTTCTAACTGCCTCAAAGAAACTTCTCCATACTGCTTTATCGCTGGCTGCCACCTTCCAGTTCTATTGCCCCATAGCCCGACAGTCCGCGACAACGCCGTCCAACCATCGTAGTTTAGGTCTCCCTACGCTTCTTCTACCGGTTGCATGGGTCATTAGGTAACACTCATTTTGGGAGTTCCAGATAATCCATACGGTAGTGACTGAAAAGTATGCGATTTAAAATTATGCGTTTCGGAGCCAGGATAGCTGTTTCGTGACAACCCTCAATCTTCCCTCTATGATCAACTGAAGGATTAAGTATTTCTCTCAACTCATTATGTGACCAAAATACGAAGTCTCACAACCTTGATTGTTCTGAACAACTGTCTGTACCTAAGTATGAGCTCTACGTAAGACTTCTTACAACATCTATCGTCATAGGTGAGTGAATTCAAGACCAGGATTGTCTTGGTCTTGCAACCATAACAATCTTATGTCTTAATTTCCCCAAATTCAGAAGGAATCAATTTGAAGTTGTCCGATGTAGTGGAATGGGTCACTGAAACTGAAAATGAAACTGGGCTTCGCAAAAAATAAAACTAATTTTTATCCAAGTTCCATAAACAATTAAATAATTAAGATGAAAATTAAGTATCTACTCACCACATAATTTAAACTGGTAGTTTTTACTTAGTATCAATTAAAACATTAACGAGTAAAACACAAAAGTAAACAATTCTTTTTTTTGTGTTTTATATAAGTTAACATCGTTGTATTTTGTGCAAGTTTACATAGTTGTGTTTTATATAAGTATGCATACATAGTTGTGTTTTATATAAGTTTGCATACATAGTTGTGTTTTATATTAGTTTGCATACATAGTTGTGTTTTATATAAGTTAACATATTTGTGTTTTGTACAAGTTTACATAGTTGTGTTTTATATAAGTTAACATATTTGTGTTTTGTACAAGTTTACATAGTTGTGTTTTATATAAGTTAACATATTTGTGTTTTGTACAAGTTTACATAGTTGTGTTTTATATAAGTTAACATATTTGTGTTTTGTACAAGTTTACATAGTTGTGTTTTATATAAGTTTACATACATACATACATACATACATAGTTGTGTTTTATAAAGTTAACATAGTTGTGTTTAAGAGGACATATGACGCTAAATCGAGTGACAAAAAAAATGATATATATTAAAACCGCCTAATGCAATATGAAGTTACGTGTTAATAAGGGTAACTATCGCGTGCATTAAAAAAGGTTAATACGTGATTTAAATTATCGGAAACCCAAAATTTGTTGATTTTTTGCATTTTGAGAACAAACTTTACTTGAAATGACAAAAAATTACCGGTCATTTACTTTGATTTTATGCACTCTTTAAGCATATAAAAGATTTAACTTTCTATAACTCACAGTTATGGAGTAATTTAAAAAAAATGCTGAAAAAGGTTATTTTTTAAGGTTATATTTGGAATTTTGAAATAGTGTGACGAACATTCACTAGAGAAATGTTGAAAATACTTATGGTATTTTTTCTAGACACACACTGTTTAACATATTTGAGTAATTTGATTTGGAATTGGGGTGTTTAGGTTTATATGGCCCCTTAATATAAGTTAATGTAGTTGTTTTTTTATTTAATTTAATGAATAATATTATATTTGAAAATAAATTCACCAATTTTTAGTGGGCTTTAACCGACGACGATCGATAAATGTTATTTTATGTAAGTACCTACATACTCTAAAATACATCATTTGCCATATAACAAGTACTAGTTAAATCGTTTCAATACTTGTATTATTATAGATTATTGTTGTTAACTATACTTCTTTATTTATCCTTTCTAGATATATTCTCTTTTAAGTTGACATTCAAAGGTGAGCCGAAATAGGTAGGAAGGTAGGTACTCGCATTTGTCAAATCTCAAATTTAATAAATCAATATTTTTATTTTTAAAGTATGTAGGTACGTGTAGATATATTAAAAAATAAAAAATGTCGGTCCAAACATACTATTTGCGACTTGACTGTATCCAATCCTTAGTCAGATTCGGCTCTATTAATAAATGAATAAATGAATAAATGAATAAATCAATAAATAAATAAATGAATAAATGAATAAATGAATAAATGAATAAATGAATAAATGAATAAATGAATAAATGAATAAATGAATAAATGAATAAATGAATAAATGAATAAATGAATAAATGAATAAATGAATAAATGAATAAATGAATAAATGAATAAATGAATAAATGAATAAATGAATAAATGAATAAATGAATAAATGAATAAATGAATAAATGAATAAATGAATAAATGAATAAATGAATAAATGAATAAATGAATAAATGAATAAATGAATAAATGAATAAATGAATAAATGAATAAATGAATAAATGAATAAATGAATAAATGAATAAATGAATAAATGAATAAATGAATAAATGAATAAATGAATAAATGAATAAATGAATAAATGAATAAATGAATAAATGAATAAATGAATAAATGAATAAATGAATAAATGAATAAATGAATAAATAAATAAATAAATAAATAAATAATTAAATTGCCTAATGGCAATAAGCCCGCCATTGTATAATATATTTGTATATATTATTATGTACAGAATGATGAATAAATAAATAAATAATACCTTCTTTCTTGATCTCACCACGACTGAGGATGACAGCTACACGAATAGTCTGTCTTCGTGTTGGCGAGCGACCTCTCTACACAATATCAGGACTTCGACGACGCAATATCAAAGACTATGGAATAGTGGGCGATGAAAGAGTGCCACAAGGTAAATGAAACGTTGGTAGACCCAAGCTCCGATGGTTGGATGGCGTGGAGCGGGATGTGGAGGCTGTTGGTGTAAGGAACTGGAGGAGTGCATGTCAGGATAGAGGGAGATGGCGAGGAATGCTGGAGGAGGCCAAGGCCCGCAATGGGCTGTGGAGCTATTGACGATTCCATAGTCTTGCTGAATGTTCGTCGAACAACGAGCTGAGAAATTCTGTGTTTTGAATTGGAATTGACAGTGTCGTACGTTCAGCAGATGGGATATATAAATTAAAACAAAAAAGTATAATTTTTTTTTTCAAATATTTATTTATAACACAAACGATTAGATAGATATTATATTAATACACAACAATACTTATAATAAATACATAATATTATGTTTTTTATATAATAAGTGCGCAGTCAATTTATTTATTAGGTATTAAAATTTTATAAACACATAATTTATACATTATACAAATTTTAACAAGTGCCTGTTATAAATTGTATATTTTTCTTTTATAATATCAAACGTGTAGTATTAAATGAAGATGCTATGTGTTTTTCTGAGAGAACGACCATTTTTTGATATCTGCGGCCTCAAATCCGTTCTCAATTTCGATTTTTTTGCTTAGAATCTACCTTTGAAATGGAGCATGAGGTTTTAGGTAGGTATGTCTAAATAATTTGAATAGTTAGATACATAATTTGAAGCGTGATTTCTGAAGAAATTGCCAAATGTTCTGTGCATGTATGGCCATATAAAATATTCAATCCAATGATAACGCTCGACATTTGAATTTTGAGTGTTGTAATTTCTTGTGGTCGTGATAAAAAAAAATATACAAATGATCTTCTGAATCTATAAGAACTGTTATGAGGGTATATTTGGTGTACACGTGCGTAAAATTAATCCGAGTCGCCATCAAATCTATAAGCCCAATTTATGTATGTGTTTTTCTTTGTTTTTTACTACACTGCTTAGTTGTAATAAGGTATTAATATAATTGATGCTAAGCGTGACTATGTTTTATATATTGTATATCACCTGTATAATTGTACAGTCATTATTTGTGTTCTTTAAGTCAATTGAAGTAAAATAAAATGCAATAGTAAATAAATATGTAGTTAATAATTACATATGTAGATATCAATATTTTGTCCTTTATGATAGCTACACACGACCTCCCTCTACACAAGCTTTGTCAGCTCTAAGAGGTAGGCGATGTTGTATAAGATTATCTTTTGTATATATGTATTTTTGTAAACAGAAATAAAAAAAAAACATAACACTAAATCTAGTGACTAAAAACATGATGAAATATTAAAACAGCCTAATACACTATGAAGTTACGTGTAAGAAAGGGTGACATGTTATTCGTGATTTGAATTATATTTAAATTTACATTGTATAATTACGAAAAAAACTAGAAATACCATGAAAATTCACTTTGATTTTATGCACTATTTAAGCACGCAAAGGATCTATTTCTCCACGACACGTAATATTATGTAAGTAGTAATTTTAAAAAATGCTGTAAAAATGTGATATTTTTAATAATTGTTTAAGAAAAAAATATGCTAAATTTTAAAATTATGTGACGAACATTCACTAGAGAAATGTTGTAAATACTTATGGAATTTTTTTTAACACATTATTTTAAATATTCAAATTATTGTTCAAATTTGGGTGTTAGGGTTTATATGCCCCGTTGATGAAATGATAGATACAGAATGACTCTTGTAGAGAGGCGTTCGAAGTAGGCGGACCTATGCGCACGGTCTAATCGTTCTCTCAGGAAAAATATTTAAGTAGGTATTGTTTATGAAAAATATGAAGTCTCCTACATCTATATTGCACTCCTTCTATTGTACCTCTGAGTTGCGTCCCTTTGATGCGTTAAGGTCCCACTCCCAACTAATGGTATGTTGTAATACAAAGGTTCCCTAAAACCAACATCAAAACGATGGGGCTTCTTCTTCGTCGATAGACAAGGTGGTGGCAGGATCTTTTGAATTAAATTCTTTTCATTGGTGACTTTGACTGTTGAGTATAATGCTTAGAATTCTTCAAGCAGTATACACATAAGCAAAATTTGAAAAATTTTTGGAAATCACATAAATTAAAAAAAAATACTTAAAAGTATCGAAAATTTTACTACTACTATAAAGTTACACGTATCGTTCAAACCGATAAAAGTTTGTTAGCATTTTGTGTTTTGTGGAGTTTTTAATCATTATTATTAAGCGAAAATATGAGCAATAATATCGTCCTGAATGGGAACAGAAAAACATTTTATAACAAATTTTCTTTCAGATCCACCATCTACGGGGGTGAATATAAGTTATTTATTTAATATTCTAGTAAAAATTGAGTTTTTTAAGAACGGGTGACTATTAGTATTTTTATTTAATTTTTATGATTCGAAAGTATTTAAGTGACAGTGCTAAGTGTTTCATTTACAGCTTCAGTACGAGAGCAGCTCAGATTGGTACAAATCTTTTCAATTATATATTATTTTTTCCTTTAATATATTTGGCTTTTCAGGGACATGACAGCCTATTATTTTTAATGACATCCTTTTCAGTAGGATTTAATTTGACTTTTCTGGTAAGATGATCATTATCATTATTTTTATAAGTACATAGAACTAGTTACATATTATTCCATTTCTTAATCGCGGCATATTCTTTCTCTCCCATCATATTATTTTGTTTATCCGGTGTTTTACTCGATTTCCACGCTCTTTTTTGCTATGTACGTAGCAATTATACTATAAATATATTAATGTTATCTTAGTATGTTCTCAAATAATATCTTTAAAAAAAGTAAGTAAAAAATTTATGTAGAGAAATCAACTTAAGTAAATAAACGCATATTTGAGAGAGTAATCTCTTACATTATTAATGAATTATCAGTTAATTTAGTTAATAAAAAATAACACGCACCTTCTGATTAACAAAATAATCAATTCAATAATAAAAACCATTTGACACTTGCCCCCAAACTGGTGACCCCGTTAATAAATTAAAAAATATATGGAGAAATAATTTGTAGAACTTCATTTTATGTTTTTTTTAATATCATTTATAATAAATCGGTCTGCTATATGCTGTATAATGCTTAAGACGTAAATATTAACATTTTTTTCGAGATTTTTCAGTGTTTGTGATAAATATTTATTAAAAAAAATGAAATATGAGTTTAAGCACACTTAAAAAATTCATTTCAACCTTCTTCCTTTTGACATTGATTTTAGGAACATCCTGTATTCGTATATGAATCAACACTTATACCACACGTTTATTCGAATACCTTTTTAGGTATGGTATATTAATTTCAAAATAAGTATAGGTATATATTATATATGTACCACGTTTCTAACAAGTATCATTTAATTACATAAATATTTAATTTTCGAAATACAATTTATATAATATATATTTTTTAAATAGTTAGCAGCCAAATATTTAAGTATTTAATTCATAAAAAAATTATCAACATTTATTATAAATATATTTTCAAAATTTCATTAAAAATAATATATTTTTAAGAAATTTTTATATTAGGCAATTTTCATAATATTTAATGGTATGTAAGTTGTACATTTTTACAGAATTTGTACGCCAAAATGTGAAAAAAAAATGATGTACTAGTAGCTTCTCATGGATAGTTTGGCCATATGGAAGGAATTATGATCGTCTGACATAGCGAGTATACAAGATTGATAAGATATATTTGTGGTTTAAGAGCGTCATATACGCTAAATTTATTGAGCCTAAGGGGCGGGGGGGGGGGACGGGCTCAAGTTGTTTTATGATACCTACGCTAAATCAATATCATCCATATGACTGAGGATAAAAAATAAATTAGGAAGAGAACCAGAGTAACGGATGTCATAGATCGCGTAGCAAGATTGGTAATGGGCGGGCCACTATTGTAAGACAAGACCACACAAGATGGACACCTACATAAAATATTATGATGGAGACCTTTCTTGTCGGACCATCTTTGGCTGTACCAGCTTTATGGTGATATAGACGTAAGGGTATTTGTAAGGATTGAGAGACTCAGATGGCTTGGACACGAGGAGAGGATGAGTGCGCAACTGGCCGCCAGAAGAGTTCTTCACCATAGACCAGAGGGTGTGAGGCGTAAACCCAAGTTGAGATGGATGGACTGCGTCCAGGGGGACCTGACCTTTTGGGAGTGGTCAATTGGAGACAAGGAACCGCTGACAGATCAGAATGGCGAAGACTTCTTTTGAAAGCCGGGTGATGAGCTGGAAACAATTGTCATATGGCATCAAACTCCCTTTTTTCACTGGGCGTATGGAAGTATCAAATAAATAGATAAATATTTTGGCGTACAAATGTTTATATTACTTCTCGGACACATAGCAGGTACCCGATAACAAGTTGCCACATTCTGGAAAATATATAAATCATCTCAAAAATCCAGATGGAGGTCACGGTGAAAAATTGTGTCTCCACCGGGAATCGATGTCAGAACCTTTAGCCCAGTAGTCAGATATATAATCAACTGAGCCACGAAGACCGACACTTATTCACAATCGACGTCTCTGCCCGTTTTATTTATTAATTCCTTTTTTATTTTTACATTGGTAAGATTTCTTAAGGCCCTTGTCGACGTCTGCATAAGACCTTGGGCATACGGAATGGACACAAATATGCACACTTTTTATCTTCTGATTTATGAAACACAAACAAATATTGTATATCATCAAATCTGTGACACAAAATATTTTATGTAAAAAAAATAAAATTGGAGGTGTTTTTATAAACAAAAAAAAATTGTCACATCAAAAAAACCAACTCAATAGAAATTCATATTATCTTGCGTTTCAATTAAAAGTCTTTTTTGTATGTAGACCTTATAGTTTTTTAAAGTTATTTACAGTAAAAAAATAAAAAAATCATTTTTGAAAAACCTATTTCGTTATTTAATAGAGTTCTAAAAACAAACTGTTTTTTTTATTATTCCAAACACTTATCTTTTGAGGGTTCTGGGAAAAAGATTTCCAAATTTTACTATGTAGTATTTAGTTTACTATAGCTTCTTAATATTGCCAGATGTAACAGTGTAAGATCTCGCCATTAGACTAGACGACATTATATAGTGGATTTTTTTCTGTAAACGGATACCACAGCAGACAACGATTTGAAGATATGAACTCCGAGGAGTGGTGGCTTTCGGAGATAACAAACTTCAAAGTGTTGAAAATTGCTATTTCAACATATCAGTTATTGTATACCTAAATAATCATTTTTATATTAATACGGAAAACTATTAGAAATCACCTAATCCATCTACAGACACTGGTTGGGGGAATCCCCCCGACAGACACCTCTAACAGAGGTATAACAATTTAATAATTTGAAAGGTGTCTTGCGGAGGATTTTTCACAAACCAAAGTGTCTGTAAATGGAATGCGTGATTTCTAATAGTTTTCCGTAGTAAAATATAAAAATCGTGCATTACACAATAACTGACATGTTGAAATAGAAATTATCAACACTTTGAAGTCTGTTATCTCCGAAAGCCACCACTCCTCAGGGTTCATGTTGTCTGCTGTGGTATCCTTTTACAAAAAAAAACAGTTTTTATACAATGACGTTAATTTGGCTGTAAGAACGGCGTTAGAGTAATAATGTTATTTACATACCCCCGAAGACAACGTCAGTAATGAGTTGTAAAAAAGCAAAGTCTTTTTAAATTCGAAAAGTAGCGAAATATTAAAAATGTTAGCAACTCCGTAGAACTAAATTGACACACTTACCAATATAAAAATACAAAAGGAGACGGACAGTATAATATCAAATTACAGCATACATACCTACCTACAATTTATAATATTTTTTTTCCGGAACGGACGTTGTCATACAACTTATCCGGAAATCTTACATAAATATATGTACCTAAATACATGTTTACAAAATAAAATTTTAGCCATAAGTACGGTTTTACATAATATGCGCGACAGCTGTAAATTTTGACACTTTAAAAATATCTATACCTTAAACGTGGCGTCAATACAACGATAATAATATTGCTTTTTGTTATTACAAATATTCTGCTGGGGAACTCATCAAAGATTCCTTGCGTTTAATAATCACAGCGCTTGTTTCGGACGAACATACGTCGGTTAGTTTTACAAGGACGTCAGACGTCTTAACATCCTTAGAGTCCGCACCTTCCATTGCACTCATTTCCTTCAGGCTGATGGTGTCTTCACTTCTGATGGGAAGACTGAGTCTCGAATTCGACTTGGAGTCGTCGTTCCTAAGTTCCAGTCTGCTGTGTGTGGGCGAGACGTCCTTATGACCTATGTGTTGCGTCTTCTTTTGGAGCTTCCCGTCCGTCGGCGATGGAGCCCTGTCGGAGAACACAAAGGGCTCCCGCTTGCCCTTGAACTCCTCGTAGTGGTCGGAACTCTTGGCGACGCGGCCGTATTGCTGGACAGTCTGGTTGTATCGGTGTTTGCGCTCCTTCAGACTTGTCCCAGGTGTCTCTCGAGCGGATCTCCTGTACCACTTGAAAGAACCGTTGCTGATGTGTCCGTTGGTTTTGTCACACAGATGCGCGTTCTCCGGACGTCACCTCGAGTCTGAGCCTTCGGCCGCCGGGTCGGAGTCGTCCCCTAAAGAATTTCCGGTCGCTTGAGGATTGTAGCTGGGACTCCTGCAAGCTCTCATCTGGGAGCCGTCTGAACCTCGCCTCGATGTCCCTCCGGACGTCTGCCTGTTGCAGAGGCACCTACAGATGATCCTCTTGAACGCGAACCTGAAGTCTTTGGAGAACAGGGCGTAGATCAGAGGGTTGATCGCCGAGTTGCAGTATCCCAACCAGAACAAAATAGAAAACACTAATGGGTGGATGCATTCTTCGCAGAACGCTCTAATGACGTACATGGTGAAGAACGGCAGCCAGCAAAAGATGAAGCCGCCGACAATGATCCCCAAAGTTTTGGCAGCTTTCGTTTCCATTCTGAATCTTTTGACTTGAGCCTTAATGTTACGTTTTCCCATTTTTCTCTGGGTCTTTGGTTTGTGGGAGTCGTCGAACAGAGCCGAGGACGGGGAAGGACTGAGATCTCTCTCAGCTACCACGGAGCTGGAGTCGCAGCTGGACGATCTTCTGGAGTTTCTGGATCCGGAGAGTCTCTGGCCGGTGACTCTGAGATGGTTGTCTCTGTTCCTGTAGAGCGTCGAGGATGTGAGCTCCTGTCCCCCAGGGTTGCAGTAGTGGACGGCGTACAGAGCTGGTGGACTACTGGGACTCCTCGCCGGGCAGATCTGCTCGCTGGATGGGTAGGAAACGGAGATCTTGATTTTCTCGTGGCTTCTGCGTTGACTAGAATATCTGAAACAAAAAAGGCAAATTAATTAGTGAAATTATAAAAAAAAACGGATATAGAAAACTAAACCATTGACCTTAGTGGCTCAGTTGGCTAGGTATCTAACTGAGGGTTCCGGTTTCGATTCCTGATGTTGACACAGTTTTTAATACACATACATAGTTATGTATTTCCTCGGAGACAGTCGGATTTCTTCGGGAAACAAAGGATTAACCGAGGTCATAGAACATCATATTTAAGTATTGTCTTATTATTTACATAGCTATTACATAAACTGTAATGCAATAAGTGTTTATTAACATTTGTATTTTTGATAAATATATCACAGGGACGATTAATATCGTTAGTCTCCAGAATGTGCAACTTGTTATAGGGTGCGTTTTAAATTGATGTTTGACATAGTACCTGTTAGTTGCCCGAGAAGCTAGATATATAAAATAAATAAAATAAATAAAATAAATAAAATAAATAAAATAAATAAAATAAATAAAATAAATAAAATAAATAAAATAAATAAAATAAATAAAATAAATAAAATAAATAAAATAAATAAAATAAATAAAATAAATAAAATAAATAAAATAAATAAAATAATTAAAATAAATAAAATAAATAGAATAAATAAAATAAATAAAATAAATAAAATAAATAAAATAATTAAAAATATTTGCTTGCAAAATACAGTAAGATGTATTTTCTGCTACTCCCACTATCGTTTCTTCCGGATGTGAGACTTATAGATCGCTATCGTTTCTTCCGGATGTGAGACTTATAGATCGCTATCGTTTCTTCCGGATGTGAGACTTATAGATCGCTATCGTTTCTTCCGGATGTGAGACTTATAGATCGCTATCGTTTCTTCCGGATGTGAAACTTATAGATCGCTATCGTTTCTTCCGGATGTGAGACTTATAGATCGCTATCGTTTCTTCCGGATGTGAGACTTATAGATCGCTATCGTTTCTTCCGGATGTGAAACTTATAGATCGCTATCGTTTCTTCCGGATGTGAGACTTATAGATCGCTATGAGAACGAAAAATTCACACCCTCGGATCGTCGAATTTATATGCATTAGAGAAGTGACAATGATCTCTTGAATACCTCTAGAAGTTTGGTAAAAGGCAAGAATCGAATAAATTCTTTTAAATTTTTCTTCGAGATCACGAAATCCGAATGACCAACGTATATGAATGATCTGAATATGCATACTTTTCTGTCACTAGTACGCATGCGCACAAAACACACTGAGTCGTGATTGGTTGAACCATATAATGCAATAGTTGCGTGTTTAATCATCTCCCAAATTATTCACATAATTTTTATACTGAAAGTTTAGTAAGAATAGTTTGGTAAATATTGTTTGTAGTTATTATTGTGATTCGCATAATATATTAAAAAAGAGTTTAAATAAGTTCAACGTAGGTAAATATTCAAAACTGTGGAATGGAAAAAAAAAGCTTTCCTTTCCTATACTTTCCTTTTCTTTTCTTTTCTTTTCTTTTCTTTTATTTCTTTTCTTTTCTTTTCTTTTCTTTTCTTTTCTTTTCTTTTCTTTTCTTTTCTTTTCTTTTCTTTTCTTTTCTTTTCTTTTCTTTTCTTTTCTTTTCTTTTCTTTTCTTTTCTTTTCTTTTCTTTTCTTTTCTTTTCTTTTCTTTTTTTTTCTTTTCTTTTCTTTTCTTTTATTTTCTTTTCTTTTCTTTTATTTTCTTTGATATGAAATTTGTCACGAAATTGTAAAAGAAAGAGAAGATACAGATATGATTAAGTTGACAAATAAGTTTGTGAGAAAATAATAATATGACCTACTGCATACAGGGGCTTGCCATATTATTACACTCACTGAAAAGTAAGTACAGATTTTTGAGAAAAATGTTCCCGGTGCAGTGGTGACAAATGCACCAAAATTAGTACAGATCTTTGCGAAATATATTCGTGACGGTGATAAATGCAGCAAAATTACTACCTACAGACCTTTGAGAAACATGCAATGCATATTATGTTTTAATATCACCACTTATTTTTTTTTAAATGTATCTTCTCGGGCAGCTAACAGGTGCTATGTCAAATAATTATTTAACACGCACCCAATAACAAGTTGCCACATTCTGGAGACTTACGATATTAATCGTCTCACAGATCCAGACTGAAAAGACAATTAAAAACTGTGTCTCCACCGGGAATCGGACCCGGGACCCTTGCACCAGCGGTCAGATACTTAACCAACTGAGCCACGAAGGCCGACTTCTTCAATTGTATTTTGCCTTATTGTATAATATTATTGACTTTTTATTGCATTTAGGAGCAATTTGACACTTTTACGAAAAAAAAAACATATTGAATGTTTTGGAACATCAAACAATAATAAGCATCATCAATTTACACACCAAACTGTTAACACAACGAAACTTACCATCATGGCATGGTAATCAGCGACAGGTGTGAGGGTGTGCATTGCATTTAAAAGATCAGTCCCATCTCATCTAAAAGGCAACGTCTAGTTTGGGTCGTAAACCTCATTCGATATTATTTTCCTGCTCTTACAGGGCACCAGAAAACAATGATTGTAGAAAATTATGGAAGCACTATTCTGACCCGGTACCTCATAGATGAAAGAGTTTAATTAAAAATTAAAAAATAATGTAATAAAATAATGTGACATGGTGGTTGTGAAGCGGAAGTGAAAAGACGCATCGCCATGGCAAAGGGAGCCAGGGCCGGATAAACGTGTTTTTGCGCCCGTAGCAATATATTTGAATCCGCCCCCCCCCCCAATTTTTTTGGAATTTTAAATGTAGAACAATTTAAAATTATGTAAAATTACATCGGGTCTAAAATGACGAATCATAATAAGCGGGATTTTACATACACACCATCAGCACAGCCTCTATCCGGGTACGCAAAGAGAACCGAACCGAGCGCCATACCTGCGGATTTTTGATTTATATGATTAACATTTTAGAATTTTTAGCGCCCTTTTTAAGACAACCGCCCTGACTTCTTGTTCCTGGTTGTTCTATGATTTATCCGGCCCTGAAGGGAGCACTGGGAAAGCTCGCAAGAGTGTGGAAGGACAGGACCATCACGAAAAACACGAAGGCTAGACTAATCAGGGCTCTGATATTGTCGATGTTCCTGTATGGTGTGGAAACATGGACACTTAGGGAGTCAGAGGATCGATGCTTTCGAAATGTGGTGCTGGAGGAATATGTTGCGCATCCCATGTACAGCCAGAAGAACGAATGTGTCAAATCTAGACGAGCTGAAGATCGAGGATAGTCTGTCGACGATATGTTACAGACGTATCCTACAATTCTTTGGACACATTGCCAGAAGGGAACCAGACTGCCTCGAAAAGCTTTTTGTGATGGGCAGCGTGGAAGGACGGAGATCTCGTGGTCGCTCACTGACCAGATGGAGCGATTTGGTTAAGTCCACAATGGGGTCTTCGGTGACTGGTGCTTTGCGTTCAGCCCAAAACAGATTGGCATGGAGGCAGGCCATACGTGTGGCGACAGACTACAGTCGCTGTCCTCAGTCATGAGGAAAAGGACGAATATAATATACTAGGAAACACAGTAAGTACTGTCTGTTCTAATTTATCAGTGTGTCTAATAATATGGTAAGCTACTGTATATTATAATATATAATATGTAGGGGTGTATACATAACTAACGCCACGCCAGTGACAAAGGATAATATTAACATTTTCTTTGGAGGTGAAAATAATACTGCTCTGGCGTAATGCGTTGCCACCAGCTACTAAGTGAGTTTTATGTTAAATCCTTATGATGCATAATATTCCAAACGAAATTATTCTCAGAGCACATCTGGGAGTGGAATAATACCTCTCATGTTTTTAAATAATGCCCCAGAAAAATAATGCCCGTCTCGGGTAAATTCATTAAGGTACCCAACTCTCATCTCATTGTTTTACTCACATCTGCCAAGTTCCTAATTGGTCCAACGGGAGATGCTGGAACTTTTATATCTTTTTTTGCTATTGAAATCATTTAAATTCTTCAAAAGTTATTACAATCAATAATAGGAGTTCCAGCGATTGTCAGACTAAAGTCATACAGTCTTATTCATAATATTTCCTTATACTATGATAAAAACATTATATAACTAAAACACAGTATGTATGTATAAGCACTTATATTCTTGACTATTCATAGTAACATTTATATAACAATATCGTTGCTATGTCACTGTTTGATCTGACAACGTTGCAATTCATTCATGTTTGTCCGGTGATTTGACATTTGTCGATGTCAGTCGATGTTTTAAAAACAAAAATACAACGTTCCTTAATATCATTATTAAGATATTTATATGAAAAACTGTAACGAAAACTGGAGTAATAATGAAACAGTGGGTTACCTTAAATTATTTATTTATTTTAGTCTTATTGTACATATAATTAGTACACTGGCGGGCTTATTGCCTGATGGCAATTTCTTCCAACCAACCAGAGTAAATGTTAAATATACAAAATAATGTGAACTATGGCAATAAGTTAATAACATTACAAAATAAATAAAAAATAGCAGAAGAAAAGTAAAAAATAAAACAATGAAGATAGTAATGATAGGAATAAGACTAATGGATAAGGAAAGGAAGAATAGAGGAAGATGTAATCAGATATTGTCAGATAAATATTTTTGCTTTAGCCTTTTCTTGAAAATGTTTAGTGAGATAGACGACGTATTATCAGGACTTAGGCTATTTCATAGTCTAGCTGAATGTACTTCAAATGAAGAGCTAAAAAAATCAGAACTATGAATAGGTATAGATAGTAAAGCACGTTCAGCAGATCGAAGTGAATTTATCTTTGAGATACTGAGGTAAATTTGTATTAAAAAGGACATTGTATAGTAATGACAAGATATGTATATTACGTCTTTGGCCAATGAAGAAGATTACGGTAATGAGAAATATGATCAAATTTTTAAATTAGTATAGCCTTATCAAATGATCTGTCATTGTTTATGAAAAATATTTTTTTTGTAATTCGTTCACGTCATTTTAAGACGCGAACAATACATTTGATCGTATTTATAATTATCTGTTGTTTTATTAATTTGTGAAATGAAAGAAAACAAATGTTCACGTCGCTTCAAAAATGACAAAAATAATTGACATGTAATGCGACTATCGGTAACATTCGGGATTTATCGGAAATGTTCGGTCCCTATACTCTTCCTATATTGCTGTCAAAACAACCTGGAACCGTGTTTATCTTATATAGGCGTAATGTAGCCGTTATATAGCATATATGCTATAATGAATAGGGATTTCCAGTACTGTTGTTATATACTGTTTTAAACCAAACATATAAGGTTTTATGAATGAGACTCTTAGTATAAAAGCTGTTTTTTTCACTGAAAGGATACTATAACACAAAAAAAACGATTTGATAATATGAACCCTGGACTGCGTTCACGATGAACGCCGAGTGCACATTAGTGACGCTCTAAGCCGTTCGTAATGACCGGAAACAGTCACTCAAAAGACACTCTGTGGCGTTCAGATTCAAAGTCGTCGAGTGTACGCACCAAACGCTCGGTAAAATTGTCGGGCGAAAAACGCTCTGACAGTTAAAGTATCTGTTGATTTCTATTTTATCTGTGGAATGATGACTTCTATTTGTTTCTGTGGTATCTATTATGTCAGTTGAAATTATTTATGATGACAATATGCATTCACAAAGAGGTTAATTTATAAAAATATCATTCAAAAGTTTCAAATAAAAGGTCAGAGTTCATTATTAACTCCACTGCCCAAATGTTGTCTTTCGATGAACATATAACCTAAAAAGAGACATGTATGATAAATGACATTTGACATTTAAAACGCCCGATGCTACGTTCAGATTGAAACGCCGCTCGAAAGCGTTCAGTGAGATTGGTGTGAAAAACGTCATAATCTGCAATTTCTGGTACCTACCTATCTCCGACGCCCGACGTCGAGCGTTGCATCTGAACACAGCCCTGAGTAGGCACTAATGATGAAATTAAAAAAAATGCTTGCGCCCTGCACAAATGGCAAGTTTATTGCCATATAGCAGTTTCTTCCAACTAACCAATGTTTCTAGCCCAGAGAAACAATATAAAAGTGAGAAATGAATTTAAATAAATTTCTCCTCTGCTGGGGATCGAACTCAGACCGCCCACACAGTAACCAAACGGCTTGCCAACTGTGCCATGACGGTCGGCTGGAATGGTGGCTTTCGGAGATAACAGAGTGTTGATAATTGCTATTTTAATGCGTCAGTTATAGTATGAAGCGTGATTTTTTTTTTATATTTACTACGAAAGGCTATGAGAAATCACATCTTCCATTAATAGATACTTGCTGGTGGCTGGTGGCCTTTAAAGTTGAATATTATTAATAATTGTCTTTTTAGTTAGTACCATACCTAAACATTGCCAATTCACAAGTAAACGACAGGCGCTATGAAAAATACTGTCAAGCAAATTCTGTCAGCTTTGAAGGACTGATCTGTGTACTATTTTTGGAGAATAGATTTATTTTTTTCATTCACTTCTTCTTCTTTGATGGCTCTTCAGCCCATATCGAGCCTTGGCCTCCATGAATCTTCTCCTCCAACCTCTCCTGTCTCCCGCCTCAGCCTTCCAATCCGTTGCCTGATGCAGTTCGGTAGCATCCCTCCTAACTTCGTCTTCCAACCGTAGCCTTGTCCTTCCAACCTTCCATTTTCTACCTGGGTGTCCTTTCAGGATTGTTTTTGGTGCCCGTGATTACGGCATTTCTGCACATGTCCGGCTGTCCGGTCTGGCATGTACAGATATTCTGGGTGCCTTGTAGATGTTGTACAGCTCATCGTTGTGGCGCACTCTCCAGGCTTCGCCATCATTCACAGGCCCTAGTATTCTATGCGCACCCTCCTCTCGAAGGCGTCCAGTACCTCTGCGGACTTTTTTGTCACTGTCCACGCCTCACACCCGTATGTCACAACTGTTATAATGATTGTTTTGTAAAGGGTGATTTTGGTTTATCGGTGAACAGTTCTTGACTTCAGCACTGGAAGAAGAGAGAAAAATGCATTGTTTCCTGTTGAAACTCTTCGTTTAATTTCTGCATAGTCTTCGTTTTCTTTTGTTATAGGTATTGAAACTCAGATAGGTGAAGTCATCCTTCTTCTTCTTCTTCAGCCCTCTGTCCTCCACTGCTGGATATAGGCCTCTTCCATATTCTTCCACTTCCTTCTATCAGTTGCTGCTTGCAGCCAGTTTCTACCCCCCACAGCAGCTATGTCGTCAGACCATCTTTTTTGAGGTCTTCCGACGCCTCTCTTACTTTCCCAAGGTCTCCATCTCAATATTTTAGGGGTCCATCTTGCGGGTCCCTGTCTAGCAATATGTCCCGCCCATTGCCATTTCAATGTAGCTACGCGATCCATGATGTCCGCTACTCTGGTTCTTTTCCTAATTTCCTCATTTCTTATTCTGTCTCTTAGGCTTATACCAAGCATGGATCTTTCCATGGATCGCTGTGTGCATTTGAATTTTTCTACATTTCTTTTTGTAAGGGCCATGGTCATCCACCATCTCAAAATTATATTTATCTTTGAATTTTATAGTACGTTGTGGATAGTTGGTCGTGTTTCTAGATTGCTTCATTTCCTTTTCCTTTTTCATTTACAGATACTCTTTATTCTTTTAAAAAGTATCTATCGAAACCATCGTCGTGCAAGATCATTGTGGCCATATTTCTTTTCGAGCCATTGCGCGTGTGGGCATATAAAAACCAATTTCCTAAAGATATTTTAAAGATTAAAGGTGATTCGTAAATGGAAAAAATACTTTATTTTTGAAAAATATAATTTAGGTACTCTTTATTTTGAAAGCAAAAAAATCAACCTTTTTAAGAAATATCAAATGTCACCTCTTTGCGTTGGCAGGAAAAAAATGTTATTTTATTTGATAAAATAATTTCTTTACCACGGCATCGTTTAGAACACAAATGTCAAAGATTTTTTTTCAATTATAAATAGCTGTTGCGTACCTACCTATTTACTTTTAACGTGATATGGAATAAAATGTTTTGAAGTATCAACAATATTAATTTTACAATTTTGACAAAAGTGTTTTTCTATAACTAGTTGCATGTAACACATGAGATCCAACTGTCGATAGCGATAGTACGTATAGCTGAAGAATAAGTACCAAAGTATAAACCCATAAATACAAATTATTTAATATTTAAAGATATTTGGTTTTCTATACAACACATGCACCTAGGTATGTATGTATGTCAAGATAGGATAGTATGGAGGTCAGTCCTTTGATCTTACCCAGAATATGAAAACAGCATGATGGTATGTATGTATGTTTGGAGATTAGTATCAAACTATTTAGATATTGTGTGTAGGCTACTACCATACAAATTGTATGAAGCAATGTCGTCACTAAATTCAATTTTTATAAAAATTGTTAAAAAAAATTTGAGATGTGCTATCACAATTCAAATATTTTTTATAGAAAATTAAATTTTCTAGTTGGGTTGTATCGGCTTTTTTCGATATTTTTAAAAAATTTGGAAATATAGGCAGTTAAACTCTAAAATTTATCATAAAAAAAATATTTTTCTTTATAAAAAATGTTTGAGAAACCCTGGAATTAAAAAAAAAACTTATTTGAGATTTTGTATTTGTCTATGTTTATACCAATTTTCAGCATTCTAGCTTTTATGGTTTCTGAGATATATGGAAAATAAACCAAAATTTCAAAAGTTGGTAACCCCTGACTGAAACAAAAATTTACAATTCTGAGTATAAAAGTTTTGTAGGCCTACTCATATTTGGGCCACATTCTGCGAGGAGAAAAGTATAAATTGTTGCAACTGATAATACAAGGCAAGATTGAGGGTCGTCGTGGAGTAGGGAGAAGGCAGATGTCTTGGCTGCGCAATATCCGACAGTGGACTGGAATAACGCAGGTAGGAGAGCTGGTCCGAATGGCGCAGGACAGAGAGGCATTCTCCAGAGTGATCGCCAACGTCGGGGGGACCTGATACGGCACACAGAGAAGAAGAAGGCCTACAACTTTTTATATACTCTGAAAATTTGAGCTCTGTGAATTGAGCGGATCAAAAGTTATAAGGGGGGGGGGACACACCGACACACACACAAAACTCACATAAAACGTTGTACTCCAAATTCACAAAATTTACAGAAATAAAAAATAAAAATTTAAATGTAGTGGGGAGAAAGGGAGTGGGGAGGAAAAATGCTCACCTGAATAAATAAGAGTATCCTCACATTTATGTTTGAAAAAGTCAAATTTAAAATTAAATATGTATATCTAAATGATTGAAAAAAGTATGATTAAGTAGTTATATCTTTTTGCTGGAATGTATTTAGGAGATCTTCTTTCAGTTGCTCATAGTTGTTGACTTGCTTGATTTTGTAATTTTGAGTTTTTTTTAACCTGAGTATTGTAAAATTTAGTTCTTGTTTAACATGTTTTGTATTTTTAGATCATTATTATTTATTATTAGTAGGTCTGTATATTCTTTAAAAGAATGTCTGTAGTGTGTGTGTATATATTGTTTGAATGAGCGCGTGGCGCGTCATTCTGCGTTCCGCCGTATCATAGTAGTACCTCCGTCTAGTTGTAAATTGTATTGACCTTGAATTGTATATTGTAATATTTTATCGTGTTAAAATAAAGTGTAAAAGAATATACATTTTTTACTACAAAATATAAGAGTTCCACCCCAGCAAATATTAAGTGTACAAGGATACTGTACTGGCACAGTCTGGAGACGAATCTAGATAAGAAGAATTTGGATTTTTTTCGAGAAGAAAAAATTTCGACAACACAGACAATAATTTTTTTATATAAATTTTGGAGGTACGAGATCGTACAAGTGTACATAGACACTGTACGAATAAGAAGATCTTCGAGGAAGAAGTATCGGAGCTGAAGAAAACAGGGTTCTTCAAGATACGACTTCGGGAGACTTCGACTGGACTTCAAGGGGACCAGAGGGGACCAAGGAAGACCAGGAAGGACAACGGGAACGGGAATCAGAGAAGACCAGGGGACCACAAGGTTGGACAAGAGGATTGGCTGCTTGCTGTGAACGAGCTTCAGGCAGAGGCAACGGAAGGGGACCAGAGAGCTGGAAGACCAGGATTCGACAGAGACGACATCTGCAGAGCCAGGGTCGGGCCGTAGTGCAAGGGGTTCAAACGACTGGATATGATCGAGTTAAGATAAGCGTATTTTTCTTTTCTTGTCTGTAGGTATTCTTTTTTCGGTAATATGGAACAAAGGAATCTACCACTTTTCGATCACGAGAGTGATTTGTGGAGTGTGTTCAGGGTACGTTTTGAGCAATTCATCATAGCTGATGATGAAAAAATGTCTGTATCAAGGAAGAGAGCAATATTTTTAACCTCATTGTCTGAGAAAACTTTTATTTTATTGCAAAACTTGTGTGTGCCAAGAAAAGTTACTGAAGAAAAATTGTCGAAATTATTTGATCATATGGATAATTTTTGTAATGAGACAGTTTCTCCGTATATTGAGAGAGAAAAATTTTATTGTATGAAGCAGTCTGAACATGAATCAGTAAAAGCTTGTAAGTTAAAAGAACGTAGTGTTAAATGTCAATTTAATGATCGTCTTGAAGAATCTTTGAAAGATATTTTTATTATCGGTTTGTGTTATAGTCAAATAAAAGAAAAGTGAAAAAGGGTCTCTCTCAAATATTAGAGTATGCAAATGTATTAGAATCGGTATCAAAAAATAAAAATGTTATTAAAAGTTGTAAATCAGAAATTTGTAAAATCGAAAGTAAACAGAAAAGTAGGTATGATGAAAATAGTACACATAAAAGGAATTTCAATGAATTTGATAAAAAAAAGGAATAGATCAGTACCACCGCATGTTAGTAATAGAAATTTAAAATGTTTTGCTTGTTTATCTGATAATCATTTAATTAAAGATTGTAAATATAAAATTTTTAATTCTAATAAGTGTGGAAAAATGGGTCATATTGCGAAGGCATGTAAAAACAATATATACACACACTACAGATATGCTATCTTTCTCTTTCATTCACATACATATCTCACATTTAATTTCTCTCTTTTTTTTGTTGAGTAAGTTTAAGTTCATGTCCTTGTATTTTCCTTTTACTATCCTGTATTTCTTCTTCAAGTAGTTCTATAAATTTTTCTATATCTTTCTTTTTATATTTATTTTATTATTTTGCATAGCTTCTAGGGAAACTAACTACTATGTACGTCAAATAATAATTTGACACGTACCCAATAACAAGTTGCCACATTTTGGAGATTTGTGATGTTTGTCGTCTCACAGATTCAGACTGTAAATTCAATTTAAAAAGTGTGTCTGTTCTCAAGTGATTTCTAACAAACAGCATTTATTTTTTTTATCTTCTTCTTCTTGTGTCAAATTAGGTCTCCCCGACGTTGACGACCACCATAGAGAAAGCCTCCCTGTCCTGTGCAGTGCAAAACAGCTCCTCCACAGTTCTTATACCGGTCCATTCGCGGATGTTTCGCAGCCAGGAAAGCTGCCTTCTTCCGACCCCTCTACGACCCTCAATCTTCCCCATCATGACGAGCTGAAGGATGGTATACTTTTCACCTCTCAGAATATGGCCGAAGTACAACACTTTACGGAGTTTCTTCTTCTTCCTCAATGTTACTGACCATGTCAGTCCACGATATTCTAAGCATTCTGTGGTGGATCCACATTTCAAATGCTTCTAGGCGGTTTATAATATTACACTTTGAGAGTCCACGCCTCCACCCCATAAAGCAGAACTGACCATACATGACACTTGACCATGCTTTGTCTCAGCTTTAAGTTTATACTGTTGTTGAGGAGGAGACTTTTCATTTTGTAAAATGCCGATTGGGCCGCTTCTATTTTACTTTAGTGTCAGGGTCTAGATTCTCAATTTTTTTATACTTTTTTTTAACTTCACCTGTCTGTATGTAGATACTGGAATTTTGCAATCATTTTCAACTAACTAACCGGCTAGTTAAAGTTCTGAAACTTTTAGAATTTGTGTATTCCCGATGACAATTCATGTGTTAACTCGATTCCAGCTTGATTTATTTGATATTTTGATAAAATTGAACAATTTTGTATTTCATACAAACTTAATGTATTTGTTTAAGTACCATTTATATCGTTTTACAATACATAATCAATGTTCTGTTTAAGTACCATTTATATCTATAATGTTTATTCTTTTTATAAAAGAAACAGTTTTTTTCTGCACAATAAATATATTTATAAAACAATCTTTATATTATCAAGGTTAACAGTTTACCATCTTCTATGACAGAAGCTTACATATTTTTTCTTAAAACAAAAGACAATACCCATATTCAAAATCATATTAATCTAAAATTGGAACACACAATATTCATATGTAGATACCACTATAATTAAATTATGTTTTAGGTACCTACCACTAAATTCATACATTACAATATCGTTTCACAATAGATAATAAATGTTCTGTTTAAGTAACATTTATATCGTTCTGTTTAAGTACCATTTATATCGTTTCACAATAGATAATCAATGTTCTGTTTAAGTACCATTTATATCGTTTCACAATAGATAATATATGTTCTGTTTTCGAATTTGTTGGCTGTATAAAACAACTGTGTTTGACATTTTGTGTTTGAAATTGGCAGTATGAATGTTAACAATCTTCGAATTGGCGTGATATATTATTTTATTATATAATTTAACGAATAGAGCTTAAACAAACAAATAAATTAATAACAAAGACTTTTTCCAACCCGTGTAAGTGGCGAGTTTATTGTGATCTGATAATTTATTCGAACTAACCAGTATTCACAATCCAAAGTGGAAATAATTGCGTGAGAAATGATTTTCAATCAATTTCTCCTCTGCTGGGGATAGAACCCAGTACCCTAGCACAGAAGCTAAACGGCATACCAACTGTGCCACGTACTAACTTGTATAAGATGAACCTACTTTTAACTCCTCACTAACCCAAGGGAGGAGTTATGATTTCGCAATTTTTAAGGCTATTTTTGTACTGCAGATTATCAACTAGTATCATGCTGAGATTGAAATCCGAAAGTTTCATCACAATGTATCTGTGTGTGTACTATGTGCTATGTACGGCGTGTTTATTCTACTTTATCGATTATAGACTAAAGTACTCATTCAATTCTTTTAAATTTTGCAATCTGATACTCGCTTAGACCCCATTAGATTAAGAAGAATATCTGAATAGTGCTTCTCATTTTTGTAACTGTCAAGTATTTCAATGTGACCCCAAGCCCAGGAAATATTTTTTTTGTTATTTTCATTTTCAAATTTATAAAAAGGCACATCACTTTAGAAAAATGGCATTGAAGAATTATCAAGATTTAATAATTAAATATTCAAATAAAAATAATTTAAAAAAATCATTTCATAAATATCCTGAATATTTTTAGGAGTGACTTGGTAGTGAGGATTATAGCGTTGGCCGCAACCCATTCGTCTCATTTATGTACCTACTACGATATGATCTTTTTCTGTGTATTTCGTGTGGCATAGGTTGCCGAGCGCTATTTTATATTAGGTTTGCTAAGCGGATGGAGGTGACAGTAGCAAAAGTAAGTAGGTAGGTATTTATAATATATTCTACTTTGTAAAATCGTCTTGTATACTCTCATATAATTTAGTACAAGGTTATTAAGTGCCAAGTATAACCAGGTGGGGTGAGAGCACTTAATTATGTGCTGTTATAGTTCCACTTACATATATTCCACCTTATTTAAGTACTTACTTTAGATTAACACCATGTTCCCTACTAAGCTTTTCATGCGAAACATTTTGCGCCGTGTGCAACGCTTGGAGAGGCGTACCTTCAGCAAAAGTATCCACCTACATAAGTATATAATAATTCAAGCGAGTCAGTAGTTCCTAAACAAAGGACGATGAATCGAATATTTTATTTCTGCATGCCAGAGGAGTTCCTGCCCCTTTCATCAGAATTCTGGAAACCTGGTACAGACAACAAGATAACGTGGTGAAATGGAATGGAGAAAGCTCCGAGCCATTCGCGCTGACTAGCGGCGTGAGACAGGGAGGATCTATGTCTCCAGTTCTTTTTAATGTATATATGGATAAGTTGAGTGAGACCCTGCTTAGTTGTCAAGTTGGCTGTCGGATGGCCGGAATCTGTGTCAACCACGTAAGTTACGCGGACGACATGGTGTTGCTGGCCCCCTCCATCAAAGCTTTGCGTAAATTGCTGAAGATTTGCGATGACTATGCAGGTAAGCATAATCTTTTATACAATGCCAAGAAATCAGCGCTCATGATTTTTCGCGGGGACTCACCTCCTGACAATGTCCTCCCAGTAACATTGAACGGTCAAATTTTAGAGGCCAGTAGTAGCATCAAATATCTTGGGCATGTTATGTGTGACGACTTAAATGATAATAAAGACATTGAAAGGCAGAGGAGGGCCATTAGTGTAAGGTCTAATATGCTTGCCAGGAAGTTCACTAGATGCAGTGACAATGTAAAGAAATATCTATTTATCACATACTGTACTAATCTGTATACAAGTGAGCTGTGGTGTAGACACACATGTCAGTCCTATAATTCTATGAGAGTACAATATAATAATGCCTTTCGGATAATGTTCGGGTTACCCAGATTCAGCAGTGCATCTCAAATGTTTGTAGAGCGCGGGGTCCATGACTTTGCCACTCTCCAAAGACGCAAGATAGCTGCTGCAAGAATGAGGATGTGGAGATCTAGCAATTCTATTGTTCGAGAGGCTAGTATGTGGCTTGATTCTCCAATTCACAGAAGATGGGCATCAATTTTGCAGTGACTGAAGTGATTTCAATGGATGTTTTTTTTTTTTTTTATTTTTTTTTTTTTTATACGGTGATATTGTTTTTGCTTCCGGTTATATTATTTAATGTTTGTGTTAATATATATTGATATGTACTTATACCTTATTATTATTATTATTATTATTATTTTTTTTTTATTATTTTTAAATGTTGTATATATTATATGGTTTGTGTTGCATTGCACCCCCCTGCTCACGAACTGAAATAAAATTAAATTTATTTATTTATTTATTTTATTATTTATTACCCCAAGGTAATATATGTACAGTGGTGAGCTATGAATTTGCAATTTTTATAGTTATTTTTTTATAGCAGATTATATAAGTAAGTATCATGCTGAGATTGTATTCTAAAAGTTTCAAGTTTCATCACAATGTATCTGTGTGTGCTGTGTACTACATATGTGCTATCGGCGTGTACATATATTCTACTTTATCGATCATAGACTAAAGTACTCATTCGACTCTTTTCAATTTTGTATATAATTTAATACTCGCTTAGACCACATGAGATTTTGAAGGATATCTGATCAGTGCTTCTCAATTTTTTTAACTGTCAAATATTTCAAAGTGACCCCAAGCTCTCAGTTATTACATACCTGATGAGAGTCAATTTAACTGTCAAATATTTCAAAGTGACCCCAAGCTCTCAGTTATTACATACCTGATGAGAGTCAATTTAACTGTCAAAT
Organism: Molanna angustata; assembly: GCA_963576475.1. Taxonomy (NCBI): domain Eukaryota; kingdom Metazoa; phylum Arthropoda; class Insecta; order Trichoptera; family Molannidae; genus Molanna; species Molanna angustata. Next base: position 23,956,651 of record OY754987.1, read on the forward strand.
ATTTCAAAGTGACCCCAAGCTCTCAGTTATTACATACCTGATGAGAGTCAATTTAACTGTCAAATATTTCAAAGTGACCCCAAGCTCTCAGTTATTACATACCTGATGAGAGTCAATTTAACTGTCAAATATTTCAAAGTGACCCCAAGCTCTCAGTTATTACATACCTGATGAGAGTCAATTTAACTGTCAAATATTTCAAAGTGACCCCAAGCTCTCAGTTATTACATACCTGATGAGAGTCAATTTAACTGTCAAATATTTCAAAGTGACCCCAAGCTCTCAGTTATTACATACATACATACATACATACATACATACATACATACATACATACATACATACATACATACATACATACATACATACATACATACATACATACATACATACATACATACATACATACATACATACATACATACATACATACATACATACATACATACATACATACATACATACATACATACATACATACATACATACATACATACATACATACATACATACATACATACATACATACATACATACATACATACATACATACCTGATGAGAGTCAATTCTATTTTATGGAAAGAAATATAATATTCTCAGAAGAATATTATATGTATTTCTAGCGTTCACATATTAATGAGAAACATACTTTTTAAAATTAGATTTATAAGGAACTCAATAAATAAAGGTGAACGTTGCACTTGCACTTAAAGTGATTACGTACACCAGGTGATGATTAATTTAATATTAATTATTTAATTTATTTATTTAATTAATTATTTATTTGTTTGTTTGTTTATTTGTTTATTTATTTATATATTTATTTATTTATTTATATATTTACTTTTTTATTTATTTATTTATTTATTTATTTATTTATTTTAAAACTTTCTGAGCACAAGTGCACAATGGCGGGCTTATTGCCAAATGGCAATATCTTCCAACCAACCATATACATTTAGTGAAAAACTATTACAATTATGGTATGTAGCAAAATTTTTATACAATACAAGCAAGAGCTATAAAGAAAATAAAACAAACAAAATGAAAAAAAAACATATAAGCAAAAACAATAAAGAAACGGAGGTGACTGGAAAGGGGGGGGGGACAAGGATAGGATAAGGAGACAAATTTAGGTGTTATGTGAAAGGAAATGATTTCTCAGATTTCTTTTGAAAGTGGGAAGTGTTAATGAAACTCGAAGTTGCGATGGGATGTGATTCCAAAGACGAGCTGCCTGTACTGAGAAAGAGGTGGTGAAAAAAGAAGTATTGTGTACTGGGATACTGAGCGTTCTTTCAGTATTTGATCGAAGAGGCAACCCGTGTTCAGAGAGGAAGTGAAATTGATTTCGTAGATAAACTGGAGCATTGGAGTTGTTTAAGACCTTGTATAGAAGTGTGAGGGTATGTAGGTTCCTACGCTGCCTGATGGGCAACCACCTTAAAAGAGATCGGTATTCCGATATGTGGTCAAATTTTTTCAATTTATTTATTTATTTATTTATTTATTTATTTATTTATTTATTTATTTATTTATTTATTTATTTATTGATTTATTTATTTATTTATTTATTTATTTATTGGTTTTAGAGAGTTATACAGTCTACACAATTTATAAAACAGACAATGTACATTTTTTTACTAGCGGAACAGTGAAAAATCCATTCATTATTCAATTGGATAATTAATATTGATTTCAAAAATTTACAAATAATACATAATTAATTTAATAGTAGGTACATAAAAATGGCGGAATTATTGCCATATGGCAATAGGTATTTCCAAATCTCCATATCCATTTGGTGAGGGTAATTGTGCTTATGACACGTAGGTACCAATTTATGTGAACAACATATATTTATTTATAGAGAGGAGATAAGGAGATAAGGAGATAAATTCAAGTGTTATGTTATGTGTTAGGATATAATTCCTCAGATTTCTCTTGAAAGCGGAAAGTGTTAATGAAACTCGAAGGAATGTGATTCATAGGAATTAAGGGGGTGACCTTCATATAGTATTTTATATGAAGGTCACCCCCACATTATACATACAATATTTAGAACCACTGAATTTTTTCTAACTTAACTAAATCATACTTGGTTGAGCTGTGCTCATTCCAAATCCCTTAAAAGGTATTTAACCATTCAGGGGTAAATACGAATACAAAGTAATATATTATTAGTGAGAATGTTCTGGACCTTGGGTTTTTGGCGAAATAATACGATAATATTAATAAACAATGAAATAGGTACGCAAAAAGGGTGTTTTTACCATGCTTAATTTATTATATTTCGTTAATCTCACCGAAATTCAATTTACCGTTCAAAGAGCGAATATTTATTTCTCTTAGCTTATGTGATATATACCTACCTATTTATTTTTTTCTTTTTACTCCTCGCTAACCCAAGGGATTTAGTGGGGAGTTATGATTTCGCAATTTTTAAGGGTATTTTTTAATTCGGCCAGTATCACACATTCTGATATTATATTCACCGCTAGTAATTTAACGCATACAAAAATTCTCTCTATAAGTGCATAGCATGAACTCATATGTTTAAATTTTTTTTTTGTTCAATATTTGTGTTTTTTTTTTCTAATATTATCTTTTGTATACCTTTATTTACATTTTTTGTTGTTGTTTGTAACAAAAATATAACAATTTAACTGTCACAATCCTTTTCCCATCCTTTTTTCCCTTCCCTTCCTTTCCCGTCACAGGCAATCATAGTACAGTACAGTAAATCTTAGTTATATTTAAATTTATGATGTTTAAAATGTTTCATATTTAATATCTGTGGACTTATGTATGTAATTGGTCTGTTTGTTATTATTTTATAGTGTATTATTCTATTTTAGTATGTTAAGACTGTATTTGTCCCTAAATAAATAAATATATTAAAGTAGGTACACATTCGATTCTATTCAAATTTTGCTAATTTGTATATCTAATACTCACTTATCTAAGACCCCATACGAAACGGTTGTCCTTATAATATGAATATAATTCGTACAACTATTAATATTTTTCTACGAGATCAGGTAATAAGTCATTTTCAATTCTCACTAACTCTAGGTGATATAGTGGGGAGTCGCAATTTTTAAGGTTATTTTTTTACTGCAGATTATCAACTAGTATCATGCTGAGATTGTATTCTGAAAGTTTCATCACAATGCACCTGTGTGTGTGTACTATGTACGGCGTGTTTATTCTACTTTTTCGATTATAGACTAAAGTACCTACTCATTCGATTCTATTCAAATTTTGAAAATTTGTTTATCTAATAGGTACCGACTTAGACCTCATTCAATTATGAAGGATGTCTGAATAGTGCTTCTCAATTTTTTTAATTGTGAAATATTTCAAGTGACCCCAACCTCAGTGAACTTAAAAATTGTGGGTTAAACAAACGAGTGGGTTGTGGCCAACGCTAAACTCCTCAATACCACGTCACTCCACTGAGTTTTCAAATTTTATACGGAATTTTCAACATTACCATGAAATGAGTTTTGATTTAAAAAATATGCCCTTTTAAGGAAGTGATACGCCTGTTTAGCTTGTGGTCATATTGAAATATTTAACAGTTAAAAAAATTGAGAAGCACTGATCAGATATCCTTCATAATCTAACGGAGTCTAAGCGAGTATTAGATATACAAAAATGCAAAATTTAAAAAGAATGTGATGAGTACTTTAGTCTATAATAAATAGAATAAACATGCTGTACAAAGCACATACATAGTATACAGCACACATACACGAATACGTTGTGATGAAACTTTCAGAACACAATCTCAGCATGATACTAGTTGATAATCTGTAATAAAAATAACCTTAAAGAATGCGAGTTCATAACTCTCCAATAAACCCCATGGGTTAGCAAGGAGTAAATCAAATACGCTATTGCTTTACCTGTGAAGTCTTTCCGGCGAAGCACTTCCGAGAGATGTGGTTGTGCTGTGGGCTGATCCAGTGCTGAGTGGAGACCCCTGAGGTCCTCTTCTGCTGGTCGCTGTTCCTCTACCTCTGTGTATCCTGAGGGTCAGCCGGTTGTCGTCGAAGCGGTTCCCCACACCTTTACCTGGAACCACCAAAATAAAAACGTTACTGAGTACAACTTGATGTGATTATAGGCGACGACAGGTCGTACGTCCGGTAGGTGCCTTAACTTGAAAAAAAACTACTGTTTTTACTAATTTACTTGTTTTTTTATATAATTTGTATTTCATATTTATTCATATTTAAACTTATTTTCGAAGATTTTGTTTTTAAGTATATAACTTTTTCATTTTTTAGACGTGTATTTGTTTTATGTAATTGTTTTTAGTTCACATGGTATTTAACTTATTGTTTTTAATTATAACCTAGCTCCAGATTCACTTGTTTGCTATCCATGAAAAAATCTAACTTGTCTTTGTATAAATACTCTGTTAAACTTATGTATAATTACTACTTGAAAATGTGCTTAGCACGAAACCGGTTGTAGGTTGTAGTCCTTAAATAAATAGTGGAATTGATTCTAAACAAGTTTTTTATTTTTATTTATTAAAAATATAAATAAATTTAAATGGAATTCCAACAAGAACTGACGATCAAAAAGTTAAATCTAATAAATAAATAAATAAATAAATAATTCAAAATAATTGAAAAATTATGTCATAGATACAAAACATCTGCACAGTGTCAATTTGGCAAAAATGCTTACGTTATTAATGGACGGAAATATATTTTGTGACATTCTGTATATTTCACAATAACACTCTGTATATTATTTTTCTGATTGTAGAGTTTTCTGGCTTCGTCACCCTGATGAGGTTTTTTGAAAAATGGTTTTCTCGTATAAGACAGTGAAGGTATTATGACACCCCTTGTACTATGTACTCATATATTATTACAGTGACTTGCAATATTATTAGACTCACCGAAATATTAGAACAATTTCTTGAGAAACATTAGTAAAAGTGACAAAAGCAACAAAATTATAACTTATTCTTTTTTATTAAAAAAAACTGGTAATTGACTGGCTGAAAAGAAATGGCAGAATACAATCTGCTCATGTCCTGTTAAATATCCTTACATGCTCTGTGCCTTCATAACCTGAGAAACTGTACCATAGCTTGGAGCCATCCATCATTTTCACTACAATTATATGGGAGAAAATAACTGAGAGACCTTATATAATTCTTATTATTTTTCTTTTCTGTTTATGTTTAATTATTTTGCATTCAAAAACATGTAACCTTAGGTCAAATTGAAAAAGTACTGCCTCAGAACAGACTAGTCTAGTGATGCAGTAAATTTCCAAATAGGTACAATTGTACATAGTATGTTTATAATAAGTCTTTTTAAAATATAGTTATTTTTATGTTATTGTTGTAGACTTCACTGGAACATAATACTTTCAATAAAGTAACTTTTTGAATTAAAATAGGAACGATCTAAAATTTTAGAATGAAGGTCATTTGAAATTAATTCTGTATTTGGTATTTTGTAACTGACGTTGTTCCTAATACTAAAATATACAAAATTAGTGTACCGTAGATAGTAATTTGAACTCAAACTGTCTATGGCGGATACTACGCATGCGTACTGCGCACACTAGTGCTTAGTAAACACTAAACGCACATATCATTTTATCAATGTCGGATGAGCTGTCAATGTTGACATTAAACGCGAAAAATAAGCATATAAAATAATAAATAGTGTTTGAAATCATAAAAGTAGGTAAAAATATGTTGACATACATATATAATTTATTTTTAAAATGTGATCAAAATGGCTTGACAAATACTAATACATAATAATTTAACTTATTCCTAACCTCAAATGGCAAAGGTGTTGATAAAATATTTCCTGCAACCAATTTCTATTCAATTTATAAAGAATAGTCGCTATTATCATTAAAGACTAACTAAACCTAACCGAAAATTATACAGAATGTAATAAAATACGACAGCGAAATAATAGTAGGTATGATGTGTACGTAAATATCCATTCCCGTAATTTTTTTGGTTAGGTTGAGTTAGTATTTATAGTAAGTATAGCGACTCGCGTGAGTGAGTTGTTTTATAAATTGAATGGAAATTGGTTGCAGGAATAATTTTATCAACACCTTTGTCATTTGAGGTTAGGAAAAAGTTTATTATGTATTCGCATTTCATCACATTTTTCAAATAAATTAGATTTCTCGACATATTATTTAAGTATTAAATATATTAAATATTATTTTAGATGGGTGGATGGCAGAGCGGTTAGCGCACTGGGCTAGTAATCCAGTGGTCGCGAGTTCGAATCCTGCCTCGACCGATTTCGTTCACCTATAGCACAAGCATTTATGCTTATTTTAGGGAACGTAGGAAGATGTATATGTACTTGTTTAACAAGGACATATTCATTTTTTTTACAAAATAAATAAAAAAAAAAAAAAAAATAAAAAAAAGTAATTGTATGATACTTACTATTTTTAATATTACTTATTATTGATGTGTTGAAAATTTTTGCTTTTAATGTCAACTTTGACAGCTCATACGATATTTGTAAAGTGACCTGTGCGTTTAACAAGCTCTAGTATGTACTGCGCACTGTTTGGCCATGTTTATTTATGTCATGTCGCCTAACCTAACATTTCAATTAATCTGCACTAATATTCTTCGATTATTATTTTCAACATAACGCAACACGTGTAAATTATCCATTTTATTTTTTTTTCCGAACACATCTGGTGTTTTCAATTTATATATTCCGGACTGTTGCGAAAATAACTAGTACGCTTCCAATTAGATGTGAACTAAAATTAGAACGTTTTGACAGTTGATTAGACTAAAATGTGGTTATATAATAGGGAATTGGACTTATTCGTGACTTACTTAGTGTAAGAACGTTTCTAAACAGGAACGTTCCTATTTCAGCGTTATATAATATCAACTTGGACTAAGTGTAATAGGAACGTACCTATTTTAGCCGGAACGTTTTTAAAAAGTTAAAGAATCGGACGTATTATTGATATATTTAAGTATTTATCACAAAATAGGTACTAAATCCTTTGATATTCGTATGTATCTACATATATTAAGTAATCGAATATTTTTATTATTGCATATGCGCAAACATTGGATTTTTTTCTCTGTCGGGAGTCAAAGATATGTATCTTTGACTCCCGACAGGGAAAAAAATCCAATGTTTGCGCATATGCAATAATAAAAATATTCGATTACTTACACATTGGTACAAGTAGGTAAATAAGACAAAAATGACCTTATAAGTCTGGCGCAATTCAGGGGTGACTTCTATGCGAAAAATGCATTGTCACCTCAGATATAAGAATTGTAGCTTTCATTATTTACAAAAAACCAATTCTCTCAATAGATGGCGTTCCAACAAAATAAATAAAAATAATAAGATTGTTGTTCATAATTTCACCCATAGATGGCTGTAGTAAAAATTCCTTATTTTCAAGCGAAAAGAATTTCAGTATTACAATATATAGAACTTTCAAAATTGAATTGATAGGGATCTCATTAAAAGGCATAATTGGTGAACGTTGCGCAAGCGCATAAAGTGATCACGTAAACCAGCCGATGACAGGTCGTAAGCCCTGTAGGTGCCTTGATTTCCCGGTTCTCCTACAATAAATATTCCAACTTCGTCTCTATTGAGATAATTGAAAATCTGTTAAAAAATATATTAGGTCTTCCTTTTTGGTATGATGCCATTAATTATAACCATATTGACATTTTCGTGTCAAGATGGCGTTATTTTATAATATTTAATTTGACAAATTTGACTTTTATTAGTTTTCAAAAAATGTGAGTTATATTCTGATACGTCATCCAATATAAGTGGATTATATAAATATATAAATACATATATACCATCACATACATATAATTATGTCGTTCTTCGTAGCTCAATTGGTTAGTTATCTGAGACGATAAATATGATAACTCTCCAGAATGTGGCAACTTGTTATTGGGTGCTTGTTTAATTAATATTTAACATGTTGGTTGCCCGAAATAAAAACACAGCTAGTTCTGTAGGTAGGTACATAAGATCGGCCTTCGTGGCTCAGTTGGTTAGATTTCTGATTCCTGAGCGAAAGGTCTGGGTTCGATTTAAGGTGGACACAGTTTTTAATTGTTTTTTTTTCATTCTGGATCTGTGAGATAATACATAAAATACTGTCGTAATTTCATTCTAGTAATGACATCTTTCTTCATCTTACATTGAAGATTAAAGAATGTAAGATGAAGAAAGATGTCATTACTAGAATGAAAGTGAACACATTGAGATGGTTTGGTCACATGGGGAGAATGAATGAGGAGCGCCTGACGAAGAAAATATACAGAGCGGAAAGGAATGGAATGTGAGGTCGGGGACGCCCAAGAAAGGGATGGCACGACCATATGAACGAAATTTTGAAAGACGGAAATGTTAGAAGTGTGAGCAATAGACGAACATGTATGAGACGATGAATGAATGTGGACGAGGCGAGAGATGCATGCCAGGATAGAAAGATGTGGCGTACGGTTCTCTCTGCCTATCCCGCAAGGGACATGGCGTGATGGTATGTATGTATGTATGTACTATCGTAATTTTTCCAGAATGTGGCAACATGTTATTTGGTGCGTGTTATATTATTATTTGATATAGTATCTGATAATTGCCCGAGAAGCAATATAAAATCCCCACCATAAATCACCACATAATTCCACAATGTTAGAAAACCAGCAACAGGTGGAGTATTTCCTTTTCCGTGTTCAATAGGAGGCAAGAACTGCCTCGAATTATTACGCACGAGTTTGTTGCGCTAATTCACTTACAAACTCGTGTTAAATTCATAACGAACGCGCCCTTCAATCGTGCACGGTTTTGCAGTATAAATTGTACTTCCAAACACGGACAATTAAAGTTCCAAATTTACACTGGAGGACGCGTTTGTAACTGAATTAGCGCGACAAATCCGTGCGTAATTCGAGGTACTTGCCTCCTATTGAAAACGATGTACGCCAACAAAGTGTAGATGTACAGTATTGTGCGAATTAATGTGAACACAGGCAGATTTATGAAACGTCGTATATTATTATAAAAATACATAAAGTTTACTTAAAATTTGTTTGGTATTCAATAGTAGATGTGTCCTCCTTTGGCTTGAATTACGGCTTTTACTCGTCTTGGTATAGAGTCAATTAATTTTTTACAATTGTCTTTAATTTGCTTATCTTGGAACTACACCTGAATGACTGCTTCAATTATCTTTAGGTACTTTTGTTGTGCAATCCATTTTAAGCAATCTAGCCTTGCATATCGACCACAAGTTCTCGATAGCTATAATATATTATGTACTTTTTACATGGACATATATTCACTCTTTAAAATGAAATATGTTCTTGTTTCAAGAAAAAAATCATTTGCAAATAACAATGAGAGGCAATTGGGATCAGGTGTTCAAGAGATAGAAAACGATATTATAATTCGCAAAATTCAAATATCAGGAGCGCATAGAATAATGCGGAAAAGAACAACAATGTGAGTACTATATATGAAATAATTTCCATCTACCAAGTAAACATAACGTGCACAAGGCCCCCAAGTCAAATTGAAAACGCTGTTCGTTTTCGCCAAGCGTTAATTTTTTTTGTATGGGATTTGACGTTTGTTGTTTGTTATTGTAGAAAAAATTTCTACAACAAACGTCAAATCACATACAAAAAAAAAATAGCGCTTGGCGATAACGAACAGCGTTTTCAATTTGACTTGGGGGCAAGGTCAAATATAATATTTATAATATATTGCGTTTCCCCTCGTCTCAATTTGCCTCTGCCATAGACATAATATTAGGTATATTTTCTTCGACATGTTTGTTGATTTCGGCAAAACATACATTTCACTGAGCGCCATCTGTTGCCGTTTCTGTGTACTATTACAAAAGTCGTAAAATATGGCGACCATACTGACATCTATTGAGATATATTACAAACATCACCAAGTCGGCTGTTATGAATAGCGGTCGTATTGTTTAAATTTACTGAAATTTGGAAGAAAGTACTAATAAAATAAAAATATATATGGATATAAAAGTAACAACCTTCATTTTAAAGGTAATATAATATATTTTACTTCAAACTGATATTAAAGCGGGAAAATCAAAAACTCGACGGCAGAGGGCGGAAAACGAAATGCGTCTTCTTTTTCTTCGAGATTCCTACAGCATTCATGGAAAACGAGATACGCATCACCAATATTCAAATTTTGAGAAAAAAAATATTTGTGAGGCACCGGCTTAGAATAATACTTCCACTTTTTTCTATGATTATCGTTGTCGGGTGTCACGAACGAGCCGAAATCGAAATATTTTTGAGAGATCCTGAAATAGTGACTGCTTTATTGCTCTGTTCTCTAACTTCTGAATATAGGTCACTATGGCACGAAATTTCCACATCAAGATATCTGAAAGTCATAACTTGCTCCACTGGAATGTCATCTATTACCAGCTTGCATCTTCTTGGTAACTCGGATATCGTTAAACTTTTCGTTTTGTTTACAGATATACTCAGGTTGAATTTTAGGAATGCAAGGTGGAACTTATATAACATTCTTTGTATACAAATAATAGAAATATACAATTGGCCCTAGATGAATAAGAAAATATGAAAACGATTATAGAATTGCTAAATGAAGGAGTAGGACTTACAGTATTGCTGGTTTAATCGATTTTACAAATTTAAGAATACATACAAAAATAATAACAGTTCTAAATATATTTATAAAGCATTTTTTGTAGACAAATAATGGAAATATACAATTGGCCCTAGATGAATAAGAAAACGATTATAGAATTGCTAAATGAAGGAGTAGGACTTACAGTATTGCTGGTTTAATCGATTTTACAAATTTAAGAATACATACAAAAATAATAACAGTTCTAAATATATTTATAAAGCATTTTTTGTAGACAAATAATGGAAATATACAATTGGCCCTAGATGAATAAGAAAACGATTATAGAATTGCTAAATGAAGGAGTAGGACTTACAGTATTGCTGGTTTAATCGATTTTACAAATTTAAGAATACATACAAAAATAATAACAGTTCTAAATATATTTATAAAGCATTCTTTGTAGACAAATAATGGAAATATACAATTGGCCCTAGATGAATAAGTAAATAAGAAAACGATTATAGAATGGCTAAATGAAGGAGTAGGACTTACAGTATTGCTGGTTTACTCGATTTTACAAATTTAAGAATACATACAAAAATAATAACAGTTCTAAATATATTTATATAACATTCTTTGTAGACAAATAATGGAAATATACAATTGGCCCTAGATAAATAAGAAAATAAGAAAACGATTATAGAATTGCTAAATGAAGGAGTAGGACTTACAGTATTGCTGGTTTAATCGATTTTACAAATTTTAGAATACATACAAAAATAATAACAGTTCATACAAAAATTATAACTGTTCAAAATATATTTTATGATATAAGTATCGCGGACGGAGAATTCCTTCTTAACATTGACAGGACGTGAACGCGGGTGGCATGAGAATGCGACCGCGTGCTAGCGCAACCAATCAGCAGCCACGGGAATTGAATTTCTTCTATGTCCAGTCTGGAAAGGTTGGCATGTAGCAGAGCTACACTACTTTGACGGCTCTCGAGTTTTGTCATTCTTGACACGTGTTCGTTCCAGAACCTTCTTCTCTGTCGACCCCGACTAACGATAAGTAGGCTGAACGAAGAAAAAGAAAAAGAAGATTCGGTTAAAGAAGGAAATCATAGGAAGTTCATCACAGTTTCGTTTTGCCAAAGAAAATGATTTCTTTAGAGCCCATATCTGGGTTAATGTGATTAGGGTGTCCAGTCTCGGGTAAGAGCGACATAACCTCTATATATACTCGTAGCCCCTCAATGTCTAATAAGCGTCCCAAATTGCACCATTGTACTATAATGATGTGGAAATATTGTTACCAGATATGGCTTGTAACATTCGTTGCCCGGCGTTTTTGGCCATTTACTAAATTCGTACCAACCACCTTTGTATTAAAAAAAAAAACAAAATATTCATTTTGTAAAAGAAAATATAAAAAAAAATATGGGTAAACTTATCATTCTATGGGTAAAACAATCGAAACATAAATGTACGAGTATTTTCCTTATATTAAGATTTTTTACTCCTCACTAACCCATGGGGATATAGTGGGGAGTTATGATTTCGCAATTTTTAAGGCTATTTTTTTTTGCAGATTATCAACTAGTATCATGCTGAGATTGTATTCTGAAAGTTTCATCACAATGTATCTGTATGTGTGTGCTATGTGCAGTGTGCTATGTGCTATGTGCACATGTGCAGTGTGATTATTACCTACTATTAGTACTAATTCGATTCTTTTGAAATTTTGCAAGTATGTATATCTAATGCTTGCTTAGATCCCATTAGATTTTGAAGGATATCTGAATAGTGCTTCTTAATTTTTTTAACTGTCAAATATTTCAAAGTCACCCCAAGCTTAGGTAATTAAAAATTTGATATTTTTATTTTCAAATTGATAAAAAAACACATCACTTTATAAAATGGCATTGAAGAATTGTATATTTTTCATAATAAAATATTTAAATAAAAAACAATTTATCAAACTCATTTCATGAAAATGCTGAATATTTTCCATACAAAATTTGAATAATTTATAGAATGACTTGTTAGTGAGGAGTTTAGCGTTGGCCACAACCCACTCGTTTTTCATTCATTCATAATTTGGGGGCTGATTAAAATGAATGTTATATATACCTATTTAAATTTAACGACGGATATGTAGTTCCAAAATATAATAATAAAAACGGTAAGAGAACGATAAAGTATAATGTTCTTACTTATAATTCTATGTGTACTTACCTAAATTGCTTAATATGATGCCGACATTTATTAAGGGGGGGGGGGACTGCTGCCAACAACGTACCTATTTTTCAATTTGATATACCTTAGTTATTTCTTATCAAATCGTTTTGAAAAAAATTATTTAGTTAGTTTGGATATTAATAAACAGAAATATACCTTAACTTTTTGATAATGTTCTGTATAAATTCTTGTAGAAAAATAATGGCATACCCCGATTTTCAACGTTTATCATATATTTTTAATAAACTATAAGGCGTAAAGTAATATATTTTTTTTTTAAATTAAAGAAAATAAAAATATCAGAAATTTAAGATAAATGTCTAAAATCGGGGTATGCTTATTATTTTCCTACAAGAATATATACAGAACATAATCAAAAAGTTAAGGTATATTTCTCTTTATTAATATCCAAACTAACTAGGTTATTTTTTTTCAAAATGATTCGTTTAGTTATAATGATGGTATATCAAATTGAAAAAATAGGTACGTTGGCAGCAGTCACCCTCAAGAAATGCAAAAGCAAAAATAGTTTCAAAATATTTGTCAAGGAATGACTATTGAAGTGTGGCTTTAACAGATCTCACAAGTTTTTTTTATTTCATTTATTTTTAATGTAAATATGCTCTTCTTTATATAGAATAATAAATATGTAGATATACTTTTTTTATTTATTTGAAAAAATAGGCAACGTACAATAATATTTTTTTAAACAAATATAATAAATAAGAATAGCAACATATTATAAGTAATTGTAACTTAATCAGCCCACCTTTGATTTCATGTTGCATTGTACTCACTGCTGGTAATAAAACAATTAATTATTCCTGTCCAATGTGGATCCTGAAGAGTCCTGGACATACAGAATATGTACACGGAGCTGATCCTTTCCAAATTATTATATGTGGTAAGGCATCGGTACAATGGCGAATTCTGAGCGGCATTAGTGTATTTTTTGTTGTCTAAAAAGAACGTTGAGGTGTGTTTTGTTCGTCTGTTTGATATGTTGAAGTTAATAATTTTCAGAAGTTCTGTAAAGTCAATATTGAAGTTTATTATGTCATAAAGGTACATTAAGTCTGAACATATGTAGGAAGAAGTTTGGAACATATGTAGGAAGGAGTGTAGGTAGGTATGTTTAAGAGACCATCTTTGTGTTTTTTTACTGTAATGATGTTTGTTATTATTAAAGTAAGTATAGGTACATAGATATTGTCTTCAACACACGCCGACAAATCTAGAAATTAGACTTGGGGTGACTCACAAACATTGTTTTCTTTTTGTAATATATTGTTTTACTATTTTTCAATAACACCTATGTATATTTGCGTCATATAAAAAGTGTATAGACAATTGCCTCCAAAAGTATTTTGAAATGATTTTAACAAATTAATATGGTAACTGACAATTCAATCAATAATTAAAGAAACTTGTTTATTAATATGTGTTTATTTTTCAGATATGTAAATTACAACAATTAATATTTATTTATTTATTTTATTTTTTAACTTCATGTACATTATAATGTGTACAATGGCGAGTTTATTACCAACCAAAGCAAAGTGAGGTCATAAATAGTAAATTGGTATGTACATTAAATTTATATACATACATACATACATACCATCACGCCATATCCCTTACGGGGTAAGCAGAGAGAACCGAGCGCCATACTCCTCTATTTTTACATACATTCCTAGCTTCCTTTACATCCATGCATCGTCTCATACATGCTCGTCGATTATTCAAGCTTCTTATATTTCCTTCTTTCAAAATATCATTCACATGGTCATGCCATCCCTTTCTGGGGCGGCCCCTACTATTCACTCCATCTCTTACACCCATGTATATTTTTTGGTCAGTCGTTCATCATTCATTCTTTCAATATGTCCAAACCACCTCAAGGAATTCAACAAGGAAAGGAAAACAAGGAAAACAGGTAGGTAGGTAACACGCACCCAATAACAAGTTGCCACATTCCGGAGACCTACAATATTTATCGTCTCACAGAACCGGACTGAAAAGACAATTTAAGACTGTGTCTCCACCGGAGATCATTGGCTCGGCAATCAAACGTCTGAGCAACTGAGTCACTAAGGCCGACAACTTATTTTTATTTTATTTATTTATTTAGTACAACAATATTCAATAGATTATATACTAAAGAAAACTGATTCACTAGACAGAGTCTGTTCCGAAGCAACTATCAATAATGTTTGTAAAGTTATTACATTTTAAAATATAAGTCATACATATTAATCAAAAAAATTAACAATAAAATAAATAGGTAGGTATATCAACCTTAACAATAAAAAAATTCACAGTAAAAAGATGACAGCCAAAAATACAATATGCATAAGAAAACTAAAGAAGTTAAGTTATTATTGTTGACACATTCATTTCATTTTGGAGTCTACCTACTAAGAGTAGCCACCTTGTTCCTGACATTTTGAATACAATAGAAGTTTTCTACATAAGTTCTTATTATTCACACTGTGGAATGCCATTGTAAATTATTTATATAAATTATTTATATTTATATATGCCATTGTAAATGTCTTATTGTTAAGTTAATATAAATAATTTACAATAGAAGTGTAATGCGAGTTTTAATACCAAAATATAATTTACAAACGCCCCATTTCAAGGAAATAAATAAAGCTTAAATTATATCGATAAAATTCAATAATCGACTGTGAGATTTCAATTTGAGCCTTTTGAAATTTGTTATTAGGTATTAATTTGATACGAGACTGAAATTAAACAATTTCCGTTCAATTTGAAATTTAGAATTCAATTTGAAAAGTTCCACTTTTTCTTTTGTGTTTTCTGTTTCTACTTCTATTTCAAGGTGTTCAATTGTTATTTCTAAAACAATACGGCAAGGTATAAAGTTGATTGTTTCTAAACAAATTAATAGAGTAATCAATAATACCAACGTTCACTCGTTAGGGCTGGTCCACAAGCAAAATCGGCGTCTTATGGATGGTCCACAAGCGAAATCATCGTATTATGGATGTTCCACTAACGAAGTCATCGTCTTATGGAAGGTCGACAAGCAAAAACATCGTCTTATCGATAGTTCATAAGCAAAATCATCGCTATAGGAATGGTCTACAAGCGAAATCATAGTCTTATTGATGGTCCACAAGCGAAATCATCGTCTTATGGATGGTCCACAAGAGAAATCATCGCTTAATGGTTGGTCCACAAGCGAAATCATTGTCTTGTGGATTGGTCCACAAGCAAAAAAATCGTCTCATCGATAGTTCACAAGCAAAATCATAGTCTTATGTATTTCTCTTGTTAATTTAAGGTATATAAATACTATCTCGAGCGTAATCATCGTCTTTTGTATTAAAAATAATGTATGTATGTTTCTCGTTAGGGCTGAACCACAAGCGAAATCGTCGTATTATAGATGAATATCGTAATGCTGTTCCACAAGCGAAATCATAGTTTAATGGGTGTCTCTCTTTAATTTAAAATATATTAATAATTTCTTGGGCGAAATTATCGTCTTATGTATATCTATATAATGTACGCGTCTCGTTGGGGCTGAATCATAAGCGAAATCATCGTCTTAAAGATGAATCTCGTTAGCTGGTCCACAAGGGAAATTATCGTCCTTTTATTTATTTATTTTATATTGTAAAAATACAGTCTTAATAACAAGTTATACATAAATAATATAACACTCCATTAGAGGACCTATTAAGTTTACAGAAATAATCAATTTTGTGTAAATTGTGATATCTGTTATAATATAGGGGAAGGATTGGAAAGGATATTAGGAATTGTAAGGAAAGAGAAGAGCTTGCAAAAACACTACTCACCAGAAGCCCACAGAGGCATTAAGGAAGTTTATTACTGATGATTTGAATATAATAATAGACATATTACAGAGGTCTATATTCTTAAAGAACACATTGAAATTGGACGTGATGGGCAGTTAAATTATATCAAATTAAGTTAAGTCGATGGTGTCTATTTTATTATTTATCAATTTATGTGAGTATAACATATCAGCTAATGTCCTTCGATTTTCCAGTCTTAAATATGAATCTCGTTAAGGCTGGTGCACAAGCGAAATCATCTTTCTACAGATGAATCTCGTTAGGAATTGTCAAAAAGCGAAATCATCGTCTAATAGATGAATAATAGATGATTAGGACTTGTCCACAAGCGAAATAATCGTTAGAGATAAATCTCATACAGGCAAAATTAAATTGATTGTTTTTCTTAACATTTTACCGAATATTTTGTTAGTAGGTACCTATAATTATTATCTTAGAACATAAATATTATAAAATAAACCATATTATCGAAATTCTGAGAAATAGGTCAAGAAATATATTTGAGGAATCTGATTTCATATTTCAAATTCCAACTTTGCTTGAGAAGCTCTACAAAGGTAAATCATTCATAAAAGTCAAATTACTCTGATCTAGATAAAAAATAATAATAAATAATAAGAACAGATAAAATAGAAAAGCATACCCAAATAAAATGAAAATGGAATTTCTTTGAAAAATGACATAATATGTACATTATACATAGCACTATAATAAGCTAAAAGTATTAATATTTTCTGAATTGTGATAGGGTCTGTTCATATCGACAGACACTTATCGTGTCAGACACGTATAACTTCAAATAAACAAGACGGACAAGAAATAAATACAAGACGGATAAGACACGTTGCGCTGTTTAATGAGGTAGCAGCTTCCACGAACGACTGAATCTGTCAATTGGATGTGTACTCCTCCTAGTGTCCAATCGGCAAGCATCGATTTTTGTGAAATTTGGCGCTAGGGAGTATTTAACTGGGCACGCAAGCGACGCACTTTAGTGCCAATCTCTTCTCTCTCTTGTTATCTTGTTGTTATCTTAGGTTTATTATATAGTGAATTTATATTGTTTGTCTTAAAAGTTGTAACAAAAAATCAGTGTTTAATGTTGCGAGTAATCTTTCATTTCTCTATACTCTATGAAATTACGTATTTTTAATAAATGTCTTTTTAAAAGGTTAACATCTGTGAGTGTCAATATATGTAATATTATGAAGATTCGATTAGGTTCCGACATAATCTGCATATACGGAATTCAAAACCCGAGTGGACCTTATTAGTAAAAGCCCACACCCAACTTATTTATTTATTTAAGGGACATATACAGTCTTATAAAATAAACAGAATAAATACATGAAATGTATTTATTCTTTTTATGACAGACCAATTACTTTTGTCCACAATTGATATACATTAAATAATCATAGAAGTATGTAGTTACAATACAACAAAAAATAAATTTAAATACGTATACTTAAAATTATTACACATTCATATATTTCATACATTTGTGACGGGAAAGGAAGTATGTTAGTCTTTTACACGCATTTCTATTATGCGTATTCCTAACGTCTTCATCTTTCAAAATTCCATTTATGTGATCGTGCCAACTTTTTCTTGGCTGACCTCTTATTTTCGTTCCTATTTATGATGGTTTTATTGGCTTTATGTACTTTTATTGCCAGACGGTCATTACTCTTTCTTTCTGTGTGGTCAAACCACCTAAGGGAATTAATTTTTATCTTACTTATTTAAATCTCCGATATCGAGATTGTATAGGTTTGGAAATGAATTGTGTGCCAATGCAGATATTTTCAGGGAAAGCATGCCGGTTCTCTATGCAGACGATATCGACATTATGGCTAGAACGTCGCCTTGCATGAAGAATAACTTCTTGAGACTTGAGTCTGCAGCCAATAAAATGGGTCTAAAGATCAACGCTTCAAAGACAAAATACATGGCAACAAGAAAAGCATCACTGAACAGTATAACCGTAAGAAATGAGTCAATATTAGTGGGAACCCATCAGCTAGAAGCCATTGAATCATTCACATACCTGGGATCTCTTGTTACAGCGGACAACAACACCAGTGCGGAAATAAGGGCAAGATTTGCCGCGGCAAATAGATGCTATTATGGACTGCTAAAGCACTTAAGGTCACGACTCATCTCTCGTAAAACAAAAACCCTCATTTACAAAACTCTTCTTAGACCGATCATGACACATGCATCAGAATGCTGGACATTGACCAAGAAGGACGAAAATGCATTGTTGGTGTTCCAAAGGAAAATACTTCGCAAAATATTTGGTCCTAGCTGTGAAGGAGGATCTTGGAGTATCCGGTTTAACCACGAGCTAGAAATAATGTATGACGAGCCAAACGTTGTTCAATACATCAAAATACAACGTCTACGTTGGCTCGGACACGTTGGAGGATAGCCGGGTTCCAAAGAAAGTATTGGACACCTGTCCTGAAGGAAGAAGAAGCAGAGAGAGACCTAGGATGAGATGGCTGGACGACATCGAGGGCGATATAAGAGCGATCGGACAGACAAATTGAAGGAGACTTGCTGTCAACAGGGCGGGATGGAGGCAGTTTCTTGAGGAGGCCAAGGCTCGCACGGGCTGTAGCGCCATTGCTGATGATGATGCTGGTTCTCAAAATCATTATTTGTGGCTCTTTGATATGAAAGTTGCAGTTGAAATGAAAATATCTATAAATTTAATTAATGAATGCGAGCAAGTAGGAATTTGCGAACTTCCTTAACAAAACATTCAGTGTTTTTTTTTATTTAAAGAGGAACGAGATTCTACTAATTAGGTATGACAATGTCGTCCGCAGTCATTTTGTTTCTTTTTTCTTGTAATCAGTTTTTTGTTTTGTTTGTTTATTATGTTTTATTGAGTAAATGTCTTTGTTTTTTGTTATAAAATTTTCAATATGTCATATTTGTTTGCTCCCAAATATGTAATATACCTATTTAATATCAAATTTATTTATAAAAATAGTGTATAAAAATATTGTCATAAAAATATCATTGTTTGCGTATATTTAACTTCAAAAATATTCGATTTACATAATAAATGTATGTATGTTTTCTTGGCCTAGTAGTCAGACTCCAATACTTGCAAAACTACAGTACCTAATACATTTTTTTATATACTTACTTTAACATGTATTTATTCTGTTATTATATTTTTCTAAATATATTCTATGGAGAGAATAAAAGTATTTCAGTTTCATTCGAAATCTCCGCACGCTTCTTTGTCAACATTCATAGTTTTGCATATTTATATTATGATGATTATTTTATAAATTAAATCGTGTCTGTCACGTGTCTTATACGATGACCACTTGAAGATGTGAATGAGCCTTAAAATGAAACAACGCCCACGAAGAGTAAATAGATCTTCGAAAATAGATACAAATGCTGACCTAGTAAAAGAGAGATCTCAAAAATAGATAAAAATCAGAATAGACAGAATAATATCGTCGACTGATTCTTAATAATTACACAAGAGACATTTCTATAAATGTTCTATTTTATTACGTGATTTAGGAAAATTACCTAACTGTCGATTTGTTCAAGAGAACTTATTTTTTTGAACAAATCGACACAGCATCAAGCCAGGATACGCGAGATTTGTATGAAGGGTCTATATTTTTCACGGTTTTACGAACTTTGAAGTAAAAAAACACCAACTTAGAGGCTTCGCAGTGTACGTTCTACATCATATTTTTTTTTATTATTGAAACCAAACAAAATATAACATAAAAAAATATAATCCATATATCATATATATGGATTTATTCAGAATTCGGAGTAGAACATTTAATGTGTGTGTGTCCCTTATAACTTTTGATCCGCTCAATTTACAGAGTTCAAAAATATTCTTTCAAAAAAATTACAGAGTTTCTCAAACATTTTTTACTAAGAAAAACATTTTTTATGATAAATTTATGTGTCTAACTACCTATATTTCCAAAGTTTTTAAAAATATCGAAAAAGTCGAAACACCCCAACTACATAGATAATTTAATTTGCTTTGGTAAATTTCAAAACATTGTAGAATTACATCTCAATTTTTTTTAACAATTTTTATAAAAATTGAATTTAGTGACGACATATCTTCATACAATATGTATGGCAGTGGCCTATGCATTATAAATTATAATATGTAAGAGGGCTTAATAGTTTGATACTTAATCTCCAAACATACATACATACCATCATGCTGTTTTCTTATTCTTGGTAGGAAAAACAGACTGACCTCCATACCATCCTATCCTGACATACCTACATACCTACATGTTTTATATAGAAAACAAAATATCTTAAAATATTTATTAATTTGTGTTTATGTGTTAACAGTTTGGTACATACACAATTATACATAGCAACTATCGCCATCGACAGTTAGATCTCATGTGTTACATGCAACTAGTACATTATCAACGCAGTTGGAATATTATAGGAGAATCAGGAACACAAGGTTTCTACAGGGCTTACGACCTGTCATCGGATGGTTTACGTGATCACTTTATGCGCTTGCGCAACGTTCACCAATTATGCCTTCTTATTGAGTTCCCTTATCAATGTAATTTTGAAAGTTCTATATATTTTAATAATGACAAACAGATCGTTTAAAAATAAGAAGTTTTTACTTTCGCCATCTATGAAGTAACAAAGACACTTTTTTGTGACGCCATCTATTGGGTTTTTTTTTGTAAACAATGAAAGCAAAAGTCCTTATACACATTCGATGAATTATTAGTTCATTCATTCATTCAATCATTCAAATAAAAAGTTTAAAAATTACAAAACCAGATTATTGATGAGTTTTTTGATAACGGGTAGCGTATTCACGTGTCCTCCAAATGCACACGGTTTAACAACGCAAACTATACCTGCTAATACGTGTTCAATTCAAGGCAGGTGTCCTCCAAATGCACACGGTTTAGCGACGCAAACTGTTCCTGCTAATACGTGTTGATTTCGAGGCAATTAATTATTGAATATGGAACATATTATAATGAATAAACGTTTACACGATGGCAATGATTATAATTAATTTCTATCAATACATTGTATCCTCGTCTCAAAAATGGTGAATTTTTTGTATCTTTTAAAAAATTTATTACTATCCTTGCTTCACAATTGAAACCATTAAAAAAATAAAAATAGTAAAAGTTCGTCTCTATTGAGATATATGATTTTGTTAATAATTTGTTATTTAGAAAAAGTGTTTTAAAATAATTTCGTCAACGAGTCAATTGAAACATAAAAGTCTCTATGACGGTCTTGATAAAAACGTTCCCTCGAGGAAGATTAATGCAAAAAGAAAAGTTTTGACATTCTATAAACTTTAAAAGCGTTTTAGTTACGACATTTGATTGGTTCATACTAATTAATTTGAACCATAGACATCGGTCTCATTTAAGGATTTTAAGACATTAAAATCAATCTCGTCTTGTAAATGTTTTAATACTATTCTGGGTAATTTTTCAAGGAAAGGGGTAGTTTATTTATTTATTTATTTAATATTGCTTCTCGGGCAACTAACAGGTACTATGTCAAATATTAATTTAACACGCACCCAATAACAAGTTGCCACATTCTGGAGACTTACGATATTAATCGTCTCACAGATCCAGACTGAAAACACAATTAAAAACTGTGTCTCCACCGGGAATCGAACCCGGGACCTTTGGCTCAGCAGTCAGATATCTAACCAACTGAGCCACGAAGGCCGACAAAGTTAAACTCAACGCCAAATTACAGTTAATACTCGTACGTAAATCGATCTTTACCAGCCCTAAAATTATCGTTATTAACTCTAGAGTAGTACATATTATATAGAGCTTGTCATATTTATATAATATATGTTCTTTGGCATTTATCACTTCAATAACTCTTACAACGAGTGGGTTGTGGCCAACGCTAAGCTCCTCGCTACCAAGTCACTCCATAAAGTATTAAAATTTTGGAATATTTAGCATTTTCATGATATGGGTGATAAATTATCTTTGATTTAAATATTTATTTAAATAACTGGATTTTATTCTTCAATGCTTTTTTTATGAAAGTAAATAGTGTGCTTTTTTACTAATTTGAATATAAAAATTGTAAATTTAAATTTCCTGAGCTTGGGGTCACTTTGAAATATTTGACGTTTAAAAAATTGAGAAGCACTATTCAGATATATTTCAATATCTAATGGGGTCTAAGCGAGTATAAGATATACAATATTAATGGGTATTTTAAATCAAACAAATGATTTGGTCTACATATATATTTTTTCCCGAGTCCAGGACGACCGTTTCAGCTTATTAGGCCCTTATCAACTGGTTGATAAGGGCCTAATAAGCTGAAACGGTCGTCCTGGACTCAGAAAAAAATATATATGTAGACCAAATCATTTGTTTGATTTAAAATACCCATTATGGAATTCTACATATTCAACACCGTCAGCATTGACAAAATTAAAAAAAAAAAAAAATATACAATATTGCAAAATTTTAAAAGAATCCAATGAGTACTTTAGTTTATAATCGATAAAGTGGAATAAACCCGACGTACACACACAAACACACACACGCACACAAGCACGCACGCATGCACTTACGCACATACTTATGCACGCACTTACGCACATACTTACGCACGCATTCACGCACACATGTTTGTTGGTATCCATAAGTGTAATCATTTCAGAAGCAATCCAAGTTAAAAAAATAAATAATACATACCGATTTTATATTATTTCATTTCATTTTATTTCATTTAATTTCATTTAATTTCATTTCATTTAATTTAATTTCATTTCATTTCATTTCATTTCATTTCATTTCATTTCATTTCATTTCATTTCTTATTTTTTAATGAATTTTATGTTATTAAAAATTAAGTAAAATGTGAGAGCTAGAATTAAAATTAAAATTTATTATTTAAATTCAATAAAATGTCCTCTAACTGACTATTTACAAGGACTAATTCGTTTGTTACGAGGTTTGTAGGTACAGCCATCACTCAATAGTATAGTGGGACACGTTCTTTTTGTGTTTATATCCCTTTGAACATTTTAGTTAATTTAAGTTTTAATGAAATTAGTTTGAAGAAGCTCGCTACTCTGCTTAGTATGTTATTTCAAGCTATTCAATAAATTACTTTCCGAGGATCATTAATTTAAATCATTATTATTCTTGACTTTATTCCTTCGCATTCTCTGTAGACTTGAGGGGACTCAGAAGAGACTAGAGGGGAAAATAAACTAACTCCTTTGCACAACGTTCAAATTAACGTAGGTATAAGATTTGAGTCAAAAATAAAGTTTATTTATTTATTTATTTAACTTTTTGTACATTATATTCATTCATTCATTCATACCATCACGGCATATCCCACAATGTGGGGTAACCAGCGAAAGGTGTGCGGGTGTGCATTGCCTTATAAAAGGGAGCACAACATATCTGTGTATACCACCAGTCTCGTCTCACCTAAAAAGGCACTATATTCAGAATGGGTGGTGAACCTCATTGCTGAACTATGTCAGATGTTATTGTTGCCTGTTGTATTTTAGATTACCCGGCTCTTACGGGACATTCGAAAACAATAATAGAAAAGAGTGGAAGCACTATTCTAAGTCGGTGCCTCACAGCTAATATAAACAAATATAATGCACACTGGCGGCTTATAACCAGATTACAGATATGGTATCAAGTATGAGTATTGAAATAATCATACTTGCATACCATAACGGCATATCCCACAATATTGAGTAACTAGCGACAGGAGGTGCGGGTGTACATTGATTTATAAAAGGAACCACGACACATGTCTTCCAGAATATAAAATAAAAATATATAAAATACCTTTTTCAATTGATTCTAAATGAGTTTTTTTTCCTATAACAATTTTCCATATTCTGCAATATGTACGACTTTGCAGATATTTTTGTGAATTGATGATTTTCTTGTGGATCCCACCATAAAATCTTGACCAAATTGAAATAGAACCACCCCAGAGGTATTTTTTTATTTTCAAGGCATTGAATCCTATTGGATGGTATGTGCCCGAAAAATCATCAAATAAACGAATTAACACTAATAAACAAATGAACTCAGACATGGAACTCAAATAGAATTATAAAAATTTACAAGTACAATTCTAAAATATTACAAAGTTGGTCTTAAGTGATTTTAAGAGGATCGCTTTAGTAGATTCCGAAGCTGAGCTCAATAACGTCTCCATATTTATTGGTAGAGTATAAAACACTTATCAAGCCAGTCCTCACGTATGCTTCCGAAACCTGGGTGATGACCTAACAAACTGAAGGATCCATAGCGGCTTTTGAGAGGAGGATCCTTCAAACGATCTACGGGCCAATAAAAGAGAATAATGGTTGGCGTCGTCGATACAACAGGGAACTATACAAGACCTATGAAGAGCCCGATGTGATCAGTTCCATCAAGATAGGGCGCTTAAGATGGGCTGGTCACATAATCCGAATGGACGACAACCCCACAAAACGCCTCACACTTTCTGTGCCACAAGGTCGAAGGAGACCAGGAAGACCAAGGACTCGACGGATGGACAGTGTCGATGCCGATGCTTTCACAATAAATATTAGAAACTGGAGAACGAAGGCAAAGGGTAGACGGGAATGGAGGAGACTCCTGGATTCAGCCAAGGCCCACCCAGGGCTGTCGAGCTTATGATGATGATGACTCATTGGTAGTTGAGAAGCAATTTGTTGACATGTGACGTAGGTAAGCGTCCCTTATTGGACATCCCAGGAAGACACGGTTAAGTGTTTCCTCATGCAGACCGCACTCGCTGTATGGCTGTGGATGATTTCAATTTTACAGAGATGCGCATTGAGTCTGCTGTGGTCAAATCGCATCCTGCAGATCATGGATATCTTCGTTCTGTTGAAACAGATTGAGAGAGAGGTACCATTACTACAAAAAACAAGCAATGAAATTGGACAACGTGGTAAAGAATTTTCTCTGGACTGCTAATTGAAGAATTTGATGATTTTCTCATGGATTTCATCGTCTGATTTTGGCCTAATTTATATAGAACCACCCCTGAAATTCCACCTCTCTGTTAAATAAACAATGATTGAAATCATGTCTATGGTACGCCTTTAGTGATGATATTGTGGCGTCACTATCGATTCAACTTTTTAAAAAAAGACTAAAGCTATTATACCTGTCTAATAACTCTTACACTCTTTCCCCATCCTCTCTGACATCTCCCTCCTTTCTTTGTTTTTGTGATTAATTTAACATTTAATAATGTTACACGTTTATCTTTCTGTTTGTTTTTTGTTATAAATTTTATATACATTCCTCCAACTACACTATTTACGTCCTCACGTTGTTTTTGGTCGATTGGAAAAATTACCTTATTGCCATAAAGCGCCATTGTACACATAATTGTAGGTATATGAAGTAAATAAATAAATAAAGTTCTTGTCGAATTGATTTCCTTGTCTTTTTTGAAGTCGGTCAAAAAGTCTGCAAATTCAGCGTTTATTTTATTTCAAATAGATATCCCAAGATGGGTCTCATGAATACTACTACTACTTTCTCAAGTTATGTAAAGTATTTCCTATGTTGGGGTTTGTCCTTTAAATGTGTTACATTTCCAAGTCTTCACGACCCAAGAATAGTGAGTAAATTATATTCGACAATCGACAAAATGCGATGTCCATAGTCTTAATTCAACCCATGTAAATTCGTCGAATATCTGATTCTCAAAATGTTTGAGTTTTTTTATTTATATTTTAATACAAATACCAAAAATTACATTATTATATTTAAGAACTAAATTAGGTTGGTTTGTACCACCTTACTAGGCCAGGCCTGCCCTCCTAGACAACATGCCATTAAAGCTAAGCGTTATATCGCTAAGCGATAGTAAATGTATGGAATTGGTGGCTGTGTATAATATTTATTAATTTTGATTTTAATTTATCTTATATTAAAAGAGTTGATTATTATTCTTAAAAACGCTTAGCTTCAATGGCATGTTGTCTAGGGGGGCTGTTCCGAGGTGGTAGACTAGTTACATAATATTATTTACTAAGTCATTGTAAGCTGTTATATAGAATGATTGTGTTGCCCATGGTACACTTATTGAGTCCTATGTTAGTAGTTTTGTCGTGTATGTTGTTATGAATTGAGAATTTACTGACAATAGTTGATCACTTTGTTATATAACCATGTTTGTATTGTATGTATGTTTAAGTCTTGTATTATCTATTAAATGTATGTTCTTTATATCTGTTGCAACTAAATTTAGGATCTTTGGAGCCAAGTATTGATAATGTCTTTGTCCGTATGTAGTGTTTGTCTTCGGAGTGATTAGTTGATTTCTGTGTCTTGTACCTATCGTAAGAATGTTGAGCAGTGATATGGTTTTTCTTAC
Source organism: Molanna angustata (assembly GCA_963576475.1). Lineage (NCBI taxonomy): Eukaryota > Metazoa > Arthropoda > Insecta > Trichoptera > Molannidae > Molanna > Molanna angustata. The sequence continues at coordinate 23,983,838 of OY754987.1, forward strand.
CATTTTTAAAGTGAATAAGAATTTGTTTTATATAAAGTTGTGGTGTTGTTAGTACGTTAAAGTCTTTAAATAGTTGAATGGTCGGGAAATGGAAAGGTTTTTTTTAATAATCACTTTAATGAGAGCTTTCTGAGCCTTAAATAGAGGATCCATATTTGCCGTTTTGGCATGTGAATTTTGCCCTAAACCACTATATTTTGAGTCACTATGCGACATGTTTCGGCAGTGCTGTCCTGCCATCGACCGGCTAGTTGAACTAGTTGAACTGGCTCAACTAGCCGGTCGATGGCAGGACAGCTCTGCCGAAACATGTCGCATAGTGACTCAAAATATAGTGGTTTAGGGCAAAATTCACATGCCAAAACGGTTAATATGAACAACCACAAAATATCCGCCGAGTATTTAAACTAGATCCATATTTGTTTTAGATTCACCTCCCCACCCGATCATTCCATGAGAGATATATCTTTATTTATTTATTTTGAAAAATGGGTAACGTACATAAATTAATCAATATAATAAATTAATAAGAATAACATTAGTAATTGTAACTCAATCAGCCCACCTTTGATTTTATGTTACATTTACTCACTGCTGTTAACAGAGTTTTTAATAATTCCTGTCTAATGTACATACATACATACATACCATCACGCTATGTCCCTTGCGGGGTAGGCAGAGAGAACCGAACGCCACATCTTTCTATCCTGGCATGCATCTCTCGCCTCGTCCACATTCATGCATCGTCTCATACATGTTCGTCTATTGCTCACACTTCTAACATTTCCGTCTTTCAAAATTTCGTTCACATGGTCGTGCCATCCCTTTCTTGGGCGTCCCCGACCTCTCATTCCATTCCTTTCTGCTCTGTATATTTTCTTCGTTGGCTCCTGTAAAGGGTCCTGAACATTCAGAATATGTCCACGGCAATGACCCGGAACGTACTCATTCAACTACCCTCTGATGGTATAAAAGGTACGACAGTGCACGATATTTTATCGAGCTACAATCATCTACCGTGAAAGCTTACATTTCGAAATTTGCTTGATTTTTAAATTGTTTCTTTAATTAATAAGTTAATATTGTGAATATACATATTTATTTTAATTTTGATTCGTAAATATAGGTACCTACATATTATATGTAAGTAACCGAGCCTTTCCATTTCTCTCTCTCTTTCTGTGATATCCTTCACTGCTTATCTTTGTTTAAGTATAAAGTTAACTGTTTCAAAAGCTTTCAATTGACGGCTTCAATAAATAGCGACAGGCTACATTGATGCCCACACAAGTCTCCACGAAAGAGTTTGATATTGATGAGCGTTGTCAAGAAACGCAAGGCCTCGCATACTTTGGCCACATATACCGTGGTGATAGATAATATGCCCGTCTACGACTTATATTAGTCGGGGGAAAGATAGAGGAAAGACGGTATATATATGGAGCGTAAAAGAATATCGTGGCTTAAAAATCTCAACCAGTGGTTTGGGATTCCAGATGCGGCGTCACAAATTTGACTGGCGCAAGATCTTGATGGAGTTTGATGTGATGGTCGCCAGCCTTCTTATTCCTTTCAATTGAATAGATTTAATCAGTTTAAACAGTTTGAGGAAGAATGAATCTCATGCAAATGTTGTTGGCTAGTATGTACCAACAAGTTCTAACCCTTGTTAAATACATATGCATAAGGAATTTAGTCGGATCCCAAGAACAAGAGATTTAGCTGTAGGAATTATTTGCTACCATCACAAAGACATTATATTGACTTAACAACAGACAGTCCCTACCAAATAACATTTAACAAATTATGCATAAACCAACATAACGGATGATAAATTAAATTAACTAAATAATTCAAATAAAATCCAAAAATAAAATATCATCAGTAAAATGAATCGGTTCTAGTTTTTTATGATCACTTATTTTAATTATTTATTAGCTTATAAAATTTACATTTGGTAATTTTTTTTTTTTACACCAAACTATATTAACAGTTTGTCAGTGCAAACTCCTCTCATACACTGTCAGTCTTACTAATAAAAATCTACTGCACACCCATTGACCGGTGTTTTAGTTACACACCGTGTAAAGCCCGTGCAGCGATTATTTGAAAATATTACCAATAAACGCTGTATAACGAGTGTGTAGTTACAACAAGCGTACAACAAAAAATAATCCGACAACGTTGTAATTTCGCACTCGCGCAAGCGCAGAGCCGCCAGCCCCCATCCGCCATTATAATTTTGACGTTTGTCGTAGTTAATATTTTCATATGTTTTTCACATTTCAAAATAGGAATATGGAAAATATAACGAATAATTTCATCATACGAATATCAAGCAAGCACCATTGTAGATATTATAAAAGAGCTAACTTTTCGCTCCAAAAATGCACAATTATCGAGAATATAATAATTTATAAAGAGGTTTCGTCATATTGTTCCAACATATAACAATATAAACACGCATATCAAAATCAATTTTGATTTGTGATAGATGAAATTTGTCTTAAAACACCGCTAAACTACCTAGAACAGGCGAGCAAGTGATGTGTAAAATTTGTATGAGAGATATACAGTCTTTTTTAACAGATTTTTTTATTATCTCAATAGAGACGAAGTTGGAATATTTACTGTAGGAGAACCGGGAAATCAAGGCACCTACAGGGCTTACGACCTGTCATCGGCTGGTTTACGTGATCACTTTATGCGCTTGCGCAACGTTCACCAATTATGCCTTTTTAATGAGATCCCTATCAATTCAATTTTGAAAGTTCTATATATTGTAATACTGAAATTCTTTTCGCTTGAAAATAAGGAATTTTTACTACAGCCATCTATGTGTGAAATTATGAACAACATTCAATGTTTGCGCATATGCATTAAAAATATTCGATTACTTACACATTGGTACAAGTAGGTAAATAAGACAAAAATGACCCTATAAGTCTGGCGCAATTCAGGGGTGACTTCTATTCGAAAAATGCATTTGTCACCTCAGGTATAAGAATTGTTGCTCTCATTATTTACAAAAAACCAATTCTCTCAATAGATGGCGTTACAACAAAAATAAATAAAAAATAATAAGAATATTGTTCATAATTTCACACATAGATGGCTGCAGTAAAAATTCCTTATTTTCAAGCGAAAAGAATTTCAATATTACAATATATAGAACTTTCAAAATTGAATTGATAGGGATCTCATTAAAAAGGCATAATTGGTGAACGTTGCGCAAGCGCATAAAGTGATCACGTAAACCAGCCGATGACAGGTCGTAAGCCCTATAGGTGCCTTGATTTCCCGGTTCTCCTATATTAAATATTCCAACTTCGTCTCTATTGAGATAATTAAAAAACCTGTTAAAAAATACCTTTGACTCCCGACAGGGAAAAAAATCCAATGTTTGCGCATATGCAATAATAAAAATATTCGAGATACACAGTCATTAACCAACTGATCTGCCACACAGCATTTATTTATTGGTAACGTTTTTGTGTACACTGGTGTTAAACGATCGTATAAATTATACAACACGTTTATTAGTAAGACTGTGTAATTAAATAGTTATTCAACCATCATTATAAATCTACACATACCTATACAAAACATCAAAATTAAACCATTTTACAGTGAAAATAAAGCACAAACAGAACAACTAAAATTAAGTACCTAAGTCGAAAAGAAAAAAATATATATGTATCAAATGAATTTAAACAATTCAAAATAGAGTGAATCAAAATCCGGCGGTGTGACATTACTGGACAAGGTCAAGAACGAATACGTCCGAGGCAGCTTCAAGGTAGCTCCCATAGCCAAAAATATGAGGGAGGGTAGATTGCGGTGGTATGGGCATATATGCAGGAGAGGTGACTCCCACATTGTAAATAAGGCTCTGCATATAGAGACCGAAAAGCGACGCCCGGGACGACCGCTTGCAACATGGATGTCCACGGTTAACAGCGACATGAAGACGCGGAATGTGACACATGAAGAAACACAGGAGAGAGCAACCTGGCGCATGCGGACTAGGAGAGCCGACCCCAAATAATGGGAATAAGGCGAGGGAAAAGAAGAAGAAGAAAATAAAGTGAATCAAAAACAAAGTAAATCAGAACAAAAATGAAAATATCGGAAGCAATGAAAATTAGGTATGCTAAGCGTAAAATTGTTTTAAAGAAATTTTTATCTTTATCTTGTCTTTCATCATAGTACCAAGTATATGTTTAGGTAGTTTATTGTATAGTTTCGGAATTTTTTTATATGTTATATACGTAAATTATTATTTTTCCCTACAGCGAGTCAAGGATATTTTTTTGAAAAATTTAATACCTCCATAAAAACCGACTTCAAAATTAATGTGTGTCAAGGTAGATAAAATGTGCCTTTCAGTCTCTCTGCTTACCTCCACGAGGGACATTCCGCAACGGTATTGCGTGATGACTTCAAAGTCGAAAAAAATATAGATCTGGCCATACAATTTTATGTGAGCCCATATGTTTGTTGAGGTAATGATTGTGAGTGCAGAATGTTACGATTGTGTACCTATTTAGTGTGGGACGGGAAAGATCACCTGGTTCATATTTGCATATAATTGTCACTAAAAATGTAAACTGTTAGCCCTAGAACAGGATTTCCTAGTTGGGCAGCAGTAATCTACTTAATTGTTTTCATTATAAATATGGTGTGATAAAAAGTAAAAGTGAGAGATCACACGGGGCTAAAATTAATACTGTCAATTCATTAAGAGAAATAAATTCTCTTGAACGAATTGACAGTTGGATAATGAATCCATTTTGTTTTGAAATTTCTAAACAAACTATTATGAAATAACGATTCCAGATTTCTGACATTAAAAAGGGCATGGGGCATGATGAAAAAGAGCCATTAGTAATGTTAATAAACCAGACAAATCTCTGAGTCCAAAATCCGAATGTCTGTCAGTAATAAACGAAATAAGAGAGTTAAAACAATTAAATAATAATATTATGATGTTGCTCTAAATGAGATTTGAAAGTGGTCCATTGTTTGTATTGAGCAAACACGGGCGAGAGACAAAGGTTCATAACAATACATAGTTTGTTTGTAAATAACAGAGGAGGATGGTTACTTCAGCGGAAGCCGTAAAACTGTGCCTTAGGCCGCGTTGTATGTGAACAAGTCCAGGAGGATTAGACCCAGTTGAATTCACCACCACCTCTGTCTCGCAAAGTAAGCATTTTGAACGGGAGAAGCGACAGTAACAATTATTGGGGTAAACGCGTGGGAGCCAGAGACAGGAGACGTAATCTTTTAAACATTTTGAAAATTAAATTTGTCAAGGGATTTTGTAAGTACATTCGTTAAGACGGCAACGCAATTTGAAATCAGATTTCTCAAATATGTTAAACAGTGTTTGTCTAATAACAATCGACTGCACGCCCGTTGACCAGTGTTTTAGTTACACACCGGGTAGATCCCGTGTAGCAATTATTTAAAAATCTTACTAATAAACGCTGTATAACGACTGGGTAGTTGCAATACTCTTGCAACATAAATTAATCTGACAACGTTGTTGACGTTTATTGACATATTATGTCATATTGACGTTTACATGGCGTGTCATTGTAAAAATTTAAACCATTAGTATTCCCCTACCAATATTTAATAATTTATATTCATATTGAAGTTTACATGGCGTGAATTTTAGCCATTAATATTTCCTTACCAATATTTAATTTATATTCATATTGACGTTTATATGGCGTGTCATTGTAAAAATTTCAACCATTAGTTTAATTTATCTTCATATTGACATTGTCATGGCGTGTCATGATAAGAATTTTAAACCGTCGTAATTTCCCTACCAGTAGTTAATTTATATTCATATTAACGTTTTCATAACGTGTCATTGTAAGAATTTAAACTAACAGTCTTACTAATAAAAATCTACTGCACACCCGTTGAACAGTGTTTTAGTTACACACCGGGTAAAGCCCGTGTAGCAATTATTTAAAAATCTTACTAATAAACGCTGTATAACGACTGGGTAGTTGCAACACTCTTGCAACATAAATTAATCTGACAACGTTGTATTTTCGTACCCGCGCATTCGCAGAATCCCCCAGCCACCATATCCGCCATTCTTATTTTGACGTTTGTCGTAGTTAATATTTTCATATTATTTTTTTATCATTTTAAAATATGAATATGGAAAATATAACGAATAATTTAATCATTCGAATACCCATGCGAACACAATTTTAGATATTATAAAGGAACTAATTTTTCAGACAATTTAAACCACGTAAAAACCCTTTTTAATGAACGCTATAGTTACCCTTATTTTTTAATATATCATGTCAATAGATTTAGCGTTACATACATATAAGCCCGCTTAAAAGACTGAATCAGTGATGAGCGAATGAAGACCAGTGGGTGATTCTGGTTTAGATCTTACTTCCCTGGGATCGTAATGTCTAAATTTCTCGAATTTCAGAGGGAATATAACAAAAAATTAACAAATTTTTTTTACAAATGTTTACCTAAAAAATTTACTGGCATTTAGGCAGGACACAAAAACTCGACAATAGAGAGCGGGAAAATGAGAGGCGACATTTTTTCGAGATTTCTAAAACGAGACACGCATTAGCTAATTTCATTTTTTGAGAAAACTTTTCTCTTCCACGATGATTTGGACAAGCGATCGCTGCGATGAGGCAATACTAAAATAATATTTCACAAATGATTTAAGAAAATTCCAAATAATTCCTTCTGACTTTTGGGAAATTATGTCAATTTCGCCCTCAGTTCTTGGTCTTGCATCTACATGTTTGCTATTGATCTTATTTATTTATTTATTTATTTATTAAAAGAAACACCAACAGAACATAGGAATACACATAGAACATAATATAAACAGTTAGAATCAGCATAGTACATAGTTCCAATGCTCCAATAACAGGTGTTTACAACATATATTGAATATAATATATCATTATTTTGAATATTAAATATATATAATTAACACAAACATTTATAGAAAGTAAATCTTAATTGATTTAATTAGCATTTAGAAAATTATTTAAATATGTAACTATAACACACACAGTGTAGTGCATTGTTAAAACACGCTTCAGAGACGCAATTATTCAGAGAAAACATCTCATAATTTTTTTTTATATATTTATTTATTTATGATCATATAAACATATACATTATTTTAATATAAGATAGCCGCCGCACTAGAATAAATCTGTTCTGAAGCAGCCACCTGTACATTTGTGAAATTATTACATTACAGTAAAAAACAAAAGAATAAGAAAGCTATAAAAATAAACATTAGGAATACTTACATAATTTTAAATTAAAAAATACAGTTTTAAAAGTGAAATAAATAAAAATAAACACAATATAAACAGACAACAAAAAATAATTAGATAAGAAATTATTGTTGCAACGTTACTTTCATTTTGGGTTCTACCCACATCGAGTAGCCACTTGGTACCACGGGCTTTGAATTGAGTTAACCCTTTAAGGTCCGATGGCAGTTTATTATAAATTCGAGGTGCAGTAAATACAAAAAATCTTTGCCCAAATTTAGTATTCATTTTTGGCACCAAGTAGTTACCCGATATTTTACCTCTTGTGTTATTCAAGATGGAGTATTTTTGAGGAGGTTTGTTTTTTAGAAATAGAATTAATATTGATCTGGTATAAAGCTGCCTCACATCAAATACTTTGAATTGCTTAAAAAGTTCTTCAGAACAATACCTAAAAGGCTTTTTGTTGATAATTTTGTTGATAATGATTGTTGACTTGCTTGTATCAAACACTTGAAGGTGCTGAGGCTGTTTGAGATCTTGCATTCGAATATTTTGTTAAAGCTTTTATAAGGACTGTTGCTTTCATTGTTTACAAATAAACCAACTTCTCAATAGATGGCGATACAAAAAGGGTTTCTTTGTTACTTCATAGATGGCAATAGTAATAATATTCTATTATGTAGTAATAAGACATAATAGGTAAACGTTGCGCATAAAGTGATCACGTAAAACAGCCGATGACAAGTCGTAAACAGGCTATAAGTTCCTGATTCTTCTATAATACTCCAACTCTATCTCTTTTGACATGTTAAAAATCAAATTTATTTATTTTGTAGTACGTTGAATCTACTTCCTTTCCTATTTTTTTAGGCCTATTTATTTCCTGTTTCAGCTTCTCTCCTGTGGCGTGGACTGCCAGTTATCTCTCGGAAAAATGTCTAATGACGAAAAGTTTGTCAAAAAAATCATTCTTTGTTACATAATAGTAATAGTCTCCAAAGTCCATATCGTGAAGAGTGAAACTCCAGGTCTATAATAGCCTAATTAAACCAGTTATCCTGTATGGTACCGAGTCCTGGTGCATGACACTCAATGACCAACAAAGACTGCTAACGTTTGAAAACAGGATATTGCGTAAAATATTAGGCCCAAGACCAGGAATTGCGGCAGGTACCTGGAGACCACGAAGCAATGAGGAAATTCGTGCATTGACAGGACAACCTTTAATCACCAGATCACCAGAGAAATCAGGTCCTGAAGATTAGCTTGGATTGGACATGTTATCAGATCAGGAAAAGAAAGAGCCACAAAACGTATCCTGCAAAATAACCCTGAGGGCAAGAAACCCTTGGGAAGTCCAAGGCAGAGATTGATGGATAATGTTATCCAAGATTTGAACGTGCTGAATGCTTGTGATTACTGGGAGTCCACTGTAGCTGACAGGAAGGCTTGGAAAGCTATTGTTCAGGAGGCTAAAGCTCTACCGGAGTTGTATGGCCATCGGAAGAAGTAAGTAAGAAGTAAAGTAATATTAAAAAAATTTCATGTCGTTAGTGACAAATTTGGTTTGTGGCGGTACAACAACTGACAACTGCACAACCAATAGCAGGCGTTTGTGTTCCCGTCGACCAACCAGCGGCGAGAGAACTTTCTCGAAGTTATATAATAGGCCGTTCGAGTGCTAGTCTCTCTCTAAATGTACATCTGTAGATTACTGTTCCTTCGTAAAACTGAATTTATATAAAATATTGCGAGAAAATAAATCAAACATATATATTATTGTAAGTACTTTTTAATTTCCCTTGATTCTGCACTATATCATCTGGGACCTTTGCATAGTTTATATTTTTATAATAATAATAATAATAGTTAAAAACTATGATACGAGGGCCAGATGCTTCTTATTGTTTATTCCTAGGCATAGAGGGGCAGCGTTTGAAGGTAGTTTCAAATACGCTGCAACAAAATGTTGGAATGACTTGCCTCCACCACTAAAAGCAGTGGAAAAAACCCATTTTTTAAAAGAGAATTGTCGAGCGATGCTTCTGGCCTCGCAATAATAGTGTGAAGTATTTATGTGTGTGGGTGTGTATAAATAAATGTGTGTACCTATATATGTATGAATGTGTATGTACATACATTTATGTATGTGTGTATATTTATAAATGTGTTTGTTTTGGAGCATTTTTTGAATCTATATCTATATTATTATTATTATACAAAAGCAATAGGATCATTCTGAAAATCAGCTGCAGGGGGGCTTGTCTTCCTGCAACATATCTGATCGTGGTCCTTTTGAGTCAGAAAGGTTGTTTTTCTTTTCATTTGTTGATATATGTCTATGTATTTGTATGTAAACTTCTTTTCGTCTCAATAAATGTTTATTTATTTATTTTATTTAGGTATTTAATATTAAACATATCCTTGAATCCTGCAAAAGTGGCAAGTTTATTGCCATGTGGCAATTTATTCCAACTAATCCGTGTTTCCAGCCCAGAGAAGCAATATTTGACAGAGAAATTAATTAAATGAAATTTCTCATCTGCTGGATCAGAATCGAATCGAACCCAGGACGCCCGCACACAAAATAAACGGCTTATCAACTGTGCAACGGTGGTTGGCCGTTTTTTGATACACAGATATATTGTGATGAAACATTCGGAATACAATCTCATCATAATACTAGTCGATAATAAGTAATAAAACAATAACCTTAAATATTGTGAATTCATAACTTCCCACTATATCCCTGTAATATAATATGTTGCGCCTTACAACAGACAATCCTTATAGCTTATAGGCATTATACAAGTTTGCACGAATCAGGAGTTCGGCATTCTTCGTGAGTTGGGAGATCAATATAAACGAGTGTCTAGGGTAAGGCTGGAGTTGGATTGATCGATTATAGTGCTCTCACGTTGTGGTTCATTTATATACTTAAACTATTATTATACTTCTGTCTTATAACATCAATTACTGTATTCTTATAAAAAAGTTTAAATAGTCAACGCGTCTATTTATTTAAATATATATGTTATATAAAGTTACCATATATTTTATTTATTTATTATTAAGGACCACTTACACCTAACAAATTAGTATACATCAATAGGTTCATAAAATAAGAAAAAAGCTGATATAAAACTGGTCAGAAAATTACAAGTGGCCACATCCTGCATTAAAAATTGGCATACAAATCTATAAGAAAATAAAAATATCTTAAAATCTATATTATAAATTTGAATGTTTGTATCTATGTATCTATGTATGTGTTGAATGCGCTCCTAAACCGCTCATCCGATTGCGATGAAACTTTGGTGAACTGTCGAGAGTATACCAGGGATGGTTTCTGGATCAAAAAATTTTAACTTCTTCTTCTTCATCGAGTTTTAGGTCATTTTACCTATGAAGGTGGACTATCCTGGGAACCGTTCATCCGATTGCAATTAAACTTTGGTGAATTGTCGAGCGTATGACCGGGACCTACTGAAGGGACGGGAGGTACTAAAGGGTCTGAAGGGACGGGAGTAACTGAAGGGACGGGAGTAACTGAAGGGACGGGAGTAACTGAAGGGACGGGAGTAACTGAAGGGACGGGAGTAACTCAAGGGACGGGAGTAACTGAAGGGACGGGAGTAACTGAAGGGACGGGAGTAACTGAAGGGACGGGAGTAACTGAAGGGACGGGAGTAACTGAAGGGACGGGAGTAACTGAAGGGACGGGAGTAACTGAAGGGACGGGAGTAACTGAAGGGACGGGAGTAACTGAAGGGACGGGAGTAACTGAAGGGACGGGAGTAACTGAAGGGACGGGAGTAACTGAAGGGACGGGAGTAACTGAAGGGACGGGAGTAACTGAAGGGACGGGAGTAACTGAAGGGACGGGAGTAACTGAAGGGACGGGAGTAACTGAAGGGACGGGAGTAACTGAAGGGACGGGAGTAACTGAAGGGACGGGAGTAACTGAAGGGACGGGAGTAACTGAAGGGACGGGAGTAACTGAAGGGACGGGAGTAACTGAAGGGACGGGAGTAACTGAAGGGACGGGTGTAACTGAAGGGACGGGAGTAACTGAAGGGACGGGAGTAACTGAAGGGACGGGAGTAACTGAAGGGACGGGAGTAACTGAAGGGACGGGAGTAACTGAAGGGACGGGAGTAACTGACGGGACGGGAGTAACTGAAGGGACGGGAGTAACTGAAGGGACGGGAGTAACTGAAGGGACGGGAGTAACTGAAGGGACGGGAGTAACTGAAGGGACGGGAGTAACTGAAGGAACGGGGGTAACTGAAGGGACGGGAGTAACTGAAGGGACGGGAGTAACCGGAGGGACGGGAGTAACCGGAGGGACGGGAGTAACCGAAGGGACGGGAGGTACTGAAGGGACGGAAGGTACTGAAGGGACGGAAGGTACTGAAGGGACGGAAGGTACTGAAGGGACGGAAGGTACTGAAGGGACGGAAGGTACTGAAGGGACGGAAGGTACTGAAGGGACGGAAGGTACTGAAGGGACGGAAGGTACTGAAGGGACGGAAGGTACTGAAGGGACGGAAGGTACTGAAGGGACGGAAGGTACTGAAGGGACGGAAGGTACTGAAGGGACGGAAGGTACTGAAGGGACGGAAGGTACTGAAGGGACGGAAGGTACTGAAGGGACGGAAGGTACTGAAGGGACGGAAGGTACTGAAGGGACGGGAAGTACTGAAGGGATGGGAGGTATTGAAGAGTCTGAAGCGACGGGTGGTTATGAAGGACGATTTTTAATTATACAGGCAATACGAAGTTTGCCGGGGGTTCACTAGTAAATATATAAAAATGAACAGATACAATAGAAATTCAGATCACAACAAAGAAAAATAATGAAACATGTTAACAAAAGAAGCCAAAAAGGTAAACATCACTATAAAAGATACAATTAAGCACAAACAGATAAAAAAGAGAAACATTATAGCTAGAAAATAATTAAAACAAAAAGTTAGTTTAAAACGTTAATTCATAAGTGTGGAAAGTTAGTTTAAAACGTTAATTCATAAGTGTGGAAAGTTTTTTTCTTCTGAATGTCACCAGACTGTCACTAAAAATATCTATGTCCTTGTTAGTATGTAAAGTATTATTAAAATCCCCTTGGGGTAGTGAGGAATAAAAAAAAAAGGTATGTAGAAAAAACAGGGAAGAAAAAAAATAATAGACACGTCACCTCAATATTTGTTTTATTTGGTGAAAATTCATTAAAAATATCCAATAAAGGTATATTTAGGTAGGTACCTGTATCCAGACGAGAGTAGGTAGCGCGTTGTTATTGGTTCAGGGTAGAATTTTAGGCAGAGAGCGGATGGTGGAAGTTTTGGCAGAGAGATCAGAGATTCAAGCCTCAAGACAAACATTGGATGACGGAAATAATATATTTATATTGGAAAAATATATTATACCTCCAAGTAAGTTTCATTTCACCTCAACCTATATGTGTGTGTGTGTGAGGGTCATATCAATCTTCAACGACACAGAGATTATAACAGTTGTACCGACCGCCGTGGCAAAGTTGTTCGGTTTCTGTGCGAGCGTCCTGGGTTCGATTCCCAGCAGGGGAGAAATTTATTTAAACTCATTTCTCATGCAAATTTTGCTTCTCTGGGCTGGAAACACTGGTTAGTTGGAAGAAATTACCATACGGCAATAAACTCGCCACTTGCGCACGGTGCAAGGAAGTGTATTATTATTATTATTAAAAATTGGAAAACAAAAAAAATATACCTAAGAATATTCTAACATTCATTTTGGGGTTTTGGTTCTTCTTCATCGAGTATTGGTCAATTGACCTATGAAGGTGGACTATCCTGAGAGAAGGAGGTCCAACTGTCCTTTTGTCTCTTTGCAGGTGTTCCTGGTAGCCTTCTGTTCTTGAGTATTTCTGTATTTACAAATTTGACAATTCTATTGTAGTCCATGAGTTCGAATTGCCAATTCCGAAGATGATCTTCAGAGACTGCTTTATAGATTCCATTTATCCTCTCAACGATTTAACATGAAAATCTCAGTAGACAAAACAAAAAGCATGGTCACCTCAAGGCATCCAGTACGATGCAAACTTGCAATCGAAAATAAAACCATAGAACAAGTGATGCGATTTAAGTACTTGGGTGTCGAAGTGTCCAGCAGCAGTAACCTCTTTGACGAAGTAAGAGAGCAAGCGAATAAGGCCGCCGTCGTGGCTGGATGCTTGAAAAATGCTGTATGGAGAAACAGAGACATGCTGAAGGAGAGTAAGGTAAGAATCTATAAGACCTGTGTAAGGCCGATCATGACATACGGCATAGAAACAAGAGCTGACACCGCCAGAACAAAAAACCTCCTAAGAACCACTGAGATGAAGACTCTACGACCCATCGCAGGCGTAACACTTCTTGACAGAGTAAGGAACTCGGAGATAAGAAGAATCTGTGATGTCGAAGATGTTGTGCGATGGGGAAGAACACGAAGACGATTCTGGAGAGATCATGTGGGGAGAGCGGGTTCGGATCGAGTGGTGAGGATGGCAGCGGATGGGGAAATAACAAATGGCAGACCTCCTGGAAGACCACCCAAAAGATGGAAGGATAGCTGGACGTCCACTTCACAAGAGCAGGCTCCGAGAATAACAGGATACAGTCCTAACTAAAGCAGAAGAAGAAGAAGAAGAAGAGTTCGAATTCATGGAAAATGATCGACATATTATGTAGGAATACGAACATAAATGACGAAAGGTAGAAAAAAACTTGAGGTTGTGAGGTACTTAATGATCTGGAGGTACTTAATGATCTGAAGGTACTTACTGAAAGGTCTGATAGGATGGAAGAGACAGGAGGAACTGAAGGAAGGTAGAAGGCACTGAAGGGACGGGATGTACTGTAAGGCCGGATGGGACGGGAGGTATTGAAGAGCCTGAACGTACAAAAGAGACGGGATGTACTGAAGGAACGGGAGGCACTGAAAGGAGGGGAGGTACTGAAGGGACTGAAGGAGCTGAAGGGACCGAAGGGACAGAAGGGATGGAAGGGAATGAAAGGACATTTTTTTATTATACAGGCAATACGAAGATTGCCGAGTTTCGCTAGTTATTATTATATAGAACATTGTTTCTTTTATTTATTTGAATCTTTCTGTACATATAATAAGTACACTGTTCTTTTGAAGTCAATATGAAAATAAATTAAATATTGGTATACAATGCCGACGGTTTAAATTTATTACAATGACACGCCATGTAAACGTCAATATGAAAATAAATTAAATGTGGGTAGGGAAATGCTAATAGTTTAAATTCTTACAGTGACACGCCATGAAAACGTTAATATGAATATAAATTAACTACTGGTAGGGAAATGCCAAAGGTTTTAATTTCTTATCACGACACGCCATGTAAATGTCAATATGAATATAAATGATATATTGGTAGGGAAATACCATTGGTTTAAATTCTAACAATGACACGCCATGTAAATGTCAATATGAATATAAATGATATATTGATAGGGAAATACTAGTGGTTTAAATTCTTACAATGACACGCCATGTAAACGTCAATATATAAATTAAATATTAGTTGGGAAATACCGACGGTTTAAATTTCTTATCATGACACGCCATGTAAACGTGAATTTGAATGCACAAGGCGACAATAAATTATATTTTAATTTTCTCTTTTGTTATGAAAATAATAACGGTTTACAACGTATATAATAATATTTCACTGCTTGTAAAACAACCATCTTATAAGCGAAATTTTTAATACGTGAAATTAATCGTGCCGTAAAAATATATTATGTTTGTAAATACATAAGATTTTTTATACTTAAGCCATTTTCTTTAACATTTTACGAGTTTAGTAAAAAACAGTCAACATACGGAACATTTTCTGCGTTACTATCTATTTTTTTAAGTTACAAGATAAGGTTATGCATATCCGCACTTCTGTGGCGTTGTGGCATATGCCGTGTTGATATTTTTGTATGTGCGTACATAATATAAGGTGTAATTTTTATATATAATTTTTATTATTATTATATTTCAATGATTATTTCTAGTTCAAAATGTTTTTACAAGGCGAAACGGACGTTCTGTGCAGTGCGACACAGCTCCTCCACAGTTATCATACTGGTCCATTCCCAGATGTTTAGAAGCCAGGAAAGCTGCATTCTTCCGACCCCTCTACGACCCTCGATTTTCCCCTTCACAACAAGTTGAAGGATGACATACTTTTCACTTCTCATAATATGGCCGAAGTACAACACTTTACGGAGCTTAACATTGATGTAGGTATACGTTATTCTCTGTTAGTGTTGGCTCTACGTAGTACCTACTTCAGTGTTACTGACCATATTAGTTCATGATATTGTCAGTATTCTGCGGTGGATCCATATTTCAAATTTAATGCTTCAAGGCAGTTAATAATATTACCTTTGACAGTTCTAACAGTTTGATGAAAATTAGAGCTAATAATGTGTTCTGGCATATGACAGCGCCTGGTGAAAAATGGTCATACTTCTATATGACAAATGTTAGTTTGGTACGTATTCTTCAATTATACATACTATCGTCATCGACAGTTGGATCTCATGTGATACATGCAACTAGTATATATATAAAATAGACACTAAACCTTCCGTACATTGCATAGTGTAGTGAAGGTAGGAAACTTGTATACCTACATACAATACTTATTATATATACTTCCTATGTATAACTGTTATGCACAGAAATATTTGGGCATTCATGCCTGTGTCTGTGCTCAGTTAAATATAATAAAATAAATAAATAAAATAAACTATAGCACAAGCAATTATACTCAATTTAGGGAATGTAGGAAGATGTATATGTACTTGTTTAACAATGATATATTAATTTTTATATAAAAAAAATAATAATAAATATTGAAAATCAAATAATAATATATCTTCGTCCCAGGACCTGTAAAAACAGATCACAGATCTAAAAACAGAGGAAGAAGAAGAAATAATATATTCTATTTTTTAGAAAGTACCTATATCGTTTTTTTTAAGTAAAAAGTATTATGTATTAGTATAACTGTCGCGCTATATCTATTTTAAAATCACTGACGGTACTTCTGTCAACATCCGTAATTACATAATCGATTAATCGTATGAAGTTGATTGATTCTAGGCGATATATGTACTGTACATACCTACATACCTCATATTGTTTACAATCAAAACATCAATAATGAATGTGTGAGAAGTCTCAAATTTTGGCTTTTGGTAAATATTATCGATATTTGTTCGGCCACTGGGAGAGTTGAAATTAGGTTTATCATAAAACGTGACGAATTCGAGGCCATACGACAAATAAAGGCAATTGCGCGGTACCATGTGACGTCATCAAAGTAGTGACCGAGGCAATACGACAAATACAGGCCATGGCGTGGTACCATTTGACGTCATCAAAGTAGTGACCTTGGCAATATGATAAATACAGGCCATGGCGTGGTACCATTTGACGTCATCAAAGTAGTAACCGAGGCTATATGACAAATACAGGCCATGGCATGGTACCATTTGACGTCATCAAAGAAATGACCGAGGATATACGACAAATACAGGCCATGGCGCGGTACCATTTGACGTCATCAAAGTAATGACCTAGGCTATACGACAAATACAGGCCATGGCGTGGTACCATTTGACGTCATCAAAGTAATGACCGAGGCTATACGACAAATACAGGCCATGGCGTGGTACCATTTGAAGTCATCAAAGTAATGACCGAGGCTATACGACAAATACAGGCCATGGCGCGGTACTATTTGACGTCATCAAAGTAGTACCGAGTCAATATGACAAATACAGGTCATGGCGCGGTGCCAAGTGGCGTCATCAAAGTAGTTACCGAGGCAATATGATAAATACAGGCCATTGCGCGGTACCATGTGACGTCATCAAAGTAGTACTGAATCAATATGACAAATACAAGTCATAGCGCGGTGCCAAGTGGCGTCATCAAAGTAGTTACCGAGGCTATATGACAAATACAGGCCATGGCGTGGTACCATTTGACGTCATCAAAGTAGTAACCGAGGCTATATGACAAATACAGGCCATGGCGTGGTACCATTTGACGCCATCAAAGTAGTAACCGAGGCTTTTTTTTTTTTTTAACATGTCTACGTAGGGGACGCCAGCTATTAGGATTTGGGTCCATTTAACTCTTCCGAAGAAGCGCACTACGTAGCGTTGGGAGGGGTTTGCAATCTAGAAATGAGTTTATTAATTCGGATTTTAAAAAGACCCGGGTTGTCCGAAGATGGAAACACAGAATTCGGAAGATCGTTCCACAGTCGGGTTGCTGTATTAATAAAGGAGTTCGAGAAGCGACTTGTTCGTATATGTTGAAGGTCCACTGTGAATGGATGCTGCGATTGAGTGAAGCGAGTGACTCTGTTGCGAGTGGGTGGAGGAGGGACCAAAGATGCAAGTTCTTCTGAGCAATTCCCGTCGTATCTATAGAATAAACTTAAAATACCGACTCTGCGTCTGTGTTCTAGTGATTGCAATCCATCAGTCAGTGATGGATCATCAATCAGACGTATAGCACGCCTTTGGACAGCGTCGAGGGTATTCAGTAGGTATTGGGGGGCGCCACTCCAGAGGTGACTGCCATATTCAATAATTGGACGTATTTGCGCTTTGTAGAGTACCTATACAGATCTGTGTCTTAGTAAAATATCTGCGCGCTCTATATAGTACGCTCAATTTTTTGGAGGCGAGTTTCACCTTAGCTTCGATGGAGCCCTTGTAGTGTAATTGGTTCGTTATAGATACTCCAAGCAGGTCGATAGAGCTGCTGTTAGGTAGGGTGCTTCCGTTGAAAGAAACTTGCAATTCATTGGGGTTTCTCTTCGCAGAAATTAGACAGGCTTGGGTTTTTGGCAAATATGACAAATACAGGCCATGGCGTGGTACCATTTGACGTCATCAAAATAGTAACCGAGGCAATATGATAAATACAGGCCATGGCGAGGTACAATTTGACGTCATCAAAGTAGTAACCGAGGCTATATGACAAATACAGGCCATGGCGTGGTACCATTTGACGTCATCAAAGTAGTAACCGAGGCAATATGACAAGTAAAGGCCATGGCGTGTTGTCATACTCTTGTTCTTGCTGATGTAAATTAAGATCATAGGCTGACGCTGTGAATAACTAAGTGTTTTTTTTTATTGAAGAACGGATATGAGTCGTGTGAAAGAGTGCAGAGCAGAAGTGGATTTAACAAAAAAAAAAGAAATAAGTTCTTCATACATAAATGAGAGAGTCCGCGAAACCTCTGATAGTAGATAAAGATTCATCTCTTGTTACGTTTTACTCTAAATACGAGTAACTCTTTTGAAACCGGTTTTTTGTGTATTTTTTTTATTTATTCATCTATTGATTTTTTAAACAAACTTTAATAAAAGATTTCTGTATGTTTAAAAAGACTATTTTTTTATCTAGGTATACAGCATTTTTTTCCACCGGTATATAAGTAATAATAAACAATTCCTTGCACCCGACGCAAGTGACGAGTTTATTGCAATTTACGAGCAATTTCTTCAGAGAGCCAATAATTGCGTGAGAAATGAATTATAATAAATTTACCCCACGACACCTGCACAAAACCAAACGACTAACAAACTATCACGGCGGTCGGCATATATTATATTATAATTTTAATTGTCTCTTTTTTAATACACCGAAATATGATATTATGTGTAAATTTCACTCTTTTTTAATCTACGATATATGATATTGTGTGTAAAGTCTACTCATTTTCAATCCCTCGATATAATATATTGTCTTTACATTGCATATTATTTTAAGACAAATAAACTCTAAAACATTTCTCTTTTTTTATTAGATTTCAAAGAAGAAATCTTGATTTTGTTTTTTATTTGATTTGTGACTCAAGTCAAATAATATTGTTACTGAGTATATACGTTGAGAAGACCACAGAGCAAATTTTAATGTCGAACTGCTACATAACATAAATGACAACAACGGGTGTGCATCTTATGGTAGAAATAATATTAGAATAATAACATATCAAAATTTACTGTATCAGTTTATACTTTTGTGTTTAAGATATTGGTAACTATGTAATATTGTAATTTACTGTGCTGTGATGTCTGGTGTCCGCTCTATGTAACTATGTATAACCAAAATGTCAAATATTTGGCTTGGTAAAATTGTAAACTGCTAGCCCTAGAACAGGGTTACCTAGTTGGGCAGCAGTAATCTTCATAATAGTCTTTGTGATAAAGGTGTGAAAAATAAATAAATAAATAAATAAATAAATAAAATATGATATTGTGTGTAAAGTCCACTCATTTTCAATCCACCGATATATGATATTATGTGTAAATTTTACTCTTTTTTAATCTACCGATATATGATATTGTGTGTAAAGTCTACTCATTTTCAATCCACCGATATATGATATTATGTGTAAATTTCACTCTTTTTTAATCTACCGATACATTATATTGTGTGTAAAGTCCACTCATTTTCAATCCACCGATATATGATATTATGTGTAAATTTTACTCTTTTTTAATCTACCGATATATGATATTGAGTGTAAAGTCTACTCATTTTCAATCCATCGATGATATTGTGTGTAAATTTTACTTTTTTTTAATCTACCGATATATGATATTGAGTGTAAAGTCTACTCATTTTCAATCCCTCGATATATATGATATTGTGTGTAAATTTTACTCTTTTTTAATCTACCGATATATGATATTGTGTGTAAAGTCTACTCATTTTCAATCCACCGATATATGATATTATGTGTAAATTTCACTCTTTTTTAATCTACCGATATATGATATTGTGTGTAAAGTCTACTCATTTTCAATCCACCGATATATGATATTATGTGTAAATTTGACTCTTTTTTAATCTACCGATATATGATATTGTGTGTAAAGTCTACTCATTTTCAATCCACCGATATATGATATTATGTGTAAATTTCACTCTTTTTTAATCTACCGATACATTATATTGTGTGTAAAGTCTACTCATTTTCAATCCACCGATATATGATATTATGTGTAAATATTACTCTTTTTTAATCTACCGATATATGATATTGTGTGTAAAGTCTACTCATTTTCAATCCACCGATATATGATATTATGTGTAAATTTCACTCTTTTTTAATCTACCGATACATTATATTGTGTGTAAAGTCCACTCATTTTCAATCCACCGATATATGATATTATGTGTAAATTTTACTCTTTTTTAATCTACCGATATATGATATTGAGTGTAAAGTCTACTCATTTTCAATCCATCGATGATATTGTGTGTAAATTTTACTTTTTTTTAATCTACCGATATATGATATTGAGTGTAAAGTCTACTCATTTTCAATCCCTCGATATATATGATATTGTGTGTAAATTTTACTCTTTTTTTATCTACCGATATATGATATTGAGTGTAAAGTCTATTCATTTTCAATCCATCGATATATATGATATTGTGTGTAAATTTCATATATTATGATATTATGCATAATGTTTCTTCATCATCATCATCATCAGCCTGTGTTTTGCCACTGCAGGACATAGGCCTTCCCTCTCTTTCTCCACTCATCCCGTTCCTGTGCGACTCCCATCCACTGTGGTCCAACAAATCTATTAATGTCGTGCATCCATCTGTTAGGTGGTCGCCCTTGTGGTCTCTTGTCGCCTCTCGGTCTCCATTCCACCAGTCTTTTCGTCCATCTATTGTCAGTCATTCTTGATATGTGTCCTGCCCATCTCCACGTCTGCATGGCTATTCTCTCAACCACATCGGACAGTTTGGTCTGACTGCGTATCCAGTCATTCCTCTTCGTATCTTCTAGTTTTATGGCTAACATTATCCTTTCCACGACCTTAACTAAATTGTCTGCAAATAAGCTGCGTGTAGCATAATGTTTACACTTTTTTAATCCGCCGATACACATATAATTACTCTTTTTTTAATTTACATTCTTTAATCCATCGATATTCGATATTATGTGTAAAATTTACTAATTTTCAATCCTCTTTTTAAGAGTTCCCTCTTTTTTAATCCATCGATATTTTATGTTATGTGTATACTTTACTCTTTTTAAATCCATCGATATTTGATATTACGTGTATAGTTTACTCTTTTTTAATTCGCCGATATATGATATTATGTGTAAGTTTTTGTATATTTTAATTCACCGATATGTGAAATTATGTGTAAATTTTAATCTTTTTTGATCCACCGATATTATGTATAAAGTTAACTCTTTTTTAATCCACCGAAATTAGGTGTAAAATTTACTCTTTTTTAATCCACCGATATTATGTGGAAAGTTTACTCTTAATTAACCTACCTTAATTATGTGTAAAATACCAATAATTTACTCTTAATTATGTGTGAAATTTACTCTTTTTTATTCCACCGATATTAGGTAGGTATATGTAATATTTGCTCTTTTTTAATGTACCGATATTATGTGTAAAATTTACTCTTTTCAAATCCACCGATAAGTATGATATATTGAAAAACTAACTCCTTAGTTTTTCTCGAGTTTTTTTATTTATGTCGACAGATATAAGTAGGTATATATAATATTATAATTTTAACTCTATATATCCACCGATATGTAATGTATGTATAACCTATTTTTTATCCACATAGCCCGTTTTAAAATTTATTAACGTGTTTATTAATAAAATCATCGGCTCACTAAGTGTCAAGACTTCGATCGGTAACAAGAATAGGTCACTGGGAAGGAAATTTCTGCAGGATGTGTATGTATGTATGTATGTGTAGTGGGTCATCTATTCCCATTCTTCTATGTAGGAACATCTTTTAAATCCTCTCCTCACATTTTTCTTCCCTTTCGTCCTTTCACATTTCCGTACATCTACCTATTGTCGCTTTTCTGACCACTTTCTATCACATAACTATTCCGAATACGGTTCTTTACAGACCACCAGCCGAGCACTTCCTATCATAGCTTCCTTCCGTCCGCTTTGTTGGTTAATGGCATACCTACATACATACATACATTATCGAAATAATTTTTGACAATACTTTCAATGATCATTTTTATTCCTCACTACCCCAAGGCTATATGTGGGGAGTTTTATTTTATGAGGCTTCTCGGCAACTATAACAGGTAGGTACTATGTCAAATATTAATTGAACACGCACCCAATAACAAGTTGCCACATTCTAGAGACTTAAGATATTAATCGTCTCACATATCCAGACTGTAAACATAATTAAAAACTGTGTCTCCATCGGGAATCGAACTCGGGACCTTGGATCAGCAGTCAGACACCGAACTAACTGAGCCACAAAGGTCGAGTTATGAAATCGAAAAATGTTATTTTTTTAATGCAGATTATCAACTAGTATCACGCTGAGAATGTATACTGAAAGTTTCATCACAATGTATCTGTGCGACTATGTGCTGTGTACTATGTGCAATGTACCCAGCATGTTTACCTATTATAGACTAAAATACTGATTCGATTCGTTTCAAAATTTTCAAATTTATTTATCATATACTTGTTTAGATTCGATTAAATTTTGGAGGATATCTGAATAGTACTTCACAATTTTTTTAACTGTCAAATATTTCGAAGTGGCCTCAAGCTCACGAAGTAAAAAAAATTATATTTTTATTTTCAAATTGCTAAAAAGGCTTTCATAAAAAGGCATTGAAAAATATCGAGTTTTCATAATAAAATATTTAAATCTAAATAATTTATCAAACTCATTCCGTGAAGATGCTAGAAAAATTAAATTAATGGTAAATTTGTCAGATCGAAAAAATAAAAATAATTTTGATTCCTATTCTTTCTTTACAATTATAAGGATTCTATTATCTATCGGCTACGTTCAAAATGAATGCCGAGTACACTTAGTGATCGACGCTCTAAGCCGTTCATAATGACCGGAAACAGACGCTCGAAAGACATTATGTGGCGTTCAGATTGAACGTCAAACGCACGGTAAAATTGACGGGTGTAAAACGCTCTGTCAGTTATAGTATCTGTTGACTTCTATTTTATCTGTGGAATGATGACTTCTATTTGTTTCTGTGGTATCTATTATATCAGTTGACAGTATTTATGATACCAATATGCATACACAAAGAGGTTAATTCAATCAACAATTTGAAATGAAAGGTCAGAGATCATTATTTACACCAATGCCCAAATGTTGTCTTTCGATGTAAATATAACCTAAAAAGAAACATGTATGATAAATGATATTTGACATTTAAAACACCTGATGTAGCGTTCAGATTGAAACGCCGCGCCGCTCGAAAGCGTTCAGTGCATGGAGTAAGGATAAATTTATTGTTCCGTGGTTCAGTGAGATTGGTGTGAAAAACGCCATAATCTGCAACTTCAGGTACATTCGACGCCCGTCGTCGAGCGTAGAATCTGAACACAGATCTGATGCGTTTTTAGCTACGTCTCCGATTTTGTTATATAAATCTTTATATAAATTCAGTAAAGAAATAAATACTTACATTAGGTACAAATGAATTACTTCATGGTATAGCAGTGAGAGTCCGGGAGTGTTTCGGTCAAAATGAACTATCAGAGACAGTAATAGAGAAAATCAAATTTGCTAATGAAGAACGGCTTTTGTATTCCAAGTTAGTTACTTCAACTCTTTACCGTGACAGAGAAATGAAAGTGGCAGAGAAATGGGAAGTGGAAGAAGCAGTAAGGTGAGTGGTTCTAAATTGGTTTAATTTAACTTTAAGTA
This sequence comes from Molanna angustata, assembly GCA_963576475.1. Lineage (NCBI taxonomy): Eukaryota > Metazoa > Arthropoda > Insecta > Trichoptera > Molannidae > Molanna > Molanna angustata. Next base: position 24,007,933 of record OY754987.1, read on the forward strand.
ATTATTTTCTGACCTGGAAAATCGTTTAAGTTAATTTCAACTATATTCAAACGGGTTCTTTTCTATTAGGGAACCCAAAGTTTTAATGACTGAATGAAACTGAATTATACTATTGATAGACTATTAGATAAAAAGAGGTACGGAATTTTAGCATTACATGCGATCCAAAAATGAAAGCCAAGTTGATAGAAAAGTGCACCCAAAAGTTATGTCGTATATTATGCCGAAACTTAATTAGTTCGTGTAAATTTTTTCTCATATGCTTGACAGGAAGAAAATTACCGCCAGGCAATAAGTCCGCAATTTGTACAAATGCAATATAATATATGCTTGTAAAAAAATTGGATTTAATTGGATGATATTTTATGACAAATTTTTAGTAAGTCATGGTATATTACCCCATATTCAGTAACTATTGTATCTAAAATAAGAACGATCTAAAATTGTAGATTTAAGATTTACGGTCTTATTTCAGCGTTATAAAATATAAACTTGGACTAAATGGAATAGGAACAATTATGAATATTTTGAATAATTATGAAAATTATGAAATTTTCATCATTTTCATAATTATTCAAAATATCTAAGTATCTTTTTAAGAACGTTCCGGCCAATATAGGTACGTTCCTATTCAATTTAGTACAAGTTGATATTTTATAACGCTGAAATAAGACCGTAAATTTAAAAGTTACAATTTTAGTATGCTCCTATTTTAGTAACAATAGTTACTGAATACGGGGTATTCTTAAGCGAAAAGATTTTCATAATTAACTATATAGGATTGATATGAAACTCAATAAGAAAAGAAGATTAAGTGATTACGTAAACCAGCCGTTGATAGGTCGTAAGTCCTCTAGATTTGATGATTTCCCGGTTTTCCTATAATATTCCTACTTCGTCAATATTGTGTTGTTAAAAAATTGTCATGAAATACCAGACGATTGGCTCCGAATGCTGGACAATGTAGACTAGGCTGGGCCATACAATATATTTTTCGAATCCACATATGAAAGGGGTTTTAAAAGTTGCTTTTTTGGATAATGTTTAAAATATGCTGGGCTAAAACCTATTTTTTTTTGTCTCAGTTCAATTATTCCTTCTTTTTTTTTTGTTTTATCTTTTTAGGTAGTTCAACTTTTGTTTTCTTTTTGTTTTCCTACATATATGTATATGTGTATTTTAAACTTTCCTTTTAACTGTGCGAAGTAATGTATTTTTTATAATTTGAATGGTCAGGAGACGTTGATTGTACATACCTAACTATGCACAATATCCATGCGGGAGATACCTGTTATTGGAGCACTGGAGATTCTATTTTTTTGTTTCATGTTTTTTTTTGTTTGTGTTGTTCAGTGTCTCTGTATATTAAATAAATTAATAAATAAATAATGTTAATCTAAAAAAATAGTAAAAAAATATTCATTACTACTTTTGGTCCTCTACCTGAAGTCAAAGTTTTCAAAATAATTATTTTTTTATTTTTCTGCCTCAAGTTAAATCATTAAAAAATAATTATTTATGTTCGTTGCAATACGTATGTCGTATAATGCAGTAGTAATAGTAAAGTACCTACGTGTTGTTCTTGTGTGTCACGCGCTAATCGTTGATGTTGGTTTACTTCGGGAGGCCTGTCAGCCGCGCTGTAATAGTTCATTTGATCGGATGTATGTTGTTAATAATAAAATTCTCTACCAGAAATAAATAGAATATTATTTAGTTTAGAAAAATCAAGCAATTTCAAACATCCAAAATAGTTTAAATTTTCTAAAAACATTCAACAAGGCCCAGCTTCAAGTATCAGTAGAGGGCCAAAAGTACCTACTATTGAATCGGAAAATTAAAAATGCAGTTACAATCTAAATATTTATGCACAACTTTTGATACCTCTTTCGCTGAGATATGGCAAAAAATAAAATTCTTCATACATGGAATCCCAGGCGTTACTTATACAACTTGTTTGATAGAGGAAAGACAGTTGATATGGTACGACCAAGTTGAAAGTAGACCGCCAGATCACATGGTAAACCAAAAATTCTCCGTGGAGCTTGTTCGACTTACATCCAAAATAAGACAACAGAATTCCTGGATTGGACAAAGACGAAACTATCTGCAGAAATTGGCCTAGACGAAGGGCCTATAGGTAAGTAGAGGACGAGGAGAGTAGACCCCAACAGTTGGCACAATTTTGCTGTGTGGATTGTTGTCAAATATTGTTGTCATGAATTTTTAGTAATAATTAGGGTTATTTATGTTTTTTTGTTTATTTCCGCAAAAAATCGCCATATACGTGCAGTATAAGTATTTGTACAATGCTATTGGTTTCGACACGATAAACATGGTATTGATTTTTTCAATATTTGTTATAATTGTAATATTTATGTGATAGTTAAATACACAGTTCAAGCAAGAGGATGGTTTATTTTAATGTACCCCACCCTGCTTCGACCGATTACGTTTGCCTATAGCACGTCAACACCACATCTCAAAAACAACAAAAAATGATGCCTTTGAGATGTGGTGTTGGCGTCGCATGCTCAGGATCCCCTGGACAGCACATCGAACACTTATCTCCATTCTACAGGAACTTGAGATTTAGGATAGATTGTCGGCTGTCTATCTTGGCCATATCATCCGTTTCTTTGGACACATCGCAAGACGTGGTCAGGACTGTTTGGAAAAGCTGGTCGTGACTGGAAGTGTGGAGGGGAGTAGAGGTAGAGGAAGATCCCCGACTAGATGTACTGACCAGATCAAAACGGTTACTGGCCTAACAGTAGTAGGTGCATTGCGAACTGCGGAGTGTCGGGAGAGATGGAGGAGTGCTGTCCACCAGGTGATGATGGCGAAGAGAAGAGAGGATCACGACCTTCAGTGATGAGGAAAGCGACTCAGAAGAAGATAGCACAAGCATAGATGGGTCGATGGCAGAGCGGTTAGCGCGCTGGGCTAGTAATCCAGTGGTCGTTCCAGTGGATTTCGTTCACCTATAGCACAAGCATTCATGCTTATTTTAGGGAACGTAGGAAGATGTAGGTATATGTACTTGTTTAACAAGGATATAGAACTTTCAAAATTGAATTGATAGGGATCTCATTAAAAAGGCGTAATTGGTGAACGTTGCGCAAGCGCATAAAGTGATCACGTAAACCAGCCGATGACAGGTCGTAAGCCCTGTAGGTGCCTTGATTTTCCGGTTCTCCTACAGTAAATATTCCAACTTCGTCTCTATTGAGATAGTTAAAAATCTGTTAAAAAATATATTTGACTCCCGACAGGGAAAAAAATCCAATGTTTGCGCATATGCAATAATAAAAATATTCGATTACTTACACATTGGTACAAGTAGGTAAATAAGACAAAAATGACCTTATAAGTCTGGTGCAATTCAGGGGTGACTTCTATGCGAAAAATGCATTTGTCACCTCAGGTATAAGAATTGTTGTTCTCATTATTTACAAAAAACCAATTCTCTCAATAGATGGCGTTACAACAAAAATAAATAAAAATAATAAGAATGTTGTTCATAATTTCACACATAGATGGCTGTAGTAAAAATTCCTTATTTTCAAGCGAAAAGAATTTCAGTATTACAATATATAGAACTTTCAAAATTGAATTGATAGGGATCTCATTAAAAAGGCATAATTGGTGAACGTTGCGCAAGCGCATAAAGTGATCACGTAAACCAGCCGATGACAGGTCGTAAGCTCTGTAGGTGCCTTGATTTCCCGGTTCTCCTACAGTAAATATTCCAACTTCGTCTCTATTGAGATAATTAATAATCTGTTCAAAAAGAGCGCAAATTTGTGTCTGTTTGCTTGGGTGGTATTACCTATGTGCAAATCGCCCCCCTCCACGGCGAAATGGGTCAAGAAGTTTGACGAAAACTATAATACGCACCTACATATAAACCCACAACATCATAAAGAAGTATTCTTTTAAAATTTGCAAGATTGAATCTTAAGATGTAGGTCAAGTTATTTTGAATAGAGAAATATTTTATTGATAAAACATTATTAATTGTTATTGATAATTCATTCGTTTTTGTTAATGTTTTAATGGTGGAAATTATTATTGATATAGTGGACATAAGAAGATTAGACAGCGGTTTAATAAGGTGGAATATCGCCCACAGAGAAAATATTTAATAATTCGGCAAATGAATAATTATTAACATGATTGGAATAGTACCTTAGGTACTAGTACATGAAGTGTACCTTCTACACAGATTTGAAGAAGACCCAGCGGAGTGGAGGATGATATGTATCACTTTTTGCCCCAAGATTGTAACCAAGAGGGATATTGCTTCCAACGTACCTATTTTTCAATTTGTTATACCATCAACATTTCTAATCAAATCGTTTTGATAAAAATAATTTAGATAGTTTGGGTATGCAAGTGAAACCTGGACATGGCAGAAGTCGCACGAAAGTAGAATAAATGGAGATTAAATGAGATCGCTAAGAAGAATCTGTAATAGAACGATGTATGACAGGGTCAGAAATGAGGACATAAGGAAAGAATGTAGGATAAAGAAAGATGTTATTAATAGAATGAAAGTGAACACATTGAGATGGTTTGGCCACATGGGGAGAATGAATGAGGAACGTCTGACGAAGAAAATATACATTGCGGACAGGAATGGAATGAGAGGTCGGGGCCGCCCAAGAAAGGGATGGCACGTCTATGTGAACGGTATTTTGAAAGACGGAAATGTTTGAAGCGTGAACAACAGACGAACATGTATAAGACGATGTATGAATGTTGACGAGGCGATGAATGTATGTCAAGATAGAAGTAAGTGGCGGTCGGTTCTCTCTGCCTACCCCGTGAGGCCGTGAGGGACATGGCGTGATGGTATGTATGTATGGATATTAATTTAGAAAAATATACTTAAACTTTTTGATAATGTTCTGTATGAATTCTTGTATAAAAATAATGGCATATCCCGATTTTTTCACAGATACATTGTGATGAAACTTTCAGAACACAATCTCAGCATGACACTAGTTGCTAATCTGCAATAAAAAATACCGTAAAAAATTGCGAAATCATAACTAAATACCCACTATTGCCCCTTGGGTTAGTGAGGAGTAAAAAAATACATTGCTCTATACCTTATATTTTTTAAGAAATATAAGATAAATGTCAAATATCGGGGTATGCTTATTATTTTTCTACAAGAATATATACAGAAGATAATTAAAAAGTTGTGGTAGGTATATTTTTCTTTATCCATGTTTTTTTTTTTTTTAATTAAAGAATAATTTAACAAGCCCATTTCATGAAAATGCTGAACATTTTCCATACAAAATATGAATACTTTATGCAATTTAGCGTTGGCCACAACCCACTCGTTTTTTACTGTAATGTTGTTTGTTATAATTAGAGTATACATAGATATTGTCTTGAGAACACGCCGACAAGTCTAGAAATTAGACTTGTCGTGACCCAGAAACATTATTTTTTTGTAATATTATAGGTTATATTATTTTTCAATAAAAAAAAAAGTCAAAGTCTTGAAAGTTTTTTATTCGAATATCTATATAACTATTGGCCGGTATTAGAGTCTCAGTTTAAGAGCTTAACTCAAGTTTTACAGTGTCCGTTTAGGCCTAATCTTCCCTCAAATACGTCACTAAAACGACAAATATTTAACTTAACGTTTCTGGTGGATTAAGTACTTAACGATGAGTCAACTGTCATTTCTCGACTCGTTGCTAGGCAACGCGTGTAGTTTCAGTGTTCTATCACTAGAGGCGTTAGTTGTATCGACGGTGGCTTGTTGGTTAGTTGACAGCCATATTGAAACGAACATGAACATTTAAAAGCATTATTTTGGTGAAAAAAATTAAATTTACCATGTTGGATAGTAAATCAATAGTATTTCAAGTCGTAGCGTCCCGTTTTGTAGTTTGTATTATTTATGGTTATTTAAAATTTGACAGATAATAACCACAGAAAAAGTATGTCTATAATTGAAGACAGTAACTGACATGTCATATTGCACTGTAATACGGAAATGGATTCAATCTCCCCTTAACATTAATCTTAAGTTTAACAAACTCAATGAGTTGAGGGCCAACTGTAATATCGGGCCTATGTATGTTTGAAGTTAAATATTCGCTGCTTTTATTTAATTTATTACTGCACGTCGTTTTACTCTGTTAAATTTACTAATAATTAATTGGCATTTTTATAATTAAAACAAACGAAGCTACGAGTATTCATCTTTAGTTAATAATATAATGAAGTCTATGAGTGTAATTGAAGCCTTTAAAATTGAAAATATTTAATGTTTGTTCAAACCATATCTTAATGCGTGGCAGATTAAAATTAATATATTATCGTTGAGGTTAATTTAAATTTCGCAAATTATCGTAGATAGCAGAATACGTAATATTCCCAAGTAAACTGTATCTTGATATTATACACTACAGGATGATTTCGAAAATTCTCTAAGTTTTTATAGATTAATTATTCAATTATTGATTCAATTATTATCGTAGATGTCTAAGAACATAATATATCAGGTATAACGGAATACCAATATTGACAGACGCATTGGTTGGTGGAAATACCACGACTGTCAACTCTAAAGTTAAATAAATTGTTACGCTTCATGACGTGTTCAAATAGCAATTTGAAGGCTGTTATCTCCCAAAGCCACCACTACTCGGGGTTCATATTAACCATTCTAAATAAATGTTCTGTATAATTTCGATAACTTCACCTACCCGACGAGAAGGCGGCGGGACTTTAGACTGCCTCAGACTAACCTGGAAAGATCACAAAATAATGTGTTTTCAACTGTTTAATGATTTGACAGAATGTGTGAAGGAAGCATATGGTCTTGCCGCTTTTCTTCGCCTAAGTGTTGAATACATTAAGGAAAAGTTCTTTTAAAATATCGTGTGCTTCCTGTGTATTTTTGTGTAAATTTGAATATTTTCGTGTTTTTTGTTATTTTTATATATTTCATACTGTGAAAACTTTTTATTTTTTCAACATGTAAATATGCTTATTATTATACTAGATGTAAGAAAGTGCATTTATTTTTTACATCTAAATAAAATATACATACATACATTCGTTGTTACCTGCTGTGGTATCCTTTAACAGAAAAAATCAGCTTTTACACTGTGACGTAAAAATTTGGCAATCGCTGGATCTTGGTCACAAATCGTGTATGTAACAAAAGAATTATTTCTAGCTAAATATGAAATTTGTCTGTACTTTTAAGGGGCAGGATAAGACGATGTAGACAGGTCAAATGCAAACTTTGTTAACTATTGTATGAGAATAAACGACCTTAAAGATTACAATCGTGTGCGCCCAAGTTAGTGTATTTGAATCGAGCGTTACAAAAAATACTATGGTTTATTTGATTTTATAAAAAAGTGAGAACATTTTGTGAAAACATATCGAGCCAATGTTTAGATTTGTAATATACCTTTCATTTAAAAAAAAAAACATTCATGTTTCTAAGCCTTATAAGTTTTGAGTTATGGATAAAAAATCTGAAAAGACAGGTATTATTTAAAAAATATTACGAAAAAAGTACACAAGATGAAAGAAAGTGTATCTGACCCAATATATAGACAAATAATGAGAGAATAATATATATTTTGGTTTAAGACGTAACTTTTAAGAGTACGGTGTAGTGAGCATCCAAAAAGTATCTTGGAGCCTATCCTGTCACCTTAAGGCAGGCATCCAACTTGAAAATTCCTTAAGGTACTTACTCTGAATACAAAAAAAATAAGGTTAGGACGACACTTACCTTCAAGATTAAAATATTGTTCACAGACACAACGGAGGTTCAAAATCACCCTGTATTTAATATTAGGTTTATAATAATAGAACAAGTTCACAGTAAATAATGTATTCCACATGGCAAAGTTCTTTATAACGACATAAGTTTTGAGGTTATGTTACATTTCAGGTACATACATACTTAGTACACAAAAGACAAGACATCTGTTTTGTAATTACTATTGTATGTTAAATTTCAAACACGAGGATCTTTTATGTACCTACCTGTATACCATTATACAGGGTGTTAGTATTAACACTGATCTAAGGAGCATTAAGTTTAATGTAGGTATTCATTGCTACTGACTTGATCACACTGAAACGATAGGGTCAAAAATCTTCTTCTTCTTTGCATTCAGAATAGATGGTGAACCTCATTGCTGAAATACATGTGATGTTATTTTGCTTGCTAAATTTTCGACTACCGGCTACGATATACGGGACACCCTGAAACAAACAGACAAGAGAAAGTACTATTCCAAGCCGGTGCTCCACAGAAAAGAAAAAAAAATAAGGAAAGTATCTTCAAGCCTTACGCAGTCTATGTTTTTAGTCTTGAAGATGTTTCCGTTTATCTTCCAAACTTTTTTTCAAATATCTTGGTCACACCTCTGATGCTTTACATTTAAAAAGATCTGGGTGGCAAGTTTGGTCAACCGGCGGAATTAAAACCATATATTTTCATCCATCTTATGGAGCTATATAATATCTTAAGATGTTATAGAACTCCATAAGATAATTATATCCATGATATGGGTACACATGGATGGTTTTGATTCCGCCGGTTGACCAGACTTGCCCCCCTGAAGTCAATGACAGTCCACGAATGTGAATCTTCCATTCAAATTCGTCGATTGTTCTTTTTATACTATGGTGCAGAGATTGCTCATCTAGAGGGCTCCATTAGGTTCTTTTCGTGCTATGAATTTTTTACTCCTCAAAACTCCAAGGGGATATAGGGGAGCTATGATATCGGAATTTTCGAGGTTATTTTTCTATTGCAGATTATCAACTAGTATCATGCTGAGATTGTATTCTGTAAGTTTAATCACTATGTATTTACTTTCGAATGTTTTCAAATTGTATATCTAATATTCGCTTAGACCCATTAGATTTTGAAGGATATCTGATTAATGATTCTGAATTTTTTTAAGTATCAAATACTTCAAAGTGACTCCGTTTTCAGGAAACTCATTATTTTATATTTTTATTTTCAAATTGCTAAAAACACACAACACTTTCATAAAATGGCATTGAAGAATTATCAAGTTTACATAGTAAAATATTTTAAGCGAAATCAATTCATCAAACTCATTTCATGAATATGCTGAAAAATTTCCATATGCAGAGCGGGTGATGGTGGGAGTAGCGAATCTTCAAAACTAAGACATGGACGCCTTAATTTGATAAACGGTAGGTCTAATTAAACAAAATATCGAAGGTTCACCATTATGAAGATACCGCTGTTGTCATTACCCATATATATATATGGTGATGCGGTATTTTACTAACCACTTTGGTCGGAAGTATGAATATCCATTTTGGAAGATTAAATTTACATAAGTACAATGGACAAGTTGTGGTCTCGAATAGGGTTGGAACTACATATATATTTGCCAATTAGGGCGGTACGCGTAGGTATATCGTTAAGCGTTTGAAATGCGTTTTAGTTTACTAAACCGAGTCAATATTATTTATGTATAAACTTGAACCCCAATTTGATCACTTTTCTTGGATCAAGGATCAAGAGCAGAACCGTGATTCAACTCAAATGTCAAAGTGAACTGGCGACGGGGGGTAACTTAAGACTGGTTCAACTTGACATTTCACATTTTCGAAGTCCGGGGGGGCAACTCTGGTCAACAGGCAAAATCAAAACCATCCATGTTTACCCATATCATGGATAAATTATCTTATGAAGTTCTGTAACATCTTAGGATATCATAGAACACTATAAGATAATTATATCCATGATATGGGTAAACATCGGCAGATACCTGGAGACCACGAAGCAATGAGGAAATTCGTGCATTGACAGGACAACCTTTAATCACCAGCAAAACCAGGTCCACAAGAATAGCTTGGATTGGACATGTTGTCAGATCAGGGGAAGAGAGAGCTACAAAAAGTATCCTACAAAATAACACTGTGGGCAAGAGACGCCTGGGAAGACCAAGGCAGAGATTGATGGACAACGTTACTCGAGATCTGAACGCGCTGAATGCTTGTGATGATTGGGAGTCCATTGCAGCTGACAAGAAGCCTTGGAAATCAATAGTTCAGGAGGCTAAAGCTCTACCGGAGTTGTATGGCCATCGGAAATAAATAAGTAAGTAAGTAAGTATGGGTAAACATGGGTGGTTTTGATTCCGTCGGTTGTCCATACATGCCCCCCAGATATCTAATCAACTGAGCCACGAAGGTCATAAGTACTATCGTAAGTTGTACGTTGAAAATTAATCCCTTGTGATATGAGTCGACCAAAGCCGTAAAATATGGACATGGCTTTAAATTGTTTCAGTGTTATTTATAAACTTAGAGTAGTATTGAACTACGCTTTATCCCCAAATTTCATATTTTTAAGCATCACATTACATATTTTTAAGCATTGATCAAGAGTTGAACCGTAATTCAACTCAAATAATGTTAACTCAAACAACTTGACATTTTTGAAGCAGTTATGATCTGTTTTAGCAATTTCGATAGGCTTCTTTGACACTGCTTGACAAGCAGTCGGGCCTCGGAGTCAGTCAACGCCGAGCCGGCCTCGATTTCTCTCCTGCCACACCAACAGTTTTACGGTAACAATAGACATTCATACATCTTTCATAATTATTATTATCCATAAATAAATTTATTAATAATCACTACAAACGCGTATCACTGAATCACCATAGTGGTGACCCCGACGTGATAGAACATTGAATTGATAAACTATAAATACCAGTTGTTAGGGTTGCATCATAAAATTATGTTGGATGCATTATCAGACCTTACTGAATGTGCATTTATAAAATATTGTTAGGTACTTTATCTAATTAATTCATGGAAGTTCCATTAATCTCGATTTCCTGTGTGACAAAACCATAAAGCCGGCCTGACACCAGGTAATATTACAACTCATATTTCAAGTCATTGGAATATGAACTGAAAAAATGACATTTTGCCTGACATGATATCATTTAAATGACTTAAAAATGTTATCACTCTAAAAACATTATATTGAAATAACATATCGATATTATAGCAATTATCTTTCTTAACTGTCAAATAACTTGCGTTTTTGGGTGCATTAATAATTCTCGCTTGTTTTTTTTATTATATTTTGAGTTTGATTGTCTGTTTCGAAATATCACGAAAATCAAATGAGAAGCTCTAGCAAAAAATGTACGCGATCTTGATTGGATAGGGGAAAAAAATCAAGGAATTTTTTTAGCATATTTAATGAACAATTGTCATTAGAAGATCCATTTTCATAGAAAAATAAATAAATGGAATGTATTTCTAATACTTAAAACCATACATTCAAAGGCCAAACACCTATATAGTGATGCGAGAAGCATTATCCTAAAAAAAAGTAGTAAGAACATTCTAAATCATAGCAATTATATCGAAGAACTCCGATATGCCGATATTTTTTATAGCTAGGAATGTACACCTGGATCAATCAAAAAGAATACGAAAAAAACTTTACTAAACATTACGAATTAAAAAAATATTTCTTCTTTTGTATGACGAATGACAATGAAGTAGATATATAAGCATAGACAAAAGAGATACACAGTTTCAGTTCATATGAGTTCAAAAATTACTGCAAACACTACTTTTCAACTCATATTCCACATGAGTTGGACTATTAACTCGTGTCAGGCGGGCTTAACAGTGCCTTTGAAATAATCTTGCTATCAAATAGCGTAATATGAAATAATACTGTTATAACTTGCGCCTATTGCATAATATAAAGTATGTATAAAGGATGCGAATCCTATATCTGTGTAATGTATGTTGATAATATTCTGTTTTCTAAGTATTTCGGTTCTAACAGATGGAATTCTCATTCCACTCAGTTGACAAATACTATCTGACATAATATCATTATCTCCACCACCATAGTTTCAGGATTTGTGGAAATTCGTAATCCGCATTAACCTCTGCCTGGATATTGAATATGCCACTGTAAGGTGGATTTATATTGGTACTTACCTACGATATAGAACAGGCATTATTATAATGTCAATACGAAGTCACAGTTTGGCCTGTACAGTACAGTAGACCAAGAGCCAGCAACAGCCAAATTTACATCGTAGTGTAGGCTGATTATTTTATTACTAGTTGTACAAATTAATAAATATTGTAAGATATGTTGTTTTCTATATAAAACATGTATGTATGTATGTATGTCCGCCATGTCCAGATAGGATATTATGGAGGTCAGTCTGTTTTTCCTACCCAGAATATGAAAACAATATGATGGTATGTATGTATTTTTGTAGATTAAGTAGGTATCAAACTAATGCGTGAGATATTGTGTAGTGTATACTGCCTTACAAATTGTATGAAACGATGCCGTCACTAAATTAAATTTTTATAGAAATTGTTAAAAAAGTTTGAGATGTACCACTACAATGTTCATATTTTTTATAGAAACTTAAATTATCTAGTTGGGGTATTTATTTATAACTTCTCGGGCAACTAAGAGGTACTATGTCAAATATTAATTTAACACACACCCAATAAGAAGTTGCCACATTCTGGAGACTAACGATATTAATCGTCTCACAGATCTAGACTGAAAACACAATTAAAAACTGTGTCTCCACCGGGAATCGAACCCGGGACCCTTGGATCATTAAAAACTTTGGAAATATAGGCAGTTATGTTTTATAAATATGGCGCCATGTGTTTGAAGATTTATAAAAAGATCTAAAGGTGTTTTTTCTGTGATTTTTATAGAAGTATGAATACCAACATAACGATCGATAATTTCATTCTATTCCATGTCGTTGTTGATAATAGGTTGATGACATTTCTCGTTGAATTTATTATCCAAAGAAATAAAATATTTTGACATAGCCTTAATAAGATGACAATATTTTTTTTCAAAGTTGGTTTCCATGTTGCATTTATAGCTATTGAAAGTAATGACAAAGGTAACTACCGTTATTTTAACTTGATTTATCTGCGCTTTCTATCGCATTTTTTTGCGCGGAAAAAAAATGAAAATGCATCTTCTATGGTTGAGTAGTATAAATAGCTCTAGCCAAATTTAAATATAGAAATTTGGGGTAGGTAGGTACCCAATAACTATTATTGATATTTTTTGCAATGGTTTATGAAAATCATTTGAAATAGATACTTGGAAGTAATATTAAAACAAAACATACACAGTCATTAAAGAAAATCCTGACATTATTTTTGGGGTTTTGGTTCTGCTTCTTCATCGAGTATTGAAGGTGGTCTTTTCTGAGAGTAGGACGTTCAACTGTCCTTCCATCTCATCGCAGGTGCACTTGGGAAGCCTTCTGTTGGATATTTTTGTCTTTAGAATTTAGACAATTCAATGTCGTCCATGAGTTAGACGTGGAATCTCCAGAAGCGAACATTGAACTAAACATTTTTATTTAACTCACGAAGGAGTTTGAGGAAAATGATAGACATAGGATTAGGAACATAAATGTCAAGTAACTTCACTGATTTTTTTTTGTTAACAGTGACAAAATTTAATGTTAAAATTAACTGAACTATAGTGACTACAAAACATTTGGTTTTGTGTAACCAAATGTTTTGTGCACACAGCCAAACAGTACAGTCATAAATGGATAAACTTTTATTACTGTTAACAAAGGTTTGGCTAAAATTCTGGCAGCCAGTTTGGCTGTCATAATATTTTTTATTCCAGTGTTTTTCTCTGCAAGATGCATAATCCACAGTAGTGGAAAATAATAATGTATAGATTCAATTGTATTGCCATCGACGCAAAATGAGTTTTTTTTTCAGATTTACGGTGTCGTCTTCACAAAAAAATATATATTTTGATATAACGTAAATTTAACGGCGTCATATAACATCTGAGGGACGCGGCGTTATGATATTTCATTTAAACGAAGGCTCGGCATATTATTAGACTCACTGAAACATTAGCGCAGATCTTTGAGAAACCTAATATTGTGAAAAATGCATCAAAATGACTACGCTTTATTAAGTGAAAAAAAAATAATATTAATTAATATCGAAAATCATATTTCACTACATAATATAATATCAATCTCTCAGGCAGTATCCCACATTCTGATGTATGTATTCACTGCTAGTAATAACTGCTACAAAAACTCTTTATACCTAGTACAATAATGTCAATCTCTTGGTCAGTATCCCACATTCTGATGTATTCACTGCTATTAATAACTGCTACAAAAACTCTCTATAGCACTATAATGTCAATCTCTCGGGAAGTATCCCACATTCTGATGTATTCACTGCTATTACCTATTATTATAAAAATCTCTATATAGTACTATAGCGAGTCGAGAGCATGTGAAGCATGCAGGATAAATTAAGGACGAAACTTTACTTCGTAAAACCACGCGGTAGATTATAGCGTACCTATCTCATGTGGTTCAGACGGGACGAGTAACTTCGCGTAGTGTCGTCGATCGTGTGGTCGATCGAATGGGCTGAGGTCCCTCGTGTTTCCACTCGGCTAGGCCTCTCTCGCGTGGCCTATGTCACACGGCACCAATCTTATAGAGTTCGCTTATTGGTCCGAATGAGTCGCGTGATCTTGCATAGCGACTGACTCACTTTGTGGTTGAAAATCGAACTGATTTTCCCGCCACAGTACTATAATGTCAATCTCTCAGGTTGTATCCCACATTCTGATGTATTCACTGCTAGTAATAACTGCTACAAAAACTCTCTATATAGTACTATAATGTCAATCTCTCGGGTCGTATCCCACATTCTGATGTATTCACTGCTAGTAATAACTGCTACAAAAACTCTCTATATAGTACTATAATGACAATCTCTCAGGTTGTATCCCACATTCTGATGTATTCACTGCTAGTAATAACTGCTACAAAACTCTCTATATAGTACTATAATGTCAATCTCTCAGGTCGTATCCCACATTCTGATGTATTCACTGCTAGTAATAACTGCTACAAAAACTCTCTATATAGTACTATAATGACAATCTCTCAGGTCGTATCCCACATTCTGATGTATTCATTGCTAGTAATAACTGCTACAAAAACTCTCTATATAGTACTATAATGACAATCTCTCAGGTCGTATCCCACATTCTGATGTATTCACTGCTAGTAATAATTGCTACAAAAACTCTCTATATAGTACTATAATGTCAATCTCTCAGGTCGTATCCCACATTCTGATGTATTCACTGCTAGTAATAACTGCTACAAAAACTCTCTATATAGTACTATAATGTCAATCTCTCAGGTCGTATCACACGTTCTGATGTATTCACTGCTAGTAATAACTGCAACAAAAACTCTCTTTATAGTACTATAATGTCAATCTCTCAGGTTGTATCCCACATTCTGATGTATTCACTGCTAGTTATAACTGCTACAAAAATTTCAATTATTACCTACAGCCGACGCAGGACTTTAACAGGCCTAAAAAGAAAAGGAGAAGAAGAATATATAAAATCATTTTTCAGCGATTCTAATAATATGGCATGTCACTGTAGATTGAAAATTTTCAACGTAACTAAAAATAATAAATAATAAAATGTTAAAATATTACAATGGCGTAGTTGTCGCGTCGTGTGATAAGTTATTTGAGATGTTTAGAAAATATGAGATGAAAACTCTCCGCTCCACCGCTAGTGTGAAAAATGTAAAAAGGAGGACGAGTTGGGTCGGGCTGGGTGAAGAAGGGCCGCCCCCAGGTATGCGAGTTGCCAGACAGATTTAAAACCTTGTCCCTATTTTTTCACGGCTTTGGTCGACTCAAATCACAGGGGATCAATTTAATACGTACTTACATACAACGTATTTAGAGACACAGTTTTAAACGTACTTACATACAACGTATTTAGAGACACAGTTTTAAACGTACTTACATACACCGTATTTAGAGACACAGTTTTAAACGTACTTACATACAACGTATTTAGAGACACAGTTTTAAACGTACTTACATACAAAGTATTTAGAGATACAGTTTTAAACGTACTTACATATGTGCAACGTATTTAGAGACACAGTTTTAAACGTACTTACATACACCGTATTTAGAGACAAAGTTTTAAACGTACTTACATATAACGTATTTAGAGACACAGTTTTAAACGTACTTACATACAACGTATTTAGAGACACAGTTTTAAACGTACTTACATACAACGTATTTAGAGACACAGTTTTAAACGTACTTACATACAACGTATTTAGAGACACAGTTTTAAACGTACTTACATACAACGTATTTAGAGACACAGTTTTAAACGTACTTACATACAACGTATTTAGAGACACAGTTTTAAACGTACTTACATACAAAGTATTTAGAGATACAGTTTTAAACGTACTTACATATGTGCAACGTATTTAGAGACACAGTTTTAAACGTACTTACATACACCGTATTTAGAGACAAAGTTTTAAACGTACTTACATATAACGTATTTAGAGACACAGTTTTAAACGTACTTACATACACCGTATTTAGAGACACAGTTTTAAACGTACTTACATATAACGTATTTAGAGACACAGTTTTAATTGTGAATTCAATCTAAATCTATTAATGAAATATTCCAGAATGTGGGACTGGTTATTTATTTATTTGTAACTTTCTGTCTTTATAATTTGTTCACTTGCGATCTTATTGACAAACGACAATATGTTCCAACCCCTCACTACCAAGTCACTACACAAAGTATTCAAATTTTGTTTGAAAAATTTTTATGAAATGAGTTTTGTTAAATTATTTTTGATTAGATGAAAACATGATAGTTCTTCAATCCTATTTAATTAACTTATTTACTTACTTCCGATGGCCATACAACTCCGGTAGAGCTTTAGCCTCCTGAATAATAGCTTTCCAAACCTTCTTGTCAGCAGCAGTAGACTCCCAGTCATCACAAGCATTCAGCACGTTCAGATCTCGGGTAACATTGTCCATCAATCTCTGCCTTGGTCTACCCAGGGGTCTCTTGCCCACAGGGTTATTTTGCAGTATACGTTTTGTGGCTCTTTCTTCCCCTGATCTGACAACATGTCCAATACAATTAATCTTCTGGACCTAATTTTGCTGGTGATTAAAGGTTGTCCTGTCAATGCACGAATTTTCATTAAATGAAAGTGAAAAATATCAAATTTAAAGTTACCTGAGCTTGAGGTCACTTTCTAAATATTTGACAGTTCAAAATATTGAGAAGCACTTATCAGATATCCTTCAAAATCTAATGGGGTATAAGCGATTATTAGATACCTATACAAATTTTAAAACAATCAATTGAGGACTCATCTATTATCGATAAAGTAGAATAAACACGCCGTGAATAGCATATAGTACACAGCATACACAGATATATTGTGATGAAACTTTCAGAATACAATCTCAGCATGATACTAGTTAATATTCTGTAACAAAAAAATAACCTTAATAATTTCGAATTCATAACTCTCCACTTGGTTAGTTAGAAGTAAAAAGATTGATTTTAAAACAGTTCTTAGCAATGAAAGGAAAATAAAAGGATAAGGAGATGAGGAAGAAATAAGGTATCATCAGATAGATTGATATTTTTGCAAAAGCCTTTTTTGAACAAGTTTAGTGAGACATGCAGTCTACGCCGCGTTTATATCAGCATTGAGAATATTCCATAGTATTGCTGAAAGTACTTCAAATGTAGTCCTGAAATTCGTTATTGGGTTCGTGTTGAATTAATATTTAATTTTGATCTACTCCGCCGAACGATGCCCTCTATTTCACGTGTTTTTCTTATTTTGACATTGCGAACTCGATCTCGGGGAGTTTTTCCAGTGATTGACCTTAGAACCTTCATTTTCGTTGTCCTTATAATATACAAAACATACATACATGCAAAGCTGTAGGTTTCTGAGATGAAATAAGGCACTTAATTTCGGAGCCATACTACGCCTTCCCTCGATGATGATCTGCAGAAGCGAACAATTGTCTCATTTTGAGTAGGTATGTGGACCAGATAATTTCCGTACTTGGATAATTGTCAGTAATTCCCTGGAAGTATTTGACCTTCTCAAGAACTTCGAATGACCATATTCCGTTTGTAAAATAGATTTAAAAATAATATAACTCTTCGCGAATATTTCGCACACGACATTTTGCGGCTAGGCAACACCATGGGAATATCACGCCGTGAAATAATTTAATCCCCGCGGAGACCCGAACCTCCGTCACACCTCTCCCGCATTCCTCACCCCGACTGTCGGCGGATTAAACAAAGTTGAATATTGTTTCATTAATAATTTATCATAATTGAGGAATTTGTTAAGTTGGAAACTAATGATTTGCAATAAAGCAATAACGTTATTAAGCTGGTTGCGGTTTCAGCGCCATTTTTGATTTGTCGGCATACCTACCTACCTTGTTTGGTAATATTGTGGGTTATCTACTTCATGAAACGCTGTTCAAAATAACCTCCGTGAGATGTTTTTTTGTGCTTTTTTACTCTTCACTATACTACATATGTAACAAGTCCTGAAAAAAAAATGTAGACTAACAATGCAGTGGAGAGTTTAGTTTTGGCCACAACTCACTCGTTTTATGTACGATTGTAAATAAAGCTATGAGGCACCGGCTTAGAATAGTGCTGCCATTCTTTTATTTTATTATTTTAGAGTGTCCCGTAAGAGGCGGGTAATAGAAAATACAACAGGCAACAATAACATCATTCTGAATGTAGTACCTTTTTAGGTGAGACGAGACTGGTGTGTGGTGATACACGCATGTGTTGTACTTTCTTTTTGAGACAACGCACACCCGAACACCTGTCGCTGGTTACTCCACCATTGTGGTGTATGCTGTGATGGTATATGAGTAAAATCTGCTAATATACAAGCTAAAAAGAGAAGACCAATATACTATCGAATATTTTTATTATTGCATATGCGCAAACATTGGATTTTTTTCCCTGTCGGGAGTCAAATATATTTTTTAACAGATTTTTAATTATCTCAATAGAGACGAAGTTGGAATATTTATTGTAGGGGAACCGGGAAATCAAGGCACCTACAGGGCTTACGACCTGTCATCGGCTGGTTTATGTGATCACTTTATGCGCTTGCGCAACGTTCACCAATTATGCCTTTTAATGAGATCCCTATCAATTCAATTTTTGAAAGTTCTATATATTGTAATACTGAAATTCTCTTCGCTTGAAAATAAGGAATTTTTACTACAGCCATCTATGGGTGAAATTATGAACAACAATCTTATTATTTTTATTTATTTTGTTGGAACGCCATCTATTTACAAAAAAACCAATTCTCTCAATAGATGGCGTTCCAACAAAATAAATAAAAATAATAAGATTGTTGTTCATAATTTCACCCATAGATGGCTGTAGTAAAAATTCCTTATTTTCAAGCGAAGAGAATTTCAGTATTACAATATATAGAACTTTCAAAAATTGAATTGATAGGGATCTCATTAAAAGGCATAATTGGTGAACGTTGCGCAAGCGCATAAAGTGATCACGTAAACCAGACGATGAGAGGTCGTAAGCCCTGTAGGTGCCTTGATTTCCCGGTTCTCCTACAATAAATATTCCAACTTCGTCTCTATTGAGATAATTAAAAATCTGTTAAAAAACCAATATACTAGCTCACAACAATATAAACACACTAGTTTAAGTACAACAAACACCTTAAATATACCATATATTAAAACAACTTTTGGACAACGTAATGTACGATATTTTTCAACAAAACTTTTCAATAGTTTACCAAAAAATATTAAAAACATCAATAATGCAAAAGAATTTAAAAAACTATCACTAAGATGGGTTTATGAAATAGATGAAAAAATCCTGAAGGAAATAATTCTTCCAAATAAAATTTAAATGCACTATTACAAACAACAGAATAGACAGTTGAAAAAAAAAGTGAAACAAATAATTTATTTCTACAATTTTCGTTGTGTGTGCATGACTCAAAATGAAATATTGTATTTAGAAGGACAGATGCATACGTTTGAATGCGTAGCGTATGTATGTACATGTACTTATACTATATGTAAATGTATCTATAAATAAACAACGTAATAGACAATGACATAAAACTAGCTCACCTTAGCACAGGCTATGCCTAGTGAGGGGGCTAGTAACAAAGATACAAACAAAAAGATATGGCTTAAACTATGTAAGCACCAGTGAAGTGGTAAATTGATATTTATTGAAATGAGATAACTTATATTTACATTGTATGTTAACTATGTATGAATAAGCTTATATTATCTTAAGATATTTTGTATCTCATATATAGGTACCTACTGTATGTTTTTGGATAGAAATAAATAAAAAAAAAAATAAAAAAAAAATGTACAAGTATATAAGTAAATATTCCTTGGTTAGTTCGTTTATTAAATAACAAGAATCTCAAAAATATATTGTTGTTGCTTTTTAGGTGAGACGAGACTGGAGTGTGGGGATGTACGCATGTGTCGTCACGCTGCTCGCTGGATGGATGTTTACTCTCCACGATTAGGCTGAAGGCTTTTTTTTTTGAGGGCTGATATATTTTTATAATTTAAAAAACATTCACTGCGACCAGCCCTGGTCTGTTCTGGCGTTACAGAGATTCATTGCAAACGCTACGTCATAATGGACCCGTGGTTGTAACGGGTGACTAATGGTAGAGGATTCTAAAAATGATTTCTTCCTGTCAAAACTGTAATATTTTTAATATTATCCCTTCTTATTTTTCTTCTTCGATTATTGTCGCCTTCACACGATGAGATATTTCAATCGCCGCTCGAGCATTTGTCTATTCATTTCGTTTTTTTGTCTTCTTATGTGCGAAAGAATCTTGTCTTCACAACGAGAGATTCTTTGAATTCTTTGAATGTGTACTTTACTCGTTTTCCCGAGGGAACGACCGGACGCGTATTTACCTTTCCGTGTTGATTAGGAAGCAAGTACTGCTTCGAATTAGGCACTAGTTTGTTGCGCTAATGCACTTAAGAATTCGTGTTAAATTCAAGGCAGTTAATTATTAAATAGCTCGTTGCGTACATTTCAATTTGTATATTGTGTTGGCAGTTAGTGTCATTGTTCCCAATTCATATGTTAGCACTGGGAGGATACATGTTTCAAAGACCTTTCTTTTCAAATTCATCGGATTGTCTTTATTTTTCAGGATGTGACCGAGTTTATCAAAGGCCGCCCAACCTAGTCCAATTTGTCTGGGTATCTCTGCTAATTAATTTTCCTTTCCTAATTTTATTTTGTGTTCCAGGTACATGTAATCTTCAACGGCTCCAACTGTGTTGTTATTAATTTTCAAACAGATGTTGGATGGGCTCAGGATTTTAGTTTTCGAAATATTCATCTCTAGGCCTACCTCCAAGGAAGCATTATGGAATTCTTTTATCATACCTAATGCTATGGAACGGCAAATGTTAGGAGTGAGCCTCCGGGATAAAATAAAAAATGAAGAAATTAGACGCCAAACAAAAGTTTTTGACATAGCTGACCGTGTTGCAAAGTTGAAATGGCAGTGGGCAGGGCATGTTTTAAGACAGGATACCAAGAGGTGGACATCCAGAATACTAAATGGAGACCGTGGGAAAATAAAAGACCGGTAGGGCGACCACAAAAAAGATGGGTCGACAATATTATTCCGGTTGCGGGAGGGGGTTAGCTGGGGGAAGCACAGGACCGAGAGAGATGGAATTCATTGGAGGAGGAGAGATTTCTGACTAAGAAGAAGAAGAAGAAGAATTATTAAATATGGAGCACATATAACCATGAAGTTGGCGCACTATTTCATTTCGCTCGCATTTCGTCTGTCACTGTCACTCTGTACAGAAGAATATATTTTATAAAGATTAATAATGAATCTCCTATTTCGCTTATTTTTGTATTTCTCAAAAGTTATACTGTTTGCATAACACCAGGCTGTTTATTTCTATTTGATGTTTATATTGTTACAATTTTTGAATCGCATTGTGAATTTAAACCATCAAATATTTATTTATTTATTTTCATTAGGAAAACATACAGCAGTAAACATGAAATCAAAATATAAGAACACATACATACATACATACCATCACGCCATATCCCTTACGGGGTAAGCAGAGAGAACCGAGCGCCATACTCCTCTATTTTTGTATACATTCTTATCTTCCTTTACATCCATGCATCGTCTCATACATGATCGTCGATTATTCAAGCTTTCTTATATTTCCTTCTTTCAAAATATCATTCACATGGTCATGCCATCCCTTTCTGGGGCGGCCCCTACTATTCACTCCATCTCTTACACCCATGTATATTTTTTTGGTCAGTCGTTCATCATTCATTCTTTCAATATTTCCAAACCACCTCAAGGAATTCACTTTCATTTTATTTATAATACTCTTCTTCATCTTGCATTCCCTCCTTATGTCCTCATTTTTTATTCTATATATTCTATAAGAACACTTAATTATTAAAAATACTGCCAAGACAGTTTCCACAAGCAATTATATGAAGCAAATAATACAGACCGGTACATAGGTAGGTACCTAATTAAAAAAAGGAAATAATATTATATCACATACAAAAGCAAAACATATTTTGTTATAAAAAGTGGTATAAGGAAATAGGGAGAGGGAGAGGACGAACAGGGAGAGCAAATCTCATGTACCTACATAATATGTCTTCATAATATGTAGAAAACAGAAATAATGCTGAATAACACGAAACCACTATTCACTGCGGCAAATTACACGCATTACCTCGCGGCGAAACTGATTAACAGGTGAGTCAAAAATATTAGTAGGTATGCATCGAAAATAATGCATGACAGATGGGTGATATCGTAGCATTCATCCGCAAATTGGTTCTACAGTGTGGAACATGTAAGATGTTTGACTGGCGAATTGACCTTCCCGGGACCCGAATATTCACAAAACTGACAAGCTCAGGCGAATATATGGTTGGATAATTTATATAGCGCCGTTTTCGTGAAAACTCACCTCAAGGGCGCTTTGTAGCTATTAGTTTTTCATGTTAGTAAAAGCTTAAAATCTAGGTTATTGATCTTAAATTAAATTAAAAATAGACATAAAAACGATGTATACAATACTTAGTAAATTCTATTTAATTGAATCTAATGCCATGAAACGTTGAGAAGTGTCACGGAGCAGTTAATTACAGTGTTATTAAGTTGGTTTCATTACATTATATTCAAATTCAAATTTAGGAGGTGTTATTGTGTGAAATATTAAACAGGTGTGTCTTAAGTTGTTTTTTAAACGTGTTTATATCTTTTAACAGATTTTTAATTATCTCAATAGAGACGAAGTTGGAATATTTACTGTAGGAGAACCGGGAAATCAAGGCACCTACAGGGCTTACGACCTGTCATCGGCTGGTTTACGTGATCACTTTATGCGCTTGCGCAACGTTCACCAATTATGCCTTTTAATGAGATCCCTATCAATTCAATTTTGAAAGTTCTATATATTGTAATACTGAAATTCTTTTCGCTTGAAAATAAGGAATTTTTACTATAGCCATCTATGGGTGAAATTATGAACAACAATCTTATTATTTTTATTTATTTTGTTGGAACGCCATCTATTGAGAGAATTGGTTTTTTGTAAATAATGAAAGCTACAATTCTTATATCTGAGGTGACAATGCATTTTTGCATAGAAGTCACCCCTGAATTGCGCCAGACTTACAAGGTGCCTTGATTTCCCGGTTCTCCTACAGTATATATTCCAACTTCGTCTCTATTGAGATAATTAAAAATCTGTTAAAAAATATCTTTGACTCCCGACAGGGAAAAAAATCCAATGTTTGCGCATATGCAATAATAAAAATATTCGTGTTTATATCGTCTATTTATCTGAGTCGATATGGAAGTTTATTCCATGAGGATGGACCAGCAACAGCGAACGCACGATCACCAAAGTGTGATTTGTGCACTCGGTTAACTTCGTTTAGTTTACCGATTGCTGAGCTTTGAGCTGAACGGAGGGATTTCTGTCTGTTGTTTGAGGTGAGCGGAGTGCACATTTCGGATAGGTATTGCGGGGCCAGACCGTGTAATGCCTTGAATGTTGTTAGGCATATCTTGTACTCTATCCTTTCAGGGCACTTGAGCCAGTGAAGATTTTTTAAGTAGTGAGAGATGTGAGAGTATTTAGAAGCACCCGTGATAACTCTAGCAGCGGTATAATTATGATTTTTACTCTCCACACTATGGAATAGGGGAGAGTCATGATTTCGCAAAATTTAAGCGTATTTTTTTTACATCAATTTCTCAATGGGTATCATGTAGAGAATGCACACTATGAGTTTCGTCGTGATGTGTTTGTGTGTATGGCGTATACGCCGTACGCCGTACGCCGTAGCATTTATCTTTTTTGTGTCCTCTCTACAGCCCAAACTATAAGTCTGATCGACTTCATATTAACATCATATGTGTAAAGTGCAAAGACCTAGAGCTGATTAGTTTTCCATAGACAACTTTTGATTTCTTCTCTATGAATTCATCATTTACGTTGTTTTTTTTTTGTGTCCTCTCTGCAGCCCAAACTATAAGTCCGATTGACTTCATATTGATATCACATGTGTTAAGTCCATAAACTTAGAGCTGATTAGTTTTCCATAGACAACGGTTCATTTTTTCCCAATGTTTCTTTATGATTTCATCTATTAAAACTGAAAAAATGCTCTCACGACCTGGAAATTAGAGATATTTTAATTTGGTTTCAAATATTTATACAACACCAAGAATCTTCATAAAATTGTATTCAAAGTTGGTCAATGTTAAAAGAAAAATATTCAACGGTTTCAAAAATTATATTTTATTTAATGGATATTTGTATGAAACTTATATGTAACAAGAGAATTTTTTTATATTTGGCAATGTTCAGTTCATTGATTTCATATTGATATAAGAATATTAATAGCTTGAACTTAGAACTGATTAGCTTTTCATAGATATCATAAAATTTCTTCATATGATATCACGTGTCAACATTGTCAAAATGGTCTAACGCTCTTTGAAACAAAATTTATCTGCTTTTTTTAAAATATTTCATACAACATAAGCAGTCTTCACTATACTGCATTAATAGTTTGTTTATCTTAACATAAAAATATACTATCGGAAGAAAATTTATATTCCTGATAGTAACGTTTAGTATGAATAAAAATGTAATTAGATAAATTTCTATGTATGGAAAAGTTCAGTAATTTGATTTCATGTTATAATGTAAAAAGCTTGAACATAGAACTGATTAGCTTTCCATAAACAACAAAAAAAATCTTCATATGATATCACCTGTCAAAATTTGGAAAATGCTCTCGCGTTCTTTAGAACAAAATTTATCTGCTTTTTTTAAAATATTTCATACAACATAAGCATTCTACACCATACTGCATTAAAAGTTTGTCTATCTTATCATAAAAATATACTATCGGAAGAAAATTTATATTCCTGATAGTAACATTTAGTATGAATAAAAATGTAATTATATAAATTTCTATGTATGGAAAAGTTCAGTAATTTGATTTCATGTTATAATGTAAAGAGCTTGAACATATAACTGATTAGCTTTCCATAAATAACAAAAAAAATCTTCATATGATATCACCTGTCAAAATTTGGAAAATGCTCTCGCGTTCTTTAGAACAAAATTTATCTGCTTTTTTTAAAATATTTCATACAACATAAGCATTCTTCCCTATACTGCATTAATAGTTTGTCTATCTTTACATAAAAATATACTATCGGAAGAAAATTTATATTCCTGATAGTAACATTTAGTATGAATAAAAATGTAATTAGATAAATTTCTATGTATGGAAAAGTTCAGTAATTTGATTTCATGTTATAATGTAAAGAGCTTGAACATAGAACTGATTAGCTTTCCATAA
The DNA here is from genome assembly GCA_963576475.1 of Molanna angustata. Lineage (NCBI taxonomy): Eukaryota > Metazoa > Arthropoda > Insecta > Trichoptera > Molannidae > Molanna > Molanna angustata. The sequence continues at coordinate 24,033,857 of OY754987.1, forward strand.
ATAACTAAAAATTCTTCATATAATATGACGTGTCAAAATTTTGAAAATGCTCTCGCGTTCTTTAAAACAAAATTTATCTGCTTTTTTTAAAATATTTCATACAACATAAGCATTCTTCACTATACTGCATTAATAGTTTGTTTATCTTAACATAAAAATATACTATCGGAAGAAAATTTATATTCCTGATAGTAACATTTAGTATGAATAAAAATGTAATTAGATAAATTTCTATGTATGGAAAAGTTCAGTAATTTGATTTCATGTTATAATGTAAAGAGCTTGAACATAGAACTGATTAGCTTTCCATAAATAACAAAAAAAATCTTCATATGATATCACCTGTCAAAATTTGGAAAATGCTCTCGCGTTCTTTAGAACAAAATTTATCTGCTTTTTTTAAAATATTTCATTCAACATAAGCATTCTTCCCTATACTGCATTAATAGTTTGTCTATCTTAACATAAAAATATACTATCGGAAGAAAATTTATATTCCTGATAGTAACATTTAGTACGAATAAAAATGTAATAAGATAAATTTCTATGTATGGAAACGTTCAGTAATTTGATTTCATGTTATAATGTAAAGAGCTTGAACATAGAACTGATTAGCTTTCCATAAATAACTAAAAATTCTTCATATAATATCACGTGTCAACATTGTCAAAATGGTCTAACGCTCTTTAAAACAAAATTTATCTGCTTTTTTTAAAATATTTCATACAACATAAGCATTCTTCACTATACTGCATTAATAGTTTGTTTATCTTAACATAAAAATATACTATCGGAAGAAAATTTATATTCCTGATAGTAACATTTAGTATGAATAAAAATGTAATTAGATAAATTTCTATGTATGGAAAAGTTCAGTAATTTGATTTCATGTTATAATGTAAAGAGCTTGAACATAGAACTGATTAGCTTTCCATAAATAACAAAAAAAATCTTCATATGATATCACCTGTCAAAATTTGGAAAATGCTCTCGCGTTCTTTAGAACAAAATTTATCTGCTTTTTTTAAAATATTTCATACAACATAAGCATTCTTCCCTATACTGCATTAATAGTGTGTCTATCTTAACATAAAAATATACTATCGGAAGAAAATTTATATTCCTGATAGTAACATTTAGTATGAATAAAAATGTAATTAGATAAATTTCTATGTATGGAAACGTTCAGTAATTTGATTTCATGTTATAATGTAAAGAGCTTGAACATAGAACTGATTAGCTTTCCATAAATAACAAAAAAAATCTTCATATGATATCACCTGTCAAAATTTGGAAAATGCTCTCGCGTTCTTTAGAACAAAATTTATCTGCTTTTTTTAAAATATTTCATACAACATAAGCATTCTTCCCTATACTGCATTAATAGTTTGTCTATCTTAACATAAAAATATACTATCGGAAGAAAATTTATATTCCTGATAGTAACATTTAGTATGAATAAAAATGTAATTAGATAAATTTCTATGTATGGAAACGTTCAGTAATTTGATTTCATGTTATAATGTAAAGAGCTTGAACATAGAACTGATTAGCTTTCCATAAATAACAAAAAAATCTTCATATGATATCACGTGTCAAAATTTTGAACATGCTCTCGCGTTCTTTAAATCAAAATTTATCTGCTTTTTTAAAAATATTTCATACAACATAAGCATTCTTCACTATACTGCATTAATAGTTTGTTTATCTTAACATAAAAATATACTATTGGAAGAAAATTTATATTCCTGGTAGTAACATTTAGTATGAATAAAAATGTAATTAGATAAATTTCTATGTATGGAAAAGTTCAGTAATTTGATTTCATGTTATAATGTAAAGAGCTTGAACATAGAACTGATTAGCTTTCCATAAATAACAAAAAAATTCTTCATATGATATCACCTGTCAAAATTTGGAAAATACTCTTGCGTTCTTTAAAACAAAATTTATCTGCTTTTTTAAAAATATTTCATACAACATAAGCATTCTTCACTATACTGCATTAATAGTTTGTCTATCTTAACATAAAAATATACTATCGGAAGAAAATTTATATTCCTGATAGTAACATTTAGTATGAATAAAAATGTAATTAGATAAATTTCTATGTATGGAAAAGTTCAGTAATTTGATTTCATGTTATAATGTAAAGAGCTTGAACAAAGAACTGATTAGCTTTCCATAAATAACTAAAAATTCTTCATATAATATCACGTGTCAAAATTTTGAAAATGCTCTCGCGTTCTTTAAAACAAAATTTATCTGCTTTTTTTAAAATATTTCATACAACATAAGCATTCTTCACTATACTGCATTAATAGTTTGTTTATCTTAACATAAAAATATACTATCGGAAGAAAATTTATATTCCTGATAGTAACATTTAGTATGAATAAAAATGTAATTAGATAAATTTCTATGTATGGAAAAGTTCAGTAATTTGATTTCATGTTATAATGTAAAGAGCTTGAACATAGAACTGATTAGCTTTCCATAAATAACAAAAAAAATCTTCATATGATATCACCTGTCAAAATTTGGAAAATGCTCTCGCGTTCTTTAGAACAAAATTTATCTGCTTTTTTTAAAATATTTCATTCAACATAAGCATTCTTCCCTATACTGCATTAATAGTTTGTCTATCTTAACATAAAAATATACTATCGGAAGAAAATTTATATTCCTGATAATAACATTTAGTACGAATAAAAATGTAATAAGATAAATTTCTATGTATGGAAACGTTCAGTAATTTGATTTCATGTTATAATGTAAAGAGCTTGAACATAGAACTGATTAGCTTTCCATAAATAACTAAAAATTCTTCATATAATATCACGTGTCAACATTGTCAAAATGGTCTAACGCTCTTTAAAACAAAATTTATCTGCTTTTTTTAAAATATTTCATACAACATAAGCATTCTTCACTATACTGCATTAATAGTTTGTTTATCTTAACATAAAAATATACTATCGGAAGAAAATTTATATTCCTGATAGTAACATTTAGTATGAATAAAAATGTAATTAGATAAATTTCTATGTATGGAAACGTTCAGTAATTTGATTTCATGTTATAATGTAAAGAGCTTGAACATAGAACTGATTAGCTTTCCATAAATAACAAAAAAAATCTTCATATGATATCACCTGTCAAAATTTGGAAAATGCTCTCGCGTTCTTTAGAACAAAATTTATCTGCTTTTTTTAAAATATTTCATACAACATAAGCATTCTTCCCTATACTGCATTAATAGTTTGTCTATCTTAACATAAAAATATACTATCGGAAGAAAATTTATATTCCTGATAGTAACATTTAGTATGAATAAAAATGTAATTAGATAAATTTCTATGTATGGAAAAGTTCAGTAATTTGATTTCATGTTATAATGTAAAGAGCTTGAACATAGAACTGATTAGCTTTCCATAAATAACTAAAAATTCTTCATATAATATCACGTGTCAAAATTTTGAAAATGCTCTCGCGTTCTTTAAAACAAAATTTATCTGCTTTTTTTAAAATATTTCATACAACATAAGCATTCTTCACTATGCTGCATTAATAGTTTGTTTATCTTAACATGAAAATATACTATCGGAAGAAAATTTATATTCCTGATAGTAACATTTAGTATGAATAAAAATGTAATTAGATAAATTTCTATGTATGGAAATGTTCAGTAATTTGATTTCATGTTATAATGTAAAGAGCTTGAACATAGAACTGATTAGCTTTCCATAAATAACAAAAAAAATCTTCATATGATATCACCTGTCAAAATTTGGAAAATGCTCTCGCGTTCTTTAGAACAAAATTTATCTGCTTTTTATAAAATATTTCATACAACATAAGCATTCTTCACTATACTGCATTAATAGTTTGTTTATCTTAACATAAAAATATACTATCGGAAGAAAATTTATATTCCTGATAGTAACATTTAGTATGAATAAAAATGTAATTAGATAAATTTCTATGTATGGAAATGTTCAGTAATTTGATTTCATGTTATAATGTAAAGAGCTTGAACATAGAACTGATTAGCTTTCCATAAATAACAAAAAAAATCTTCATATGATATCACCTATCAAAATTTAGAAAATGCTCTCGCGTTCTTTAGAACAAAATTTATCTGCTTTTTTTAAAATATTTCATACAACATAAGCATTCTTCACTATACTGCATTAATAGTTTGTTTATCTTAACATAAAAATATACTATCGGAAGAAAATTTATATTCCTGATAGTAACATTTAGTATGAATAAAAATGTAATTAGATAAATTTCTATGTATGGAAAAGTTCAGTAATTTGATTTCATGTTATAATGTAAAGAGCTTGAACATAGAACTGATTAGCTTTCCATAAATAACAAAAAAAATCTTCATATGATATCACCTGTCAAAATTTGGAAAATGCTCTCGCGTTCTTTAGAACAAAATTTATCTGCTTTTTTTAAAATATTTCATACAACATAAGCATTCTTCCCTATACTGCATTAATAGTGTGTCTATCTTAACATAAAAATATACTATCGGAAGAAAATTTATATTCCTGATAGTAACATTTAGTATGAATAAAAATGTAATTAGATAAATTTCTATGTATGGAAACGTTCAGTAATTTGATTTCATGTTATAATGTAAAGAGCTTGAACATAGAACTGATTAGCTTTCCATAAATAACAAAAAAAATCTTCATATGATATCACCTGTCAAAATTGGGAAAATGCTCTCGCGTTCTTTAGAACAAAATTTATCTGCTTTTTTTAAAATATTTCATACAACATAAGCATTCTTCCCTATACTGCATTAATAGTTTGTCTATCTTAACATAAAAAAAATACTATCGGAAGAAAATTTATATTCCTGATAGTAACATTTAGTATGAATAAAAATGTAATTAGATAAATTTCTATGTATGGAAACGTTCAGTAATTTGATTTCATGTTATAATGTAAAGAGCTTGAACATAGAACTGATTAGCTTTCCATAAATAACAAAAAAATCTTCATATGATATCACGTGTCAAAATTTTGAACATGCTTTCGCGTTCTTTAAATCAAAATTTATCTGCTTTTTTAAAAATATTTCATACAACATAAGCATTCTTCACTATACTGCATTAATAGTTTGTTTATCTTAACATAAAAATATACTATTGGAAGAAAATTTATATTCCTGGTAGTAACATTTAGTATGAATAAAAATGTAATTAGATAAATTTCTATGTATGGAAAAGTTCAGTAATTTGATTTCATGTTATAATGTAAAGAGCTTGAACATAGAACTGATTAGCTTTCCATAAATAACAAAAAAATTCTTCATATGATATCACCTGTCAAAATTTGGAAAATACTCTTGCGTTCTTTAAAACAAAATTTATCTGCTTTTTTAAAAATATTTCATACAACATAAGCATTCTTCACTATACTGCATTAATAGTTTGTCTATCTTAACATAAAAATATACTATCGGAAGAAAATTTATATTCCTGATAGTAACATTTAGTATGAATAAAAATGTAATTAGATAAATTTCTATGTATGGAAACGTTCAGTAATTTGATTTCATGTTATAATGTAAAGAGCTTGAACATAGAACTGATTAGCTTTCCATAAATAACAAAAAAATCTTCATATGATATCACTTGTCAAAATTTTGAAAATGCTCTCGCGTTCTTTAAATAAAAATTTATCTGCTTTTTTAAAAATATTTCATACAACATAAGCATTCTTCACTATACTGCATTAATAGTTTGTTTATCTTAACATAAAAATATACTATCGGAAGAAAATTTACATTCCTGATAGTAACATTTAGTATGAATAAAAATGTAATTAGATAAATTTCTATGTATGGAAACGTTCAGTAATTTGATTTCATGTTATAATGTAAAGAGCTTGAACATAGAACTGATTAGCTTTCCATAAATAACTAAAAATTCTTCATATAATATCACGTGTCAAAATTTTGAAAATGCTCTCGCGTTCTTTAAAACAAAATTTATCTGCTTTTTTAAAATATTTCATACAACATAAGCATTCTTCACTATACTGCATTAATAGTTTGTTTATCTTAACATAAAAATATACTATCGGAAGAAAATTTATATTCCTGATAGTAACATTTAGTATGAATAAAAATGTAATTAGATAAATTTCTATGTATGGAAACGTTCAGTAATTTGATTTCATGTTATAATGTAAAGAGCTTGAACATAGAACTGATTAGCTTTCCATAAATAACAAAAAAAATCTTCATATGATATCACCTGTCAAAATTGGGAAAATGCTCTCGCGTTCTTTAGAACAAAATTTATCTGCTTTTTTTAAAATATTTCATACAACATAAGCATTCTTCCCTATACTGCATTAATAGTTTGTCTATCTTAACATAAAAAAAATACTATCGGAAGAAAATTTATATTCCTGATAGTAACATTTAGTATGAATAAAAATGTAATTAGATAAATTTCTATGTATGGAAACGTTCAGTAATTTGATTTCATGTTATAATGAAAAGAGCTTGAACATAGAACTGATTAGCTTTCCATAAATAACAAAAAAATCTTCATATGATATCACGTGTCAAAATTTTGAACATGCTCTCGCGTTCTTTAAATCAAAATTTATCTGCTTTTTTAAAAATATTTCATACAACATAAGCATTCTTCACTATACTGCATTAATAGTTTGTTTATCTTAACATAAAAATATACTATTGGAAGAAAATTTATATTCCTGGTAGTAACATTTAGTATGAATAAAAATGTAATTAGATAAATTTCTATGTATGGAAAAGTTCAGTAATTTGATTTCATGTTATAATGTAAAGAGCTTGAACATAGAACTGATTAGCTTTCCATAAATAACAAAAAAATTCTTCATATGATATCACCTGTCAAAATTTGGAAAATACTCTTGCGTTCTTTAAAACAAAATTTATCTGCTTTTTTAAAAATATTTCATACAACATAAGCATTCTTCACTATACTGCATTAATAGTTTGTCTATCTTAACATAAAAATATACTATCGGAAGAAAATTTATATTCCTGATAGTAACATTTAGTATGAATAAAAATGTAATTAGATAAATTTCTATGTATGGAAAAGTTCAGTAATTTGATTTCATGTTATAATGTAAAGAGCTTGAACATAGAACTGATTAGCTTTCCATAAATAACTAAAAATTCTTCATATAATATCACGTGTCAAAATTTTGAAAATGCTCTCGCGTTCTTTAAAACAAAATTTATCTGCTTTTATTAAAATATTTCATACAACATAAGCATTCTTCACTATACTGCATTAATAGTTTGTTTATCTTAACATAAAAATATACTATCGGAAGAAAATTTATATTCCTGATAGTAACATTTAGTATGAATAAAAATGTAATTAGATAAATTTCTATGTATGGAAAAGTTCAGTAATTTGATTTCATGTTATAATGTAAAGAGCTTGAACATAGAACTGATTAGCTTTCCATAAATAACAAAAAAAATCTTCATATGATATCACCTGTCAAAATTTGGAAAATGCTCTCGCGTTCTTTAGAACAAAATTTATCTGCTTTTTTTAAAATATTTCATTCAACATAAGCATTCTTCCCTATACTGCATTAATAGTTTGTCTATCTTAACATAAAAATATACTATCGGAAGAAAATTTATATTCCTGATAATAACATTTAGTACGAATAAAAATGTAATAAGATAAATTTCTATGTATGGAAACGTTCAGTAATTTGATTTCATGTTATAATGTAAAGAGCTTGAACATAGAACTGATTAGCTTTCCATAAATAACTAAAAATTCTTCATATAATATCACGTGTCAACATTGTCAAAATGGTCTAACGCTCTTTAAAACAAAATTTATCTGCTTTTTTTAAAATATTTCATACAACATAAGCATTCTTCACTATACTGCATTAATAGTTTGTTTATCTTAACATAAAAATATACTATCGGAAGAAAATTTATATTCCTGATAGTAACATTTAGTATGAATAAAAATGTAATTAGATAAATTTCTATGTATGGAAACGTTCAGTAATTTGATTTCATGTTATAATGTAAAGAGCTTGAACATAGAACTGATTAGCTTTCCATAAATAACAAAAAAAATCTTCATATGATATCACCTGTCAAAATTTGGAAAATGCTCTCGCGTTCTTTAGAACAAAATTTATCTGCTTTTTTTAAAATATTTCATACAACATAAGCATTCTTCCCTATACTGCATTAATAGTGTGTCTATCTTAACATAAAAATATACTTTCGGAAGAAAATTTATATTCCTGATAATAACATTTAGTATGAATAAAAATGTAATTAGATAAATTTCTATGTATGGAAACGTTCAGTAATTTGATTTCATGTTATAATGTAAAGAGCTTGAACATAGAACTGATTAGCTTTCCATAAATAACAAAAAAAATCTTCATATGATATCACCTGTCAAAATTTGGAAAATGCTCTCGCGTTCTTTAGAACAAAATTTATCTGCTTTTTTTAAAATATTTCATACAACATAAGCATTCTTCCCTATACTGCATTAATAGTTTGTCTATCTTAACATAAAAATATACTATCGGAAGAAAATTTATATTCCTGATAGTAACATTTAGTATGAATAAAAATGTAATTAGATAAATTTCTATGTATGGAAAAGTTCAGTAATTTGATTTCATGTTATAATGTAAAGAGCTTGAACATAGAACTGATTAGCTTTCCATAAATAACTAAAAATTCTTCATATAATATCACGTGTCAAAATTTTGAAAATGCTCTCGCGTTCTTTAAAACAAAATTTATCTGCTTTTTTTAAAATATTTCATACAACATAAGCATTCTTCACTATACTGCATTAATAGTTTGTTTATCTTAACATGAAAATATACTATCGGAAGAAAATTTATATTCCTGATAGTAACATTTAGTATGAATAAAAATGTAATTAGATAAATTTCTATGTATGGAAATGTTCAGTAATTTGATTTCATGTTATAATGTAAAGAGCTTGAACATAGAACTGATTAGCTTTCCATAAATAACAAAAAAAATCTTCATATGATATCACCTGTCAAAATTTGGAAAATGCTCTCGCGTTCTTTAGAACAAAATTTATCTGCTTTTTATAAAATATTTCATACAACATAAGCATTCTTCACTATACTGCATTAATAGTTTGTTTATCTTAACATAAAAATATACTATCGGAAGAAAATTTATATTCCTGATAGTAACATTTAGTATGAATAAAAATGTAATTAGATAAATTTCTATGTATGGAAATGTTCAGTAATTTGATTTCATGTTATAATGTAAAGAGCTTGAACATAGAACTGATTAGCTTTCCATAAATAACAAAAAAAATCTTCATATGATATCACCTATCAAAATTTAGAAAATGCTCTCGCGTTCTTTAGAACAAAATTTATCTGCTTTTTTTAAAATATTTCATACAACATAAGCATTCTTCACTATACTGCATTAATAGTTTGTTTATCTTAACATAAAAATATACTATCGGAAGAAAATTTATATTCCTGATAGTAACATTTAGTATGAATAAAAATGTAATTAGATAAATTTCTATGTATGGAAAAGTTCAGTAATTTGATTTCATGTTATAATGTAAAGAGCTTGAACATAGAACTGATTAGCTTTCCATAAATAACAAAAAAAATCTTCATATGATATCACCTGTCAAAATTTGGAAAATGCTCTCGCGTTCTTTAGAACAAAATTTATCTGCTTTTTTTAAAATATTTCATACAACATAAGCATTCTTCCCTATACTGCATTAATAGTGTGTCTATCTTAACATAAAAATATACTATCGGAAGAAAATTTATATTCCTGATAGTAACATTTAGTATGAATAAAAATGTAATTAGATAAATTTCTATGTATGGAAACGTTCAGTAATTTGATTTCATGTTATAATGTAAAGAGCTTGAACATAGAACTGATTAGCTTTCCATAAATAACAAAAAAAATCTTCATATGATATCACCTGTCAAAATTGGGAAAATGCTCTCGCGTTCTTTAGAACAAAATTTATCTGCTTTTTTTAAAATATTTCATACAACATAAGCATTCTTCCCTATACTGCATTAATAGTTTGTCTATCTTAACATAAAAAAAATACTATCGGAAGAAAATTTATATTCCTGATAGTAACATTTAGTATGAATAAAAATGTAATTAGATAAATTTCTATGTATGGAAACGTTCAGTAATTTGATTTCATGTTATAATGTAAAGAGCTTGAACATAGAACTGATTAGCTTTCCATAAATAACAAAAAAATCTTCATATGATATCACGTGTCAAAATTTTGAACATGCTCTCGCGTTCTTTAAATCAAAATTTATCTGCTTTTTTAAAAATATTTCATACAACATAAGCATTCTTCACTATACTGCATTAATAGTTTGTTTATCTTAACATAAAAATATACTATTGGAAGAAAATTTATATTCCTGGTAGTAACATTTAGTATGAATAAAAATGTAATTAGATAAATTTCTATGTATGTAAAAGTTCAGTAATTTGATTTCATGTTATAATGTAAAGAGCTTGAACATAGAACTGATTAGCTTTCCATAAATAACAAAAAAATTCTTCATATGATATCACCTGTCAAAATTTGGAAAATACTCTTGCGTTCTTTAAAACAAAATTTATCTGCTTTTTTAAAAATATTTCATACAACATAAGCATTCTTCACTATACTGCATTAATAGTTTGTCTATCTTAACATAAAAATATACTATCGGAAGAAAATTTATATTCCTGATAGTAACATTTAGTATGAATAAAAATGTAATTAGATAAATTTCTATGTATGGAAACGTTCAGTAATTTGATTTCATGTTATAATGTAAAGAGCTTGAACATAGAACTGATTAGCTTTCCATAAATAACAAAAAAATCTTCATATGATATCACTTGTCAAAATTTTGAAAATGCATTTCGCGTTCTTTAAATAAAAATTTATCTGCTTTTTTAAAAATATTTCATACAACATAAGCATTCTTCACTATACTGCATTAATAGTTTGTTTATCTTAACATAAAAATATACTATCGGAAGAAAATTTACATTCCTGATAGTAACATTTAGTATGAATAAAAATGTAATTAGATAAATTTCTATGTATGGAAACGTTCAGTAATTTGATTTCATGTTATAATGTAAAGAGCTTGAACATAGAACTGATTAGCTTTCCATAAATAACTAAAAATTCTTCATATAATATCACGTGTCAAAATTTTGAAAATGCTCTCGCGTTCTTTAAAACAAAATTTATCTGCTTTTTTAAAATATTTCATACAACATAAGCATTCTTCACTATACTGCATTAATAGTTTGTTTATCTTAACATAAAAATATACTATCGGAAGAAAATTTATATTCCTGATAGTAACATTTAGTATGAATAAAAATGTAATTAGATAAATTTCTATGTATGGAAACGTTCAGTAATTTGATTTCATGTTATAATGTAAAGAGCTTGAACATAGAACTGATTAGCTTTCCATAAATAACAAAAAAAATCTTCATATGATATCACCTGTCAAAATTGGGAAAATGCTCTCGCGTTCTTTAGAACAAAATTTATCTGCTTTTTTTAAAATATTTCATACAACATAAGCATTCTTCCCTATACTGCATTAATAGTTTGTCTATCTTAACATAAAAAAAATACTATCGGAAGAAAATTTATATTCCTGATAGTAACATTTAGTATGAATAAAAATGTAATTAGATAAATTTCTATGTATGGAAACGTTCAGTTATTTGATTTCATGTTATAATGTAAAGAGCTTGAACATAGAACTGATTAGCTTTCCATAAATAACAAAAAAATCTTCATATGATATCACGTGTCAAAATTTTGAACATGCTCTCGCGTTCTTTAAATCAAAATTTATCTGCTTTTTTAAAAATATTTCATACAACATAAGCATTCTTCACTATACTGCATTAATAGTTTGTTTATCTTAACATAAAAATATACTATTGGAAGAAAATTTATATTCCTGGTAGTAACATTTAGTATGAATAAAAATGTAATTAGATAAATTTCTATGTATGGAAAAGTTCAGTAATTTGATTTCATGTTATAATGTAAAGAGCTTGAACATAGAACTGATTAGCTTTCCATAAATAACAAAAAAATTCTTCATATGATATCACCTGTCAAAATTTGGAAAATACTCTTGCGTTCTTTAAAACAAAATTTATCTGCTTTTTTAAAAATATTTCATACAACATAAGCATTCTTCACTATACTGCATTAATAGTTTGTCTATCTTAACATAAAAATATACTATCGGAAGAAAATTTATATTCCTGATAGTAACATTTAGTATGAATAAAAATGTAATTAGATAAATTTCTATGTATGGAAACGTTCAGTTATTTGATTTCATGTTATAATGTAAAGAACTTGAACATAGAACTGATTAGCTTTCCATAAATAACAAAAAAATCTTCATATGATATCACGTGTCAAAATTTTGAAAATGCTCTCGCGTTCTTTAAATCAAAATTTATCTGCTTTTTTAAAATATTTCATACAACATAAGCATTCTTCACTATACTGCATTAATAGTTTGTTTATCTTAACATAAAAATATACTATCGAAAGAAAATTTATATTCCTGGTAGTAACATTTAGTATGAATAAAAATGTAATTAGATAAATTTCTATGTATGGAAAAGTTCAGTAATTTGATTTCATGTTATAATGTAAAGAGCTTGAACATAGAACTGATTAGCTTTCCATAAATAACAAAAAAATTCTTCATATGATATCACCTGTCAAAATTTGGAAAATACTCTTGCGTTCTTTAAAACAAAATTTATGTGCTTTTTTAAAATATTTCATACAACATAAGCATTCTTCACTATACTGCATTAATAGTTTGTCTATCTTAACATAAAAATATACTATCGGAAGAAAATTTATATTCCTGATAGTAACATTTAGTATGAATAAAAATGTAATTAGATAAATTTCTATGTATGGAAACGTTCAGTAATTTGATTTCATGTTATAATGTAAAGAGCTTGAACATAGAACTGATTAGCTTTCCATAAATAACAAAAAAATCTTCATATGATATCACGTGTCAAAATTTTGAAAATGCTCTCGCGTTCTTTAAATCAAAATTTATCTGCTTTTTTTAAAATATTTCATACAACATAAGAATTCTTCACTATACGGCATTAATAGTTTGTCTATCTTAACATGAAAATATACTATCGTTAGAAAATTTATATTCCTGGTAGTAAAATTTAGAATGAATAAAATATTTCATTGTCAATATTTGTGGTGTGGAGAGTTTAGTGTTGGCCACAACCCACTCGTTTCCTAATATGCTTGAAAAAATCATAATTATTGGTTTAGCTGTTTAGGAGTTCAGTGACATACACAATATACATGTACAGAAGAGTTATATATTGTATAAATATGGGAATAATTAGCTATAATCCACATTAAAAGTATATGTACATAATCCATGTAAAAGTAGAAGTCATTTGTGGAATATTTCATCTTAAACATCCCATAGGATATAAGATTTACTATGATTGGTTCAAATAACATTAATATAATATTCCTATGATTAGGATAGCATGATTAAGGTTGTCACAATTCATTGTTTAGGTTGTCACAATTCATTATTAAGGTTGTCACAATTCATTTTTTCAAGTTTTTATTTTTAAAGAATTGTGTCAAATCTCATTCTCAATCGCGTGCTTTTAGCAATTGAGACAGCGCCTAAACTGTAGAACTCTATACTTCAAAGGAAATCGAAGGAAATCGACGAGCCACCAGACAGATATCACCATTTTATTACAACAGTACTCGTACACAGGCATAATATCACTCGGTAGTCAGTCGTCTCCATAATATTGAGAATGAATACTCTCATTTAGGTTTTTATGCTGTCAAAACATAAATATAAAAGGACTATATAAACATTTTTTATGAGAGAAACAACTTATGATCAGTGCGGATTTGTACATATATACAAATCGACTGCACATCTGTTGACCAGTGTTTTAGTTATACACCGTGTAAAGCCCGTGTAACAGTTATTTCAAAATCTTACCAATAAACGCTGTATAGTTGCAACAGACATACAACATAACCTCCTGAGTCCTGAAGCATTTTTTTTGTTATTGAGTGCTAATTTTTCGGAAATATTGTAGTAATTGGAGATACAACAAATGTTTGTTCTGGTTTTTTTCGAAATGTTTGTTGTTTTTTGGGAAAATGTGGTATAATATACTATACTTCGGGATTAAGTTAATACAAATACATTTGAAATCACAAGAAATGATAATATGAAATTCTAAGAAAAATTTATTAAATACTTTATGAGTATTTACATGAAATGTAGGCTGGTTGAAAAATATAATTATAACAATACTTTACTTTAAAAAAAACAATTGTAATTTGGCAATAACATACCTAAAACCTAAAAAATATCATATATTTGTTTCAGGTTTTAGGTGTGAAATTCTGCATAAAAATTTCGTTCTGCATTCAAACATAAATAAATGTCACATGTGGTGCATCTGGTCCTGCACAATTTCTTGCGCCCTGGTGCTGTACACTTTTTAAATATTTTTAATTTATCGACTTCTGGCATGTGCAGGGCCCCTTTGACCAACGTATTGATTTATCAACTGGGGTTTTTCGGAAAATTGGTTAAATAACAACAAGACGCTTTTATTATCCATCCATTTTGTCACGGAAACTTGTTAGTCCTATCGTATAAGAGAACTCATGGATCCTCGACCCTTCGTCTGCAGCTCTTTGTCTGACGACAGTCTGACATTTTTAGAAATCCTGTTAGAGTTAACTCTTCCAACTGAAACAAACCCTCGAGCAAATAACGAGCCTGCCAATTTAGAGGACGTAAATATACCTATTATGTGTCCAGGATGCAACGATTTTATAAGTGATATAACTGCCCCTAATCCCTATCCATATATTTTCATGTCTGTTGTGAATGTTGTAGGCCCTTGATATGGTAAAAGTCACTCACTAGACCATTTGGATTTGTCAATGTAAAAAAATAGTCTGACAGCATTCGGTTTTCCTCTAACATACTATCTTATATTGCAATTAGCTGTTAATGGAACCATAATTTCATATATGGAAATATGTTTTTCCCTATTTTGTATTAGACACCCTGTTCGAACCCTATCTAAAAATGGTCTGATTTTCCAAAGACAATCGTTTGCCCTGTCTTGGAGATATATCATTATCTACAACAACTTTTAATGAAGTACTTATCAGATCTGGTCATGGCATGTGTGATCGCAGGGATTGCATAATTCTGCGGCCAAATATTCTTATAATTGGATATTTTAAACATGACATCATCATGGACAAAGCGGACCACATTCTTCCAAGTTTTCCTCAGAATCATCATTGTCAGGTGCAGCAATTATTGAAGTTTGGTCATTATCAGTAGTGTTTTCTATCGAAAAATCATCCTCCATACCATTATCAGGCAGGTCCAAGTCCGAATTATCTAGATTATAGAAAAACTGCTCTAACTCAATATCATCTAAAAAGATGAATACAAACCCGAAGTATAGTATACTATACCACACAAATAAAACCAAAATAAAACACATTAATTATTGAGTGATTATAAAAATTGTTATTCATTGCAATAACTACATATATTAGTCACAAAAATATATAAAAACGATACGTAAATATGTTCACATTACTTTGAAAATTTGTTGGTAACCTGGAGCGGTGACATTCCATGGTCACTTTTTACTTTGACACGTGACAAAATATCAAAACAACAAAAAATACAACAACACCAAATGAAAATATTTGAAATTATTCTATTGTCCATGAAATATAATCATCAAACCCAAAATAAATTATGCGGTTTCTCAGATAGATGTAATTTTACAAAGTATAGTATACTATACCGTAGGTCTCAGGAGGATAAATTAATCCGACAACGTTGTATTTTCGCACCCGCGCAAGCGCAAAGCCCCCTTCCGCCATTGTAATTTTGACGTTTGTTGTGCTTAATATTATCATATACATATTTTCACATTTTAAAATAGGAATATGGAAAATATAAAGAAGTATTTCATCATACTAGCTAGTAGAAGCTAATTTATAATAGCTAGGAGAACCTATTTTTTACAACTTTAAATGCACAACTATAGATAATAAAATAATTTATAAAGATTTTTCGTCATATTATTCCAAGATACAACAATATGAACATGCAGATCAAAATCAAATTTGATTTATGGTAGCTGACAGTTGTCTTAAAACACCGCTAAACTACCTTGGACAGACGTGCAAGCGTTGTGTAAAATTTGTATGAGAGATATATAGTCGTTAACCAACTACACAGCGTTTATTAGTATTGTTTTTGCCTACACGGGTGTTAAACGGTCGTGCAACGACACGTTTTACAACACGTTTATAAGTAAGAATGCTATGATTTGGTTTATATTGAGTCCATATTATGTATATATTGTTATGTTTGCTTACATTACAATTATTTTAATTTTAACTTTGATTGCTTTACTGTGTAAGTTTAATTTTTTTTACCAATTGTTTTTATTTCTTATTCTATATTTTTTCTTTAATATGTGTTTTTATGTATGCACGAAAAAGGCAATTTATGCCGTTTATTAGTAAATAAATAAATAAATAAATATCTTCAAATGTTTGAATGTTAACTTTGTGGTTCATATTTAACAAATTAAATTTAAAGATATAACTTTGTATTAACCACGTTTTTTGGTTGAAAGATGCGACCGGTTTCGGAACTAACCGTTCCCTCATCAGGCTAACTTTCAACTGTTGAAAGTTAGCCTGATGAGGGAACGGTTAGTTCCGAAACCGGTCGCATCGTTTCAACCAAAAAACGTGGTTAATACAAAGTTATATCTTTAAATTAAATAAATATCTGGTTAAGGAGCGGTTGTGGCTGGAATTCTTGTAGCTGGCGAGGGACAGGGAGGTGTTGAATGAGTGATATTCGAGTGAAAGTTTTACTTATAAAATAATTCCTATTGTAGATACCTACATATGTATGTATGTATGTTATGCGTATTTTTAATGCAATATTTTAATTTTTTATTACTTCAAAATGTCCTGAGCCCAACTGACCTAACAATATCACAAAGTCTGAGCCCAACTGACCTAACAATATCACAGATAAGAGTTTCAATTCATTTTTCTTACTTTCACCATGAACTTCCATTCTGTTTAAGAAACAACATTCAAGCCTATCTGATAATCTTTTGTCAACCCTGACTTGATCTGTTACGTAAGTATATAAAACGAATTCATGTTTTAATACGTGTATAATATCAAAATATAATAAGGTTGTCACAAGTAATTAAACCAATTTCCATATTTTTTACGATTCCCTTAATTCAAAGACACATAATTTTTTCAATATTAGACACTGTCACTTCATGGTAGAACTCCATAATCAATTAAAACTAAGAAAAAATTATATTTAATTTTACGTTCTACTTAAATTATTCGCAAACGCGTTTGCGAAAAATTTAAGTAGAACGTAAAATTAAATATAATTTTTTCATAGTTTTAATTCAAAGACACATATTTATTTATTTATTTATAATCATTGCAAATGTACAGCAAGTACACAATGGTAGGTTTATTTTTATAAGGCTTTACTTTCAATCAAATCAATTTCAATAATCTAGATTTTCAATTAAAAATTACACAGTTTTAATAATAAGTTTTAACTGATGTGCTAACATATGATGAGCCAAAGGTCCCGGATTCGATTTCCGGTGGAGGCACAGTTTTTAATTGTGTTTTCAGTCTGGATCTGTGAGACAATTAATACCATTAGTCTCCAGAATATGGCAACTTGTTTTTGGGTGCATGTTAAATTAATATTTGAAATAGTAGGTACCTGTTACTTGCCTGAGAAGCAACATGAAATAAATAAATAAATAAATATTGAAAACTATGACAAAAAATATATTTATGAGAGTAGTGTCTACATGTCATAATGTCAGTATTATTGTGATTATTCCAATAAATTCAATCAGACAAAGTCCGCGAAACGAGAAAATGTAATCTTGTGTTTATTTCGATAAATTAAAACGGAACAATTCCGCGAAGCGAAATAATGTCAGTATTCTTGTTTTTATTTCGATAAATGCAATCAGAAAAAATCCACGAAACGAGAAAATGTCAGTATTTTTGTGATTATTCCAATAAATTCAATCAGACAAAGTCCATGCAATGAGAAAATATCAGTTAACTTGTGTTTATTTTGATAAATTAAATGAAAAAAAAAAAAAATGTGTTTCTTGTGATCATAAATATGTTTCTTGTGATCATTTCGAAAAATTAAATTAAATAAATTCCGCACAGCGAGATTTTTTCAGTCGTCTTTTCTTTTTTTCGATGAAAATGCTTTCGAATGAAAAGGCCAAGTTAAAGAGTGTTTTTAGAAAAATATGTTTTTCTGATTATTGACACCTTGCTCTCACTAAAACACGCGGTAGACCGCAGTTTGCCCAGGGCTGATTTAACTGATTGTAGGTACTTGAAATTGAAATTGAATTGCCATAATTCGATTAAATCGAAACAAAAGTATCCTACCTTTGGTCGTTCGGAATCCTTGATTGATGGCCTTTGTCGTTCTGACCGCTGCCTTGTATATCCTCCAGTAGAAGAAGAGCATGACCAGCATCGGTATGTAGAAGGATCCGAGGGCAGAGTAGACGACGTAGCCAGCGTCGTTGGTCAACTCGCAGGTCCATGGACAGGGGGGTGGAGGAAGGGGCGGAGGATAGGAAGACGGAGAGACGGCACCTCCCGGAGTGGTGGAGTTGGACCTTGGAAGAATCCTCACCAGCTGGGAGTCTGAAGGGGATGCCTGCAACGAGAGAAAAATGGATATTAATTATTGCACACAAACCAACGATGCTGACGGTGTTTCAATAAAAATGACAAATTACTCTACGTACATTGTTAAGATATGGTTGACGGTATAGTAAAAACAAAGAAACAAGAGAACATATGTATATGTATGACTGGAGGATGTCATAGGTCCGAATGCAGAGTCATACCTAAATACTTAATTCTAAATGCTAACCATGTTTTCATTGCACAGTCGCTCACTTAAGTTTCCTAACTGATAACTATCACGTGGCTCTCCTAACTAGAGGATGCTACGACGTTTTTCTATGAGAATTGCATTGCAGAGACATATCAATACTTAGCGCATGCGCGTCGACGTAAACTAACATTTGCAAGCTGTCAAAAAGTAAGGTTGATAGCGAGGAACCTTACGAGTGGTTAAATACTAAAATACGAAATGTTTTCGATGGATGATGATTTAAGCGACTTCGGCAAATATGTATTTGGTAATTTTGTCAAATCAAATACCAAACAGAGTATTCAGCGATCTATACGAGATGCCGAAAATTCGCTGGAATTTCAGTAAAATCGTGATATTGAGCTGTCAGTGTAAAGTGTGAAGTTAGTTACATTTGTATGTTTTGTTCTATAGCAAAAAAACATTTTAAACGTCAAACGTCAGAAAAGAGATAGATAGCTTTCTTTTCTTAGCCCATAGAAAGCTATCTATCTCTTTTCTTCACACATAATAATGTGAAATTCTACGCTATCGACCTTAAGTTTGGCGTAGTATTTAGTTTTAAGAGAGTGATGTCTCTGTAACGCAATTGCTAACTTAAGAATACTAAATACTTCAGTAAGGTTAGGAGTTAGTATTTAGGTACCTAGGACTATGCATTCGGGTCTTAGACATCATACAGTTGATACACACTCTTCTTATTGTGCCTCTCCTAATAATTATATCCGTTATATGGGTAATCATCGGGGTTTTGATTTCGCCGATTGACCAGACTTACCCCTCATTGGGACAAGTATAATCAATCGGCGAAATCAAAACCTTCATGATTACCCATATTATCATAATGAGTTCTATAACATCTTAAGATATTATATGTAGAACTCCATATAGTAATTATATTCATGATATGGGTAAAAATGTGTGATTTTGACTTCGCCTCTTGACCAAACTTGCCCCCCTGGACTCTGAGACTGGAATCGAAGGTCTATTATTATTATTCACCATTAACTGATTTTTCAATTATATTTTTTTTATTTGTAAGTTTTTTTACATAATACCGATTCAAATAATATTTTTCCAGATATCGATTTGATAATGGCAGTTATTTTGCGAAAGAAATAATATTATATTTTTAGTTTTCATTTCTTTGACCTGCATCATTACGCTTTGTTCGCTTTAATTCGTCTTGCATCGTCTATGGATATCTTCTTTAGTCGGGTCAATTATTCTTTTCTTTATCATCTATGGATCGTTTCACAAAGGAAGTGGAATCTTTCTATAATAGTAATGTCCTATTTCCATCCTTAGTGTACTAACTACATTCACTCTAGTGAAAATTCTATGAGTTGGGAAACCAACATAAATGAACAGATTTGTAAGATTATTTTTTTTAATAAAAAGTGAATGTATCCTTGTTAAACAAGTAGATATACATCTTTCTACGTTCCCTAAAATAAGCATAAATGCTTGTGCTGTAGGTGAACGAAATCAGTCGAGGCAGGAACTCGCGACCACTGGATTACTAGCCCAGCGCGCTAACCACTCTGCCATCGACCCATCTAAAACTATCTGTATTATTTTATTTTATTTTACATTACTTCTCAGGCAACTAACAAATACTATGTATGTCAAATATTAATTTAACACGCACCCAATAACAAGTTGCCACATTCTGGAGATATATGATATTATTCATTTCGCAGATCCAGACTGAACGCACAATTAATAACTCTGTGTCTCCACCGGGAATCGAACCCGGGACCTTTGGATCAGCATACAGATACCTAACCAACTGAGCCACGAAGGCCGATTATTATACCAGCGACAGGTGTGTGGGTGTGAATTACCTTATAATTCAATATGACCTTTTTCGTATATCTCACACAACAGTCTCGTCTCATTGAACAAATAAATAAAAAAAAAATTTTAAGACACTAGAATAGTGCTTCCACTCTTTTCTATTATTGTTTTCGAGTGTCCCGTAAGAGCCGGGTAATCGAAAATACATCAGGCAACAATAACATCTGACATAGTTCAGAAATGAGGTTCACCACCCATTCTGAATGTAGTGCCTTTTTAGGTGAGACGAGACTGGTGTGTGGGCATACACAGATGTGTTGTGCTCCCTTTTATAAGGCAATGCACACCCCCACACCTTTCGCTGGTTACCCCACATTGTGGGATATGCCGTGATAGTATGAATGAATGAATGAATGGTTTTTAAAAATCGATCTAAAAACGATTCAAACAACGCCTGAATTTATGCAACATGTATAGCAGTCGCAACTCGAGTTCAGAAATACAAAGTTGTTCAATTTAATCAAACTATTAAATGAATTATTTGTTTTAACATGCATCGTCAGCATTCGTGCCTCAGTTGGTTAGGTATCTGAATGCTGATCCAAGATTCCCGGGTTCGATTCCCTGTGGAGACATTTTTAAATGGTGTTTTCAGTCTGGATCTGTGAGACGATAAATAGCATAAGTCTCCAGAATGTGGCAACTTGTTATTTGGTGCGTGTTAAATTAATATTTGACATATGTAGCACCTGTTAGTTGCACGAGAAGTAATAAGTAGAGTGCATCTAGGTATAAGTATTTTTTTGTATCTTTATTTGAATTATGCATAATTGTATGTGTATGTATAAATACTGTAATAAAATACTGTAATACATTTTAGGATTATAAAAAAAATATCATCGGGAATCCACGAATTTTGAATGTTTCAGAGCTCTTACTCATCGGGAAGTGAAATTAAAGAAACGATTATAATAAGACACTACATTCATATAATGATTATTTTTTTTAATTAATATGTCCTTGTTAAACAAGTACACATACATCTTCCTACGTTCCCTAAAATAAGCATAAATGCTTCTGCTAAAGGTGAACGAAATCGGTCGAGGCAGGATTCGAACTCGAGACCACTGGATTACTAACCCAGCGCGCTAACCGCTCTGCCATCGACCCATCTACATTTTTTTTTTTTATTATAACCCATCTAGAGACCTTCTCACGTCGACTCAATAGTAGTCCATTGTGATAATTTGCCTCCTAGATGTCATTCTATAGTCCTATCTCCTGGAAGAACTGTAAAATCCTTTGTGGATCGGTGTCTCTGATTTGCTTTTGATCAGCAATATGCAAACCTATTTTCTTTACTCTTGTTTGCATTAGTGGGCCACATTCTGTAAGTAGATGCATCGGTGTTTCATGTTCATCCATGCAGAACCTGCATAGGTACATTTCCGATAAATTCATCGTGCATAGATGTTTATTGAGTCTACAGTGACCAGTTAAGATTCTAGTAAGAATCCTAAGGTTATTCCTGCTCATTGTTAGGATCCGCTTAGAGTGTGTTGAAGAGAATCCTAAAATGAGTGCTTTTGAATGTCTTTGTCCTGGGGTAGATAACCAGAGTTCAGTGGCATTGTTAAGCATTCTTTGGTAAAGTGTTGATTTAACAATACTATTAGCTAGGAGACAGTGAGGCTCCGGCCCATGGGTAGCTATGTCCGCTCCCCTATTTGCCAGAGCATCAGCCTCCTCGTTACCTTTATAATTGGAGTGTCCAGGTACCCATCTTAATATGATTTTGTTACCATAGTTTACTGATAAAGTCTTCAGCGCTTCAATGCAGTCTAGTACTGTTGATGAAGTTACTGTGTAGGAATCAAGAGCTTTAAGAGCAGCTTGACTATCAGAGTAAATGTATATTCTGTGGTTCTTATAATTCCTTCTTAGGATTTCATAACCCATCTACATACATATATTTATAAATTTGATACTTACATACATATATTTTTTATAGACAAAATATTTCAAAATAGAAAAAAATGTAATTGGTCTATTTTTAATTTGTTGATCTAATACAAATATAAAAAAATATTTGGTATAAGATCTATTGTATATTTATTTGATTTATTAGATAATCAAAAAAATTTCAATAGAACTAGTACCATGTATTTTTTTTTATATTTGAAATATACCTATCTATATCTACATACCGATGAAGTTCTATCGAGAATTGTCGATCGACAAACTAAACTTAGTTAACTATTTTTTATTTATTTCCTTAAATAAATAAATTAACAAAACGTTGAACTTCTTAGTTTTGAATATTTCTTTTAAATTACCCGTGAAAATTCTCGCAAACTTCAGAAGTATGCCTTTGTTTAAAATGAGAAAGCGTTGTGGGAAGTACAACCTACTGTAAAAAAATAAAGAAGGATGGCTATGGCTTTGTACTGTGTGGTGTTTCTATATTAAGAACTTCCGGCTCATTCTGAAGTGAAATCAAAAGCCTTCTTCCCTTTTACATACAAAAGAACTGCCACCTACCGGAGTGGTGGTGCACTAGTACAACGGAAGTTCCGGTATATTGTTCTCTAAGTAATTGGTTTAAAATATCATTTCAATTTAATACGAATTTTCTATGCGAGAGAGTTTTTTTACTCTCGACCGCTGTGGAATATTAGAGATTAATGATTTTTAAATAGACTCAGTGACTGCTAGACTTATGTCATAGAAAAAAGGCTGTTTTTTCTGTTAAAGGATATCACATCAGGTGAATAATATGGTTGAATAATATGAACCCGTAGTATTGGGATATACTAGAATGTACACCAGACTTTTTAAACCTAACCTACAAAAGTTTGGTAGGTTAGGATAGTTTAGGTTAGTTGAGGTTAGGTTAGGTTAGTTTAGGTTAAGTAAGGTTAGGTTAGGTTAAGTTGTAGTTATAATTGCGACTATTGTGAGTAATTATTACGCGTCGTTTCCTTGTCCATAAACCGAGAAGACCATCATGGTAAATTAAAATTCTCCAACTATCGGGAATATGCTAAACACCACAATATCTCGAAAACAGACGAAGACTATAATAGACATGGTATATCTTTACAAAAAATATTCACAACTGTGTAAACTTATCTTAATTACTTTCTTAATTAAACTTTTACTGCCCATCACGCAATTTCAGATCTCAGTTTTTGTTCTATGTCGACCGATGTTACACAAACTACTTACAACACAATTACATCAAACGGAGTCGCTCCAACTACAAAACATACTTTGAACATTTCGATAAATAGCACATACCATTATCACATTCATCCATCATCTATATCGCTTACATACAAACATACAATATAACACATATTATGCACTTATATAATATACATTGTAGGTACATACCACAATCACATTCATCCTTTATCAATATCGCTTACATACATACATACATACAATATAACACATATTATGCACTTATATAATATACATTGTAGGTACATACCACAATCACATTCATCCATTATCTATATCGCTTACATACATACATACAATATAACACATATTATGCACTTATATAATATACATTGTAGGTACATACCACAATCACATTCATCCTTTATCAATATCGCTTACATACATACATACATACAATATAACACATATTATGCACTTATATAATATACATTGTAGGTACATACCACAATCACATTCATCCATTATCTATATCGCTTACATACATACATACAATATAACACATATTATGCACTTATATAATATACATTGTAGGTACATACCACAATCACATTCATCCTTTATCTATATCGCTTACATACATACATACAATATAACACATATTATGCACTTATATAATATACATTGTAGGTACATACCACAATCACATTCATCCTTTATCAATATCGCTTACATACATACATACATACAATATAACACATATTATGCACTTATATAATATACATTGTAGGTACATACCACAATCACATTCATCCTTTATCAATATCGCTTACATACATACATACATACAATATAACACATATTATGCACTTATATAATATACATTGTAGGTACATACCACAATCACATTCATCCTTTATCTATATCGCTTACATACATACATACAATATAACACATATTATGCACTTATATAATATACATTGTAGGTACATACCACAATCACATTCATCCTTTATCAATATCGCTTACATACATACATACATACAATATAACACATATTATGCACTTATATAATATACATTGTAGGTACATACCACAATCACATTCATCCTTTATCAATATCGCTTACATACATACATACATACATACAATATAACACATATTATGCACTTATATAATATACATTGTAGGTACATACCACAATCACATTCATCCATTATCTATATCGCTTACATACATACATACAATATAACACATATTATGCACTTATATAATATACATTGTAGGTACATACCACAATCACATTCATCCTTTATCTATATCGCTTACATACATACATACAATATAACACATATTATGCACTTATATAATATACATTGTAGGTACATACCACAATCACATTCATCCTTTATCAATATCGCTTACATACATACATACATACAATATAACACATATTATGCACTTATATAATATACATTGTAGGTACATACCACAATCACATTCATCCTTTATCAATATCGCTTACATACATACATACATACAATATAACACATATTATGCACTTATATAATATACATTGTAGGTACATACCACAATCACATTCATCCTTTATCTATATCGCTTACATACATACATACAATATAACACATATTATGCACTTATATAATATACATTGTAGGTACATACCACAATCACATTCATCCTTTATCAATATCGCTTACATACATACATACATACAATATAACACATATTATGCACTTATATAATATACATTGTAGGTACATACCACAATCACATTCATCCTTTATCTATATCGCTTACATACATACATACAATATAACACATATTATGCACTTATATAATATACATTGTAGGTACATACCACAATCACATTCATCCTTTATCAATATCGCTTACATACATACATACATACAATATAACACATATTATGCACTTATATAATATACATTGTAGGTACATACCACAATCACATTCATCCTTTATCAATATCGCTTACATACATACATACATACATACAATATAACACATATTATGCACTTATATAATATACATTGTAGGTACATACCACAATCACATTCATCCATTATCTATATCGCTTACATACATACATACAATATAACACATATTATGCACTTATATAATATACATTGTAGGTACATACCACAATCACATTCATCCTTTATCTATATCGCTTACATACATACATACAATATAACACATATTATGCACTTATATAATATACATTGTAGGTACATACCACAATCACATTCATCCTTTATCAATATCGCTTACATACATACATACATACAATATAACACATATTATGCACTTATATAATATACATTGTAGGTACATACCACAATCACATTCATCCTTTATCAATATCGCTTACATACATACATACATACAATATAACACATATTATGCACTTATATAATATACATTGTAGGTACATACCACAATCACATTCATCCTTTATCAATATCGCTTACATACATACATACAATATAACACATATTATGCACTTATATAATATACATTGTAGGTACATACCACAATCACATTCATCCTTTATCAATATCGCTTACATACATACATACATACAATATAACACATATTATGCACTTATATAATATACATTGTAGGTACATACCACAATCACATTCATCCTTTATCTATATCGCTTACATACATACATACAATATAACACATATTATGCACTTATATAATATACATTGTAGGTACATACCACAATCACATTCATCCTTTATCAATATCGCTTACATACATACATACATACAATATAACACATATTATGCACTTATATAATATACATTGTAGGTACATACCACAATCACATTCATCCTTTATCAATATCGCTTACATACATACATACATACAATATAACACATATTATGCACTTATATAATATACATTGTAGGTACATACCACAATCACATTCATCCTTTATCAATATCGCTTACATACATACATACATACAATATAACACATATTATGCACTTATATAATATACATTGTAGGTACATACCACAATCACATTCATCCTTTATCTATATCGCTTACATACATACATACAATATAACACATATTATGCACTTATATAATATACATTGTAGGTACATACCACAATCACATTCATCCTTTATCAATATCGCTTACATACATACATACATACAATATAACACATATTATGCACTTATATAATATACATTGTAGGTACATACCACAATCACATTCATCCTTTATCAATATCGCTTACATACATACATACATACAATATAACACATATTATGCACTTATATAATATACATTGTAGGTACATACCACAATCACATTCATCCTTTATCAATATCGCTTACATACATACATACATACAATATAACACATATTATGCACTTATATAATATACATTGTAGGTACATACCACAATCACATTCATCCTTTATCAATATCGCTTACATACATACATACAATATAACACATATTATGCACTTATATAATATACATTGTAGGTACATACCACAATCACATTCATCCATTATCTATATCGCTTACATACATACATACAATATAACACATATTATGCACTTATATAATATACATTGTAGGTACATACCACAATCACATTCATCCTTTATCAATATCGCTTACATACATACATACATACAATATAACACATATTATGCACTTATATAATATACATTGTAGGTACATACCACAATCACATTCATCCATTATCTATATCGCTTACATACATACATACAATATAACACATATTATGCACTTATATAATATACATTGTAGGTACATACCACAATCACATTCATCCTTTATCAATATCGCTTACATACATACATACATACAATATAACACATATTATGCACTTATATAATATACATTGTAGGTACATACCACAATCACATTCATCCATTATCTATATCGCTTACATACATACATACAATATAACACATATTATGCACTTATATAATATACATTGTAGGTACATACCACAATCACATTCATCCTTTATCAATATCGCTTACATACATACATACATACAATATAACACATATTATGCACTTATATAATATACATTGTAGGTACATACCACAATCACATTCATCCTTTATCAATATCGCTTACATACATACATACATACAATATAACACATATTATGCACTTATATAATATACATTGTAGGTACATACCACAATCACATTCATCCATTATCTATATCGCTTACATACATACATACAATATAACACATATTATGCACTTATATAATATACATTGTAGGTACATACCACAATCACATTCATCCTTTATCAATATCGCTTACATACATACATACATACAATATAACACATATTATGCACTTATATAATATACATTGTAGGTACATACCACAATCACATTCATCCTTTATCAATATCGCTTACATACATACATACATACAATATAACACATATTATGCACTTATATAATATACATTGTAGGTACATACCACAATCACATTCATCCTTTATCAATATCGCTTACATACATACATACATACAATATAACACATATTATGCACTTATATAATATACATTGTAGGTACATACCACAATCACATTCATCCTTTATCAATATCGCTTACATACATACATACATACAATATAACACATATTATGCACTTATATAATATACATTGTAGGTACATACCACAATCACATTCATCCTTTATCAATATCGCTTACATACATACATACAATATAACACATATTATGCACTTATATAATATACATTGTAGGTACATACCACAATCACATTCATCCATTATCTATATCGCTTACATACATACATACAATATAACACATATTATGCACTTATATAATATACATTGTAGGTACATACCACAATCACATTCATCCTTTATCAATATCGCTTACATACATACATACAATATAACACATATTATGCACTTATATAATATACATTGTAGGTACATACCACAATCACATTCATCCTTTATCAATATCGCTTACATACATACATACAATATAACACATATTATGCACTTATATAATACACATTGTAGGTACATACCACAATCACATTCATCCATTATCTATATCGCTTACATACATACATACAATATAACACATATTATGCACTTATATAATATACATTGTAGGTTTATACCACAATCACATTCATCCATTATCTATATCGCTTACATACATACATACAATATAACACATATTATGCACTTATATAATATACATTGTAGGTACATACCACAATCACATTCATCCATTATCTATATCGCTTACATACATACATACAATATAACACATATTATGCACTTATATAATATACATTGTAGGTACATACCACAATCACATTCATCCATTATCTATATCGCTTACATACATACATACAATATAACACATATTATGCACTTATATAATATACATTGTAGGTACATACCACAATCACATTCATCCATTATCTATATCGCTTACATACATACATACAATATAACACATATTATGCACTTATATAATATACATTGTAGGTACATACCACAATCACATTCATCCTTTATCAATATCGCTTACATACATACATACAATATAACACATATTATGCACTTATATAATATACATTGTAGGTACATACCACAATCACATTCATCCATTATCTATATCGCTTACATACATACATACAATATAACACATATTATGCACTTATATAATATACATTGTAGGTACATACCACAATCACATTCATCCATTATCTATATCGCTTACATACATACATACAATATAACACATATTATGCACTTATATAATATACATTGTAGGTACATACCACAATCACATTCATCCTTTATCAATATCGCTTACATACATACATACAATATAACACATATTATGCACTTATATAATATACATTGTAGGTACATACCACAATCACATTCATCCATTATCTATATCGCTTACATACATACATACAATATAACACATATTATGCACTTATATAATATACATTGTAGGTACATACCACAATCACATTCATCCATTATCTATATCGCTTACATACATACATACAATATAACACATATTATGCACTTATATAATATACATTGTAGGTACATACCACAATCACATTCATCCTTTATCAATATCGCTACATACATACATACATACAATATAACACATATTATGCACTTATATAATATACATTGTAGGTACATACCACAATCACATTCATCCATTATCTAATATCGCTTACATACATACATACAATATAACACATATTATGCACTTATATAATATACATTGTAGGTACATACCACAATCACATTCATCCTTTATCAATATCGCTTACATACATACATACAATATAACACATATTATGCACTTATATAATATACATTGTAGGTACATACCACAATCACATTCATCCATTATCTATATCGCTTACATACATACATACAATATAACACATATTATGCACTTATATAATATACATTGTAGGTACATACCACAATCACATTCATCCATTATCTATATCGCTTACATACATACATACAATATAACACATATTATGCACTTATATAATATACATTGTAGGTACATACCACAATCACATTCATCCATTATCTATATCGCTTACATACATACATACAATATAACACATATTATGCACTTATATAATATACATTGTAGGTACATACCACAATCACATTCATCCTTTATCAATATCGCTTACATACATACATACATACAATATAACACATATTATGCACTTATATAATATACATTGTAGGTACATACCACAATCACATTCATCCATTATCTATATCGCTTACATACATACATACAATATAACACATATTATGCACTTATATAATATACATTGTAGGTACATACCACAATCACATTCATCCATTATCTATATCGCTTACATACATACATACAATATAACACATATTATGCACTTATATAATATACATTGTAGGTACATACCACAATCACATTCATCCATTATCTATATCGCTTACATACATACATACATACAATATAACACATATTATGCACTTATATAATATACATTGTAGGTACATACCACAATCACATTCATCCATTATCTATATCGCTTACATACATACATACATACAATATAACACATATTATGCACTTATATAATATACATTGTAGGTACATACCACAATCACATTCATCATTATCTATATCGCTTACATACATACATACAATATAACACATATTATGCACTTATATAATATACATTGTAGGTACATACCACAATCACATTCATCCATTATCTATATCGCTTACATACATACATACAATATAACACATATTATGCACTTATATAATATACATTGTAGGTACATACCACAATCACATTCATCCTTTATCAATATCGCTTACATACATACATACAATATAACACATATTATGCACTTATATAATATACATTGTAGGTACATACCACAATCACATTCATCCTTTATCAATATCGCTTACATACATACATACAATATAACACATATTATGCACTTATATAATATACATTGTAGGTACATACCACAATCACATTCATCCATTATCTATATCGCTTACATACATACATACAATATAACACATATTATGCACTTATATAATATACATTGTAGGTACATACCACAATCACATTCATCCATTATCTATATCGCTTACATACATACATACAATATAACACATATTATGCACTTATATAATATACATTGTAGGTACATACCACAATCACATTCATCCATTATCTATATCGCTTACATACATACATACAATATAACACATATTATGCACTTATATAATATACATTGTAGGTACATACCACAATCACATTCATCCATTATCTATATCGCTTACATACATACATACAATATAACACATATTATGCACTTATATAATATACATTGTAGGTACATACCACAATCACATTCATCCATTATCTATATCGCTTACATACATACATACAATATAACACATATTATGCACTTATATAATATACATTGTAGGTACATACCACAATCACATTCATCCATTATCTATATCGCTTACATACATACATACAATATAACACATATTATGCACTTATATAATATACATTGTAGGTACATACCACAATCACATTCATCCATTATCTATATCGCTTACATACATACATACAATATAACACATATTATGCACTTATATAATATACATTGTAGGTACATACCACAATCACATTCATCCATTATCTATATCGCTTACATACATACATACAATATAACACATATTATGCACTTATATAATATACATTGTAGGTACATACCACAATCACATTCATCCATTATCTATATCGCTTACATACATACATACAATATAACACATATTATGCACTTATATAATATACATTGTAGGTACATACCACAATCACATTCATCCATTATCTATATCGCTTACATACATACATACAATATAACACATATTATGCACTTATATAATATACATTGTAGGTACATACCACAATCACATTCATCCATTATCTATATCGCTTACATACATACATACAATATAACACATATTATGCACTTATATAATATACATTGTAGGTACATACCACAATCACATTCATCCATTATCTATATCGCTTACATACATACATACAATATAACACATATTATGCACTTATATAATATACATTGTAGGTACATACCACAATCACATTCATCCATTATCTATATCGCTTACATACATACATACAATATAACACATATTATGCACTTATATAATATACATTGTAGGTACATACCACAATCACATTCATCCATTATCTATATCGCTTACATACATACATACATACAATATAACACATATTATGCACTTATATAATATACATTGTAGGTACATACCACAATCACATTCATCCTTTATCAATATCGCTTACATACATACATACAATATAACACATATTATGCACTTATATAATATACATTGTAGGTACATACCACAATCACATTCATCCATTATCTATATCGCTTACATACATACATACAATATAACACATATTATGCACTTATATAATATACATTGTAGGTTATACCACAATCACATTCATCCATTATCTATATCGCTTACATACATACATACAATATAACACATATTATGCACTTATATAATATACATTGTAGGTACATACCAACCACTACGACAGTCATCCATTATCTATATCGCTTACATACATACATACAATAAACACATATTATGCACTTATAATAATATACATTGTAGGTACATACCACAATCACATTCATCCTTTATCAATATCGCTTACATACATACATACAATATAACACATATTATGCACTTATATATAATATACATTAGTAGGTACATACACAATCACATTCATCATTATCTATATCGCTTACATACATACATACATATAACACATATTATGCACTTATATAATATACATTGTAGGTACATACCACAATCACATCAATCCATTATACTATATCGCTTCCCCCCCACCCCCCCCCCCCCCATACATACATACATACAATAAAACACATTTTATGCCTTATATAATATACATTTAGGTACAATACCAACATGGTGAACATAATCCATTATCTATATATATCGCTACATACATACATCAATATAACACATATATGCACTTATATAATATACAATTGTAGGTACATACACAATCACAATTCATCCATTTATCAATAATCGGCTTACGATACATACAGTACATATAAAACATATTATGCACTATATAATATACATTGTAGGTAAGTACATACACAATCAACATCATCCCTTTATCAATAACGCTTACATACATACATACAAGTAATACACATATAGTGCACTTATATAATACACATTGTAGTACATACCACAATCACATTTCATCCATTATCTATATCGCTTACATACATACTTACAATATAACACTTATTATTGCACTTATATAATATACATTGTAGGTTTATACCACAGATCACATTCATCCATTATCTAAATCGCTTACATACATACATACAATATAACACATATTATGCATCTTATATAATATACATTGTAATGGTACATACCCT